>OY720448.1:54520890-55120890 GCA_963082715.1 Harpalus rubripes
CACACACACACACACACACACACACACACACACACACACACACACACACACACACACACACACACACACACACACACACACACACACACACACACACACACACACACACACACACACACACACACACACACACACACACACACACACACACACACACACACACACACACACACACACACACACACACACACACACACACACACACACACACACACACACACACACACACACACACACACACACACACACACACACACACACACACACACACACACACACACACACACACACACACACACACACACACACACACACACACACACACACACACACACACACACACACACACACACACACACACACACACACACACACACACACACACACACACACACACACACACACACACACACACACACACACACACACACACACACACACACACACACACACACACACACACACACACACACACACACACACACACACACACACACACACACACACACACACACACACACACACACACACACACACACACACACACACACACACACACACACACACACACACACACACACACACACACACACACACACACACACACACACACACACACATCCATCCATCCATACATATATGACGATATGTGACGGCTGGAGCCGTTACAATTGTAAAAATATTAATTCACTTAAACTGTATAAATTATAAAATATAATAAAAGATAACAATTTTTATTTTACGTGAACGTTACCAAAAAATGACAAAATATGAATGAATATTTATTTACTTTTCGTCACCCCAGTTTCCAAAACAATCCCCCAAACCTCACTTGATTTCCTTGATTCCCCCCATGTGACTGGATGCACATTATACATACATACATACATACATACATACAGACATCATCGTAAAAATAGAAAAATCGTATTCTAGGGCCCCTAAATCGTGCTTATTCATTAAAAACTCAACATCGAATTTTTTGACAAAAGACAATACCTTCCTTACGGTGACGGAAGGTTAAAAACAATTATTTTATGAAAAATGTAAAAACGACAAAATATGAGCTTAATATTTGTTCTAATTTTTCTTATAAAACAATGATACAGTCCTTAAAACAAAACTATGTCGTTTGTACCGAAAAATTTCATGTCTGTGTCATCTTTTCCGATTTTGTGGGTGAGATGAAATACCCTTTCAAATTGCACAACGGTGCAAGCAAATTGCATATTTAAACAGCTGATAATCCACAAATGTATCCTTTATTCATATAACAAAATAAGAATCAAAAATAAGTAAACATAAGTTACCAAGAGCTTAAAAATCGAGTTAAAAATGTATTGATTTTTGTCATCAAAAATATACCTCATATTATGCGTATGTTCATATTAGTATTTTATTTACAATCATTATAGTAATATGTTGATTCCTAACCTTTCAGAGGTTGGAAAATATCATGGAAATCTCTTGGGTGAAAAATAACAGATTTTACTTCCACCCCACGCGTTGTGTTGGTTGCTTAGCAACATTGTTATAGATCCTTATAATAAAGTAAGGTAAATAAATTTTAATAGAGTTGTCAAAAATATTAATAAAAGTAAAGGTTATAACTCATTGATTTATTTTGATAATTATTCATTTAAAAAGAAAGAGAATGATTGTGAATAAAATAGTTTCATACCTGGGAGTTCATCTCAGCTTCGCATTGTATGCTGTATTTCACCTCGAGACTTCGCCTCGGTAATATACAGAAGTCCTCGGCTCTCGGCTATAATCAAACATATCCCATCTCGGATATAATATACTAATGTCAAGAAATTTGACTGCCGTGTCCAGCAATAACACTATAATTGACAAAGCGGCATAAAAAATAGCATTTACGTTCAAGGAACAATAAGATTATTTTACTATATAGAGCACTCACAGCAAGTGGCGAACCCTTAAGATTTCAAGCAATGCATGTATTCATTTCAACAGAGCGGAGCAGGGAATAGCCCGTTGGTAGTCAATGTTATACTACAAGCAGTAAGATATGCCGCTTTGTTATAATTACGACACTTATAGTTTTATTCCTGGAAGCGACAGAGTCAATTTTTCCTACTATATTATTCACAATCGTTATAGTAGTATGTCGATTCCTAAACTTTAGAGGTTGGTAAATACATCATACATCATTCCTGACCGCAATGACAATCTCTTAGGTGGGAAATGTTTATCTAGGGTTGCCTAGCAACATTGTCATAGATCCTTATAATAAAGTAGGCTAAACAAATTTTTATAAAGCTGTCAAAATATATTAATAAAATTGAAGATTATTATGAAAATTATTGATTTAAAAAGAGGATTGTGAATAAAATAGTTTTCCTACAAGCACTAGTGCGTGAAAAGTACTTTTCACGGACTAGTGCTTGAAAAGTAAATAGGCGTTGCTAGGCAACATTAAAATTTGGTTAATTTACCTGTCAAGTATATAATTAGGTAGTAAATAATAATGAAAGTAATAAAATTTATTGAGAAATATGAATATACATATAAATGAAACAAATCTGATATTTTTTTAATAGATTGAGTACTAATCTAATTTTTAAGAACATTAACATTTTTTTGACATGTATTCTAACCTAATTTTTAATATTAATATTAAATGTACAATTTGTACATTATAAAAGACTAATCATCGTCTGTCTGAGATTCTTCCAAGTGTTATGAGAAAGAGCACTAACAGTATTTGAAGCTGCTGAATGCCTGTACACTCAGTATTATGAGAAACATCAATACCATTTCGGTTGTAGGAAAAATGTTGTATGCAACACGTGTGTAAAATAGTATTTTTTGTCTCGTGCTACAATTTCCGCATGAGGCGCAAAACATTGCACTCCACCAAAAAAGTACTACTTTACACACTTGTTACATAAATAACTATTACATACCTCGGTGTGAGTTTCATTACAGCCTCGTGCTGCATCTCGCCTCGAGACTTCGCCTCTCGGTAATATACACAAGTCCTCGGCTGCAATGAAAAATTTCTCACCTCGGATGTAATATACTATTACGTATTTAGTGAATCTTTGGTATAAGCAAGTTATCTATATTATAGGAGATTATTATATTCAAGGAATCCTAAATTGTGTGTATCGAGAAGCCACTATCGAATCATTTTCGATGATTTTTAAGGTACACAGTGTGGCTATAAAGAAAAGCGCCATCAATGAATTGGTATCCATACTATTTTTGACTAAACTTCATCAACATCCCCTCAAGTTTTTTAATATTGGTTCAGTACAGTTCTCGAATGGACGTAATTTGTTGACCTCTTAAATCTGCCTCATCATGGATACATCCGTCGAACAACTTTGTGTTCGTTTGCGCAAAGAACCAACCTAATCGTTTATTTTGGTCTAAAAAGCGTTTGGGCATGTTTCATTGACTCGTCCCAACGGCAAGAGCGATTTCGCGATGGGCGCGATGAAAACAAAGATGAGCCAAAGAATGATCGCCCCGCATCAAGCAAAAACGCCGAAAACATCGAAACTGTTCGAAAACTGTTGGTTTTAGATCGACGTGTTACGATTAAGATGGTTGCTGTACTGAGTAGTTGAACATCGATAAAAAAAACAGATGGATTGACTATCGTCTTGACATACCATTGGAAAGAAAAAAATATTTTTTTAAAAATAAAATCCAATATGGCACCCGTTTAAAATAAAAAAGTGAATTTTATTCAGACTTTTAAGTTTGTGTGATTAAATCATGTAACTTATATGAAATACTTTTTTATATCTTTTATAATTACGGAGTTATTTGACATTTTTTAAAATCACGATTTTTACTTTTGTTGAATAACTTTCAAAATGTTCGAAATTATAAATTTTTATCAACGGAATCTCAGTCAGCAATCAAAGCTGTAAACATTGCCCATTTAACCGACCTCGTAGCTCTTATAGTTTCCGAGATCCCAGTGGTAACCCATTAAATTTGGGACTTTCTGTATGTGTATACATCTCTCGGATCATCTTTACGAGGTTCGTACTCGTAGGAGATGAAATCGGACATTTATTTATTGAACCTTTTTTTAAAAATAGTTTAAAGTACCTATTGACATACCTTCTTGGGACATTCTGTATGTAATAAATAAGGTACTATAACATAGTCAAAATCGTATAGAAATTGAAAATCTACATAAATAATTAATGAGTAGAATTAGTGAAAAAAAGGTTAAATATTAATTCGTCCGCAATCTACAAACAATTGAAAGTTTGTGTGATGCCCTAATAAATTCGAATGGTTGCCTGACTTTAAAAATGAAACTTGCGCTCGACCGTTGGTGAGGAAATGAAACTTCATACGCCTAATTCTGAACTTTAAAAATTCATATCTCGCTTATTACGTCCCGTTCACACTGAAATTCCTAGTTCGTTTTGTCCTAACAGAAATTTAAAAAAATATTCGTATAGAGCCCTATTGTAGTTGTACAATTGTACTGTAACGTGTGAGCCCCGCTGCTACGCTGAGCAAGCGTCAAAGTATACCGATGACGCAATCGCGCTAGCAACTAGACTACATAAATAAACAAGCCGCGACGTGTTTACTTCCGGTCGTCTGAACCTTTTGTGTTCATTGTTATTATGCGGTCGAACATTCTAGAACTCTCTGGAAGTTAATGGCAGCTGTATAAAAGGGATGCAGCTATGCTCGGGAGTTAGTTACATGGAGAGACATATAGAGCGTGTGCAGTATAGTGTCGAGTAGAGGACACGGGAATTTACTGGTTAACTGGGATAGCTGTGGATGTAAATACACGGTAGTGTTGACGAGTATTGGGAACGATACGACCGCTGCAACACTTTGGAGCTGGTATAAACTGCTGCGGAGAGGGAAACAAAGAAAACGACCATCCGGCAACCGTGCAGGCGTTTACTAGGCGTCACCTCACGAGCACGTGTTGATGTGTGGAAAGTGCACCACAAGCGAAACTTTAGTGCCATTTAAATACGAAATATTTCTTTTTGGCATCGGTCGGGATCGAACCCGGTTCCCCAGATTCGCGACCAAACACTCAGGCACGCGGCTTTTTTACCATATTAAATTTATATTTTATAATATTCGTGATGTTTGTAATTTCGTACCCTACAGAAACAACTTTTTAGTAGTAATAAACAACGGTTTCTTCACCGTTACAGCGATTTCGTCAATAATTTTTATACCCCCTATAAAAAAAATGACCACTGACTTTGTCCAGCAACATTCAGAATTTCATTCTTTAGGTCTTTCTGAACTTATATCATCAATCAGAATGAATCCACCGGTTTTTTCAAACGGAATGTTTCTTGGCGCCCGTCTAAATAATCATTTTCATTAAAGTTTAATAACCACTTATTTTAATTAATAATTGTCTAATATTTACACTTCACCCAAATAAATAAAAACATTACAGTACTATACGAAAATTACATATTGTGATTTAGATAAATAATGTATTTATTCTATTATCTTATTGACTGATCAAAATTTCCATGAACTACAGTTTCCACTTCCATAATTGAATGTGTTTGAGTTTTCAATTTGCAACCGCTTTATACAACATCTATCACAATCTGCCAGAAACAAACCTACCACATCAAAGAATTCGGGTTCAAGGCGCGATAATAATATGATGTAACTGACGTTTTGGGGTTTATAGTAATTATAATGTATGATAGAATACAGACAAATATAAATAATAATATTTGAGAGATGTAATTTAAAGGTACACTATTGCACAGATGTCGGGATTTAGAGGGACACAATTGGGATTTCGGAGAGTATAAGAAATACGACTTCGGTTAAATGGAACATCTGAATCGCATTCGTCTGACATGTGTTTTTTTTTGTTAAAAAAATTTATGGGCTTCTTGATAATGATGGAAAACTGATTTGGGTCAATATTTACATTTTCATATAGACGAATTATAGAGGGTGTTAGAAAAAGGGTAAAGAACTTGGGGGTTTATATATTTCGAAGTACTGATTCTCAATCAAATTATTTTTCCAAAATTCGAAAATTATTTCCTATTTTTCTTTTAATTCGATTTTAGTGCGCCACTGCCGACATGAAATTTTTATTAAAAATAATGAATTTTCTAATCACGTAACAGACGTTGAATAGGAAATAAATTAACCCGTAATTATTTTCTATTCAACGTCTTTTACGTGATTAGATAATTCATTATTTTTAATAAAAATTTCATGCCGGCAATGGCGCACTAAAAAAGAATTAAAAGAAAAATAAGAGATAATTTTCCGAATTTTGGAAAAAAAATTGATTTAGAATTAGCACATCTAAATGTATTGACCCTCAATTTTCCCCCTATTTTAACAGCCTGTATGTACACAGGATGAGTCATGGCGATTGTGCCATACTAGACATCAGTGGCGTATTTACAATTTTCTTCTGGGAGGGGTCCAAAATTATGGTGAGGGAAGTAATCCAGAAAAAAAAGGCGCCGCAGGCGAAAAATTTTTTTTACTCAAGGTCAAATGCCTTATAATGGAAAATTACATTTTTTCAAGGGATGTGAAGCTGCATGTTTTCCTCCTTTTATATACAAAAATAAATTACAAGATCACAGAACATTTTAGAAAAGAGAATATATTTAACAGATTGTTGACTTGGATAAACACAACATAATATGGCGCGACTATTATACAGGGCCTACGTTTCATTACATTACAAGAAAAATGCTAGACAGGTTATGTTTATGTTCGATGGATCTAGTAGAAACAAATGTATTATCTGTCATTTAAATTTTCTATTCAATGTCTACTATTATTAGTAGTGAAAAATTTAAACAGGATGTTCAAATTAACATGACGAGTTACAGAATACACCCCAAACATTTAATCTGGCTTGCAGCAATGTACAGTAGATGTCGTGAACCTATTTACAAAATTTGATTGTATTCACGTACGCTCACGGTCAGGGTCTCTATCTTTTATCCTTTACGCACTCATTGCATTTTGCATTTGAAGCATGTCTCAAACAGCTCCTTGTCTAGCGTACGTACGTACCGGAATGAAAGCTTTATCAAAAACATTAGGTATTATACTATTATTCAAGAGGCAAGCATTGCGGGGTGTAAATTAGGTAAACTGCATTACAAATTAGTTATGGTGGTGGCTTAAATTTTCTTTTGATATTTATAAAGACTGGCATTAACGAAATAAGTTTAAATTTAATTTACATAAAATTATTAATTTGTTAAAACAATATTAATAGTTATTTCTTGTTTCGTGAGGCTCTGCCTCACCTGCCACCTGCCTACCCAGACAAGCATCCACTGGAGGGGTCCGAAGAAAAAATATTAAAATATTTTATCCAAACGCAAAATATATATTCTTAAAAAAATCAATATTATAATCATTACTATATTATATAATCTACAATCTTTAGAGCACTAGTTCCAATCTTCGTGGTCCGGACCCTCTGGACCCCCCCCCCGTAAATACGCCACTGCTAGACATAATGATTCAAAAACTCAAAAGTTGTAAGATAATTCAATTTTTATTTGTGCTTCTTGATTATTCACTTCAGTTTTGTGTATAGTATTATTCAAGAAAGATAACTATTCAAGGTCATTTATGAAGTAATATTACTTGCAGATAATTTTACTGCATTTTTTGCCCATAGGCGTGCAACGCAAAATATTTATGGGTACATTTTAACTGAAAAAATATATGTATTTTATTTGAAAATTTTGTTACTTTTTAAATAACGCTTTTCTCAAAATTTTATCTTTTTCACATGTTTTTGCATAAAACAAAAATATTCGGACTCGCAGAATCCGTTGGCGGTGCTGTAAATGTACCTGTCATTGCAGCCAGTTTTGAATGAGCTGACTTCTGACCGAAATTATTGTTACCAGTTCAAATCAATACAATTTTTAAGATTGTTTAGTCGAATCCTTCATCAAGAAACATAGTTGAGGGGCAACGAGTCATAAATGATGATTAATTACTAATTGTGGCGTGACTCGACTTACAACAATTCTGACTTGGAACTGCAGTCTGTAGCGAAAATATTAGTAAAGTCATTTAAACTATAAATTTTATTTGTAAATACTGTCAATAATTGTCTTAAAACCACATACCTGCAAAATTGCATTATACTTAAATATTTTTTGTGAAATGCAAGGAACAGTCGTATTTATGTATCAGATTAGAGCTTTCCGATATATTTATATTTCTTTTCCATACTTTGAATCGATCAAGTTTTCCATTCTTGCCAAAAATTATGGAATATGTCTTGAAGTTTTGTGGTTGAACATTATGTTCATTTTCTTTAATTTGCTTACTTATCGAATAATAAAACCAGAGCGTGAGAACTTCTTTTTCTGTTAAACGAAACGATGTTTTACGATGTTTACATAATTTAACATGTCCCACTGGCCGCCATTAATTTAGTTCCCTATAATTCCACCGATGTCGCATTTTATTCTTCGGGTTCCAATTATACTTGACGTAAACCATAAAATAACAATTTGAATGTCAACACCACTGGATAAACATTCGTACAGAGGGCAGTGTAGTAGATAATTACATGTCTGTAACTCTATGACATACGTCACTGCTATTTTTAGTGTATTAGAAAGTAATGGCACTATTTACGTATATCTGTCACACCACAAATTAAATAGACATACCTACTTCAAACAATCTTTCTCTTTCTAATACAAACTGTTGCTAAGCTACTGCTATAAAATGCTGTGTATTCTTTCTTCGAACAAATGACCTTGAATAGTAATATTTCGTAAATAATAGTATACCCCACATTTCAGCCAGCACCACAAATAGACTATTTCAAAAATGTCCGCGACCTCTACATGTTTATTTTTTTAACTAAAAACTTAGTGCCGTTAAATGGCGGCGAACGGGAAATGTGAAAAAGAATTTAAACAAAAAGGAAAATGTTTATGCTGAAAATTAAAATTTAGCGAAATAAATGGAGTATATTCATTAGTTATTTATAAATTATGTTAATATGATTAGATTTGATGTAGTAGCTTAAATTTTTATTTTAGATTATTCGACCATCAGGAAAATATTTAGGATATTTATCTTGCGATGATTTCTTTCCAGTAATATTAAAATAAATTCAATTTCCACATATTTTATAAAAAAATTTGGTATCCATTGCTGTCTCTTTATTCTACGTGATCCACTCTTTTCTTCCGTTCATATTTTAAGAAAAAGAATGAAAACAAATGTTTTTTTTTCAATATTATCATAATTACTATTATTAATTACTTTTCCAATGAAGAAACAAATACTAACCAACAAAAATAATCGAACTGTCACCTGTCATATCGTAAACAAAGATGGGTATATGGCACTAACTTTTGTTATCTTTGTCTAAAATTTTGCACATGCGCATTGAATTTTTGAAATGGTCTATAAAGATCTAATGGAGCGAATTGATATAAATTAGGCATTGTTTATTACTTTTAAACAATCCCTAACAAATGACACTTTATTGTTTGACAATTAAAAAGCGCTAGATTTCTTCCTTGAACTTAACTTTTAGAAAACAGTAACTCGAAAACAAATATAAATCGGATTTTGTGCTTTGTAGTCAGATACGGTATCGGACATAAATAGAGCGCCTCTGTAGGAACCAATAAAAAATACTTCCCCATATTTTCAATATTCAATATATTTTCAAACTTTTCATATAATGTAAAGGTAACATATTCATAAAGCAATTTATGAAACAAACTTAAATTACACAAAAAATGAACAATGTTTCGTCGTGGCATCGAGTTAAGTAAATTATCGATGATTTTGTGGTTACAGATATCCAAGTATCCGTTATAATTTTATATAATTGCTTGGAATTATTCATATTGTAACGTGTGAGCACCGCTGTTGCGCTGAGCAAGCGTCTAAGTATAGCGATGGCGTAATCGAGCGAGCAGCCGGGCGACGTAAACAAACGAGCCGCGACGTATTTAATTACTTCCGGTCGCTTGAACCTTTTGTGTTCGTTGTTGTTATCGTGTCGAATATTCTAGAGCTCTCTAGAAGGTAATGGCAGCTATACCTATAAAAGGGACGCAGCTATGCCCGAGAGTTAGTTACATACATAGTTACAGAATTACATAGTTCAATTCCGTTAGTGAAGACGGACGAGTGAAGACCGGTGAAGAAAGGTGAACTCGGTCATTTGTGTATACAGAGGCCGTGGAGCCGAGTTATGTATACAAAGGCTGTGGAACTGAGTTGAGTAGACAAAGACTGTGGAGTTCTGTTAGTTGTGGAAGTTACTGAGTTTAGTAGAATAGCAGTATCGTGGTAAGCGTATGAAGTATATGGTGTCGCGCGGAGTACTCGGGAAGTTACTGGTATATTGGGATAGCTGTGGAAATGAATACTCGGTAGTGTTAACGAGTATTGAGAAGCTATTGTATACGAGGTCAGTAACGGCAAGTCGGGAAGTTATATATTGCGATATAAATATCGCGTAAACAGTCTGCAAGAGCCTGCAACAGACCGGTAGTCTAAGATTGGAACTCGTAGTAAAATAAATGAACAGTTAATTAAATAAAAGTACGAGAATACAGTAAAATGAATAGTGTGAAAACACGGAAAATCTGAAGGGGTTCTGCCCCCGCATACAAATTATTTTTAGTAGCAACAAAAAGTACACTTATTTCGAAATATTTTTAATACTTACATCAATTACTTATACAAAGTAACAATGTATACCTATTCTATTATTTATTTTATAAAATTTTCAACTTGCCATATTGTACTAACTGTGTACTGTGTAAGTAACGCGTGCGGATTAACAAATAGTACTGCCACTAATGTTGCCGATTTAAAATGCAGTATTGTCTATAATTAATAATAAAATTATCAGATTTTAGTGAAAATTACCGTAGATTTTGTAGACTCCTGTAAAATACACTTTATACAGAGTGATCAAAAATGGTTGAAGGTCACGTGATCACTTTTGTACCAAAATAATGTCAAAATTATATTCCATATTCATCAAACTATATTCCACATATGACATGTGATGACAGGTGCATGATATTTGATTAACATTATAGTCGTACGTTGATTCATTTAATATACGGATACCTTCCTGAAAAATCTTTAATTTCATTTCATTATGCTTGATAGCTTGATGCATATTTTCATTCGGGTGATGACTGCTGTTAATTCGAAAAGTACGCCCATGGAAATAGTAATACTGTCGTAGGTACTATCTAAGCGGCAAATCTCAAAATTGTATGGAGCGGCACACTTATTCAGGCATTTTTGATCACTCTGTATCTATATATTTTCAACATACATACAATTCAAATTTTTGTTCTATCTGTCAAGATTTAAAAAAAATTAAGTAGACATTTTAAGTAATACGATAAATTCGCATCTCTTGTACAATTTTATTTATGTTCCAATTTTAAGAAATAAAGTTTTTATTTGGCAAATTTTCTGTTGCCTCTTTTTAGCCTCCACATGAAAATCCAAAAGTCTGCGCCTATGGTCGCGTTAATTGTTTAAATAGATAATCTTAGTGGTTAAGTAATTAATTATATTCTTAGTCTTAAATTAGTATTTAATATTTGTTTAACCATAGTAATAGACATTTTTATTATCTTTTAATATTTATTTATCGTTTAATAAACATCTATTTTAATTAGTAATAATACTTTGATTTTTACACTTCATCCAAATAAATAAAAACGTTACAATATTTTGTCCTTGCAATAATTTTGTCAATGGTTTCCAACCGATTATATTAAGATCCGAGGACTGTTCGCAAGGTGTAATATCATTATTTTTTTCTTCAATACATAACACAGTTTAAAAATGAGTTCAGCATGAATTTTTTTTTTTTATTATGTATTACACGATTTTACTCGATGAGTTGATTCATAATAAAATTCATTTGCATGGAAATTCCTTTAATATTTTGCACATTTTCAGATCGGTACATTTTTCATCCACTACTCGGACACCGTAGACATAACGCGGTTTGATTTCGATATGAATTTTCCTTTCCTAGCAAGTATTGCACGATTGTTTCTGGAGTGGTTCATAGATTTGAAGATGTTCAATATATTACAGAAATTTATTTGCAATTGAAGTGTGTTTTATTTGTGAATTACTTATTCGATAAAATTGTGCAATACACAATAAGAAAGAGAATTTCATGCTGAACTTAAATTTTGAAACCATGTTATCCTACTTTTAACTACGTGAGAGTGGTGAATGAATAAAGAACAATGAGCCGATTTACAAATGTGTCTATAACTCGCAAATAGTCCCCGAGTCTTTAATACAATTGAAAATTTAATGGAAACATTGACAATAATATTTAAAGGACTAATAATGTATGTAACAAAAGTTTTGAGAAAAATTTTACGCTCCAAATTTTATTCCTAAATAACGATTAATTTCCAATCACTGGACTAGACATAATAAATACATAATAGTTGTTTTATAAAAAATTTGGAAAGATATTATTCAAACTCAAAATACGCAAATTTATCTATAGGTTAGTTGGACAGATATAGCCGAAACGTGAAATTGTTAACGTTTTTGCGGATCAACACATTGCATAGACGACTGTTGAACGTGTATATGTATTAAGGCTGGTTCATGTAAACTATAAACTTAAGACTTTACCTTAGCATTAGCATTATGACTTTGCATTAATAATTCGAGTATAGACAAATGCGTGCTACGGTATATATAGCTGTAACCTTAACTTTAGCATTATGCCGTAACCTTAGAATACGCCAATTTCTAAATTCTTAAGTCATAATGCTAATGCCGACCAATCAGAAGCTTGCCGCTGGCGATATTCATGTCTTTGAATTTGACGTTTTAAAAAATTCTGTCACATTTAAGTAAAATAAACGGTTTTAAAAAGATATTCAACTAATTGAATGAGTGGAACAATACATACATATTTACAAAAAAAAAATTATATAAAGATAAAACAGCACTGAAAATGCTTGGGAAAGCATTGCAGAAGACATGAAAATCCTTTTCTTTCTTTTCTTAAATTTATTTACCAAAGCAATTATACTTATAAAAGATTGTTGAAAATACGACAACGTCTGTATCACTATCCATATCTATATTTTATATGTCCTTGTATATCAAAATGAATGACGTGTAGCTGTTAGAATAATTGGCATTACCGGCCTACTCTTATTGGTTTGCCCTAATAACTACATGTACGTAATGTAAAGTATAATGCAAAATCATAATGTTAATGCTAAGGTAAAGTCTTAAGTTTACAGCTTACATGAACCAGCCTTTATGTTATCAGAAAGTAGGCGCCCCGAACTTTTGCCCCCAAATCGAATCAGCAGAGTCATTCAAATTGCTCAAGATAAAGTCAGAAGATCACCGCACAAATTAACTCGACAATTTAGAATTTTAAGATGATTGTTAGCAGAAATTTAGTGAAAATATATTTAAAACTTTGAAAAAGAAATAATGTAACCAAATAGATTGAGGCTCAGCCCACCCAGCTTGAGCGAATCTTCAGATGCTGCAGAGCATTAAGGAGCCAACATTTTATACAAAACAGAGAGCGAGAAAGAGAGAGAGCGAAATCCCCCAAATGTTTTCCAGGCGCGATTGATTGAAGACTTTTGGTCATTTCTTAGCAGGAAAGTATACAATAATGGCAGGGAATACAAAAAGTACAACAGATACAGACAAGAATATTTCTGACGAGCCGGGAAATAAATTTAACATCGTCCAGAGACAAATGAGACAAGGTATTAAAAAACTGCGTCGCATTGAAGATAATGGTCCCCTATCAGTGTTGTAAAATTAGATTTCTTATCTTCTTAGTTATAGGAACCCCTTTACGACGTTTCAATAAAAAAATTCTTTCTATTTGATGAAGAGGACTAAACTTTTTTTCAAAACTTTTGTTACATACTATATTAATAATTCCAAGCAATTATGTAAAATTATATTGGATGCATGGAAATCTTTAACCACAAAATCGTCAATAATTTACTGAACTTGATGGCACGCGACGAATACAAGCTATTATAAATAATTAAACTATTAAAAATGTAACATTGTTTATTCATTGTGTAATTTAAGTTTGTTTAATAAATTATTATTCTGGTTATTTTTTAAAAGTAAGTATACGATTTTTATACAGACGCTTTATTTTTGTGGCACCTGCACCCGTATTCAAATACATAATTACTTGTAGGTACTTATTATTTAACGTTCATAAGGTTTTATGAATATGTCGCCTTTATATTATATAATAAGTTTGAGAATTCCGCTCGTAATCTGTTATTCAATTAAATCACAGTATTTTGGTGAATTGAACCAGTCACATTCGAATTACACTGACAATTGGACGGTGTTATGCAGAAAGCAATGAACTAGCAATATGCTAATTCTGAAATAATTACATTTTATTTTCAATATCATATTCAAATTACTAGTAATTTCTTCAAATTTATATATTTACGTATGGGTTCGAATAGGCCCATACTATATTTAGCATAATTCATATGGAAAATAGATACAATTTACCATAAATATTTAGTAATATTGATGCTTGGTTGGGTTTTGCAATCTTATGTTAAGAGATTGAAAGAGTATAATTCCAAACCAAGCCACACTAATTATTTAGTAATAATTTTTACCTCCCGTCATACCGTAGGTAAGAGAGGTAATATAATCGTGCCAAAAATTCGATGGTGACTTTTCAGTAAATAAACACGAATTAGGGTACCCACAACAAGATTTTACTATTTTTACGATGATGATGATGATGATGTGCGTGCATGTGTGTGGTACGTGTGTGTGGTACGTGTGTGTGGTACGTGTGTGTGGTACGTGTGTGTGTGTGTGTGTGTGTGTGTGTGTGTGTGTGTGTGTGTGTGTGTGTGTGTGTGTGTGTGTGTGTGTGTGTGTGTGTGTGTGTGTGTGTGTGTATGTCTGCGCGCGTTTGCGTGCGCGTGCATGTGCTTGTGTGACGATTTTTTTCGTCCATGATAACTCTTATAACAAACTTTCCGTATTTAAGCTTTCTGCTTTCATATAAAGAGTTGATTAGATTCGTTACTTGAAGCCCATAACAGTTTTGAATGGAAAACTATATTAAAATATAATCCAAACAAAAGTTTAGTATTTAAGACTTTTATATCAAGGAGAACAACATTTTGGCTAAAATTAATAAACCAGAAGTGACACTTTACTAGAAGCTCTGAAAAGATTTTCCTGAAAAATATATTGATATACTCCAACACGTGTCAAATTTAGTATTTAAGACTTTTATATAAAGAGGAACAACATATCAAATTTTGGCTAAAATTGATATTCCGAAAGTAATACTTTACTTGAAACTCTTAACAGATTTTCGTGAAAAATATATTATGATATATTCCAAAGCATTTCAAATTTAGTATTTAAAAGATTTTTATATGAACGACAACAACATATTAGATTTCGGATACAGTTGAAAAACCAGAAGTGATACTTTATTTGAAGTTCTGAACAGATTTTTGTGGAAAATATACCTATTATGATATATTCCAAAACTTGTCAAATTTAATATTTAAGACTTATATAAAGGGAAGCAACATATTAGATTTTGGCTAAAATTGATAAACTGGAAATGATACTTTATTTGAAGATCTGAACAGATTTTCGTGAAAAATAAATTGATGTAATCCAAATTTTTTTAAATTTGGTATTTAAGACTTTTATATTAATGAGAACGACATACTAGATGTTTTCTAAAATTGATAAACCGGAAGTACTACTTTACAGGAAGCTATAAAACAGATTTTACTGTAAAAATATATTAAAACATGATTCAAAACTTCTCAAATTTGGTATTTAAAACTCGTGTATAATTTGAAACAACATTAAATTTTGACTATACCTATATAATAAACCGCAAGTGGTACTTAATTTGGAGCTCGTAACAGATATTCGAGGAAGAACATAATAAAATATAATCCAAAATTTGGTATTACAGACTTTTCTATTTATTGGAACAACAAATTAGATTTTGTTTACAAACGATCAACCGGAAGTGATACTTTACTTAAAGCTCACTGCTATTTCAAATATGGAATTGACGGGAGGTCATGTGTTGGCCACATCAATTTTCTAATTCAAAATCAATCTCCCTATTACAACCCAACACATCGTCTTCAATTTCTGGATTAGGTACTTTGTAAATTAATATAAAACTGTAATGCATCAGTTGGAACCCGGTTCCCCAGATTCGCGAATAGACCCCAAATATTTCGAATTTTAAATAGCAAAAATTGACCCCTGTGGTGCCAGCATTGAGTGTTCGAGAGGTGACGCCTGGTAAACGTTCGCACTGTACAAATATATCATCATAATTACCGAAATCTGTGGAAAAAGCAGATTGGCACACCCTGCAATGGAGAATATACCGTGATGATATATTTATTTATTTATTCATCAGATGAAATTAGATGAAACATGGATTGTATATCATTTACTTTGGCAGGAGCTATTGCCTTTACTTCTGGACGCCAGGGTCTTCAAAAAAATGTAACACACGACGACTACGACCTTTTTTCTGAATATCCACAGCCTTTTCTTCGTAATCAAAAGCTTCTTTGAAAAATATTAAATTTGGTTCCGATTTTCGTAAATTTATTTGTCTTTAAGCCAACTTATTTTCTCATTATTAACGCATTTTTTTTCTGTTGATGAATTCTATAAATAGAAATAAACAAATTTACCAAACCAATCCACTTGGTTGTATGTATCTTGCAAAACGAAAAGTTGAAAATTTGAAACATCCAGATTAATTCTACTGGCAATAGATGGCAGTATATACAGCAATAGGTTTGGCTGATTTCTACATAAATAATTATTGTAGCATTGAGCTGAATGCACGTGTTTTCTTTTGTTCTGCAGAGAAGTCTGTTTTTCTAAAGTATTTTGTTTACTTGAAATCCATAAAAATATATCAATTCACGCATAAAATCTCAGTGAAAAATTGTGCGGAGGTTTTAAGTTCTTTAAGTTTCGTGTATTATTGATATTTTGTAAAAACTATATCAGTAAACCAAAAATAAATAATAATTTCTTAAAGCAAGTTTGTGCTTATCTTTAGTCATCTTCTCAGCTGAGTTTTAATCATATCGCGCCAGTGCAGTGCCTGTAAGCGTGGTGTAAATAATAAATATCCAAGTATTGTCTGCGTTCAGTGTAATAATTCATATCATCCCATTTGTGCGGGAATAAATGATGAACAATATAAATTATTTAAAAGTGCAGAAGTATTTTGGAAGTGTGCTTAATTGTGCCCGATATCTTCTATGTCACCGGTCGGTGAGTCTAATCTTGCGGACGCCACTGCTTCGCCAGACTTGCGCGCAATGTTCAGTGCCTTTGAAAGACAAATTCTAAGCGTGATAAATAATAAATTTGAAACTCTGCTAAAATCTGTGAACTTTTGCAGTGATAAAATTACTGATTTTGAACTAAATTTAAAATCTATGAATGAAAAAATTAAAACATTTGATGCCCTTGTGAAAGAAAACGAACAATTAAAATCTGAAGTTTTGAATCTAAATAAAAAAATTGAAGATTTGGAACAATATTCAAAAATAAATAATATTATTATAAATAATTTGCCCGAAAAAAATAATGAAAACATTGATAATATAATGCAAAATATAGGAAATAAAATTGGAATTACAATTAATAAGGGTGATATTGATGCTGCCCATAGACTTCATTCTAGATCTGCGATAAACAATGTACCGAGAAGTGTTGTAGTGAAATTTGTTTCCCGAAGGATCAAGGATGACATCCTATCTGCGGCTAAAAAAAAAAACCTAATTTGACTTCGTCAGCAATCAATATCGAAGGACCGGACTATATATTATATTTCAATGAACATTTAACTTATAACAACTCTCAAATTTTTAAAACTGCGAAAAAAGAACTCAGACCTAGTTATAAGTTTATTTGGAGCAAAAACTGTAAAATGTATGCTAGGAAAAATGAAACCTCAAAAATTTATTATTTAAAAAATCTAGATGAAATAACTAAACTTTTATAATTTTTTTTTTTTTAACTAGCATTAATAATATTACTGTTTTCTTTTTATGGGTATTTCAGTATACTATCAAAATGTTAGAGGTCTACGTACAAAAACTGAAACGTTTAGGATTAATTCATATGTAAGTACTCATGATATTATATGCTTAACAGAGACTTTTTTAAATTTATCTGTAAATGATAACGAATTATTTTCTACTAATTATTGCGTAGTACGACGTGATAGATCTAATACTTGTTCAAATAAAAATGAAGGCGGTGGTGCACTAATTGCAGTGCGTAACAATTTAAATGTAATAGAAAGGGCTGACTGGAATAGTAATGCTGAAGATGTGTGGGTATCAGTTATATTAGACGATGAAAACAAAAAACAAAAACTAAATATATGTTGCGTTTATTTACCCCCTGAAGATAATGTTGCAATGTCTTACTTTTTAAATAAACTTCAAGATATAGTTGATTCAGTATCGGGAGAGTACTTTTTAATTTGTGGTGATTTTAATTTGCCCCATTTAAAATGGATAACTGATACCACAAATATAGGTTTAAAGCCGTCAAATACATATAATTTATCTTCTTCCAACTTTGTTGACTGTATATCGTATTGTAATATGAATCAGTTTAACCATGTTCTTAATTCTAGCAATAGAATTCTTGATTTGGTTATATCGAACTTAGATGAGTTAGAAGTAATACCATGCCAATCACCCCTAACTAAAATTGATGCCCACCATCCACCACTTGAAATATACATTAGATCTCTGACGTCTCCGACTCTGACTACTGTTCCACGTAAAATTTATTTATACAAATCTGCAAACTATGCAAAAATAAATGAGGAAATAAATAATGTCAACTGGACTAAAATTTTTGATAGATCCAATACTGAAGGCATGATAAATAAATTTTATTGTGAACTTTATTCTATAATTGAAACAAATGTTCCTGTAATGAAACATTCTCGTTCTTCATATCCTGTGTGGTATACAAAACGGATAATAAGTTTAATAAAAGAAAAAAGTAAAGCGCATCTCAAATATAAAAAATTTAAATCAATATCATATTATAATAAATTCTCTGAAATAAGAAAACAAGTAAAAATAGAATTAAAGAAATGCTATGATGATTACATACAAAATACAGAAAATACTATTCCAGGTAATAATAAAAGGTTTTGGTCTTTTATTAAATCTTCGAAATCCACAAATACTATACCAAACATGATGTGTTACGAGAACTTAACAGCTGATAATGGAGATGACATATGTAACTTGTTTTCTGGATATTTTAAATCTGTATTTATTAAAAAAAAGGGAGATGATAATACTAATTCAATATCAAGTGATAAATGTACAACAGAGCTCAATAGTTCTTTAAATTCCATAATTTTCAATGAAAACGAAGTCATAGAAGTTTTGTCACAGTTGGACGTAAGTAAAGGGGCTGGCCCTGATAATATACCAAACATTTTTGTTAAGAATTGTTCCAAGTCTCTAAGCCATCCCCTTACTTTAATATACAATAGATCTTTATCCGAAGGTCATTTTCCCACTCTATGGAAGAAAGCATATGTTGTTCCTATATTTAAAGGAGGTACAAAAAACCAAATTAAAAATTACAGACCTATCTCTAAACTATGTATTTTGGAAAAAGTTTTCGAGAAATTAATACATAAAATTATGTTTTCATTTGTCAAAACTAGTATTATTTCTCAACAGCACGGTTTTCATACTGGCAGATCTATCGAAACTAATCTTCTTGTATATACAGAGTATATATTAAAATCTCTGGATGAACGCAGTCAGGTTGATTCTATATATACCGACTTCAGCAAGGCATTTGATACTATAGATCATTCAATACTTTTAAAAAAAAACTTGCTGATTTCGGTGTATGTGGAAATCTCCTTCATTGGTTCAGATCCTATCTGACTGGCAGAAGTCAACGAGTGACGATCAATGGTTTCCAGTCTCAAGACGTCTGTATTCCATCGGGTGTTCCCCAAGGTTCCCATTTAGGTCCACTTTTATTTAACATCTTCATTAATGATATTTCAAAGTGCTTTAAATTTTGTAAATTTTTACTATATGCAGATGATTTAAAAATGTACCATTGTATTAAAAATAATGATGACTGTGAAGCCATTCAATCTGATCTCAACAGATTATACGAATATACTAGGATTAACAAGTTAAATTTGAACATTAGTATATGCCATGCAATAACTTTTACAAGAAATAGAAATAATGTATGCTTCTCTTACACTCTTTCAAGTGACATCATTAATAGAGTCTCGGAAGTTAGAGATTTAGGAATTATCTTTGACAAAAGGCTTATATTTGATATTCACATAGATAACATTATAAAAAAAGCATTTAAAATGTTAGGTTTCCTAATTAGATCTTGCAGACAGTTTAAAAATCCCAGAACTACAAAAATATTGTATTATTCATTAGTACGCAGTCAATTAGAGTTTTCGTTGGTTTGTTGGTCACCTCAATACGCCGTCCATATAAATAGAATTGAGCGTATTCAAGAAAAATTTTGTAGATTTTTTAGATATAAATTTCAAAATCATGAATTATCTCTTCTTACATTAGAAAAGCGCCGAACTATAATTGATCTAGTTTATCTATATAAAATTTTCAACAATAAAATTGATTGTCCTGACTTACTACATCCCTTGGGACTTCGTATACCAACTTATACCACAAGAGTAGTTGATATTTTTTGTTTGGGTTTTAGAAGAACCAATGCTGCTTTTAATTCTGCGTTAAATAGACTTCCATTTTTATACAATAAATACTTATTGCACAACAACCAAATAGATATATTCAATAGTACCTTAACAAGATACAAAAAACAAGTAACAGATGCAGTAAATTCTTTTAGTTAATTTAGTTTGTTATTCTCTGTAGTCTTTAGTATATAATCTCTTTTTATTAATGTAATTTTCAACAATTCAATTCATGATTTAGTACTCTCAATTGCTACATTTAAAAATGTATAATTTATGTAAATTATTTGAGCCATCCTGTTATTGGGACATTGTCCTTTTGGAAGGCCGAAGTTAATAAAATAAAAATAAAAAATAAAATAAAAAAAATAACAAAAAATTGAATTTGATCACCCGATTTCATCAAAAACAGAAAAAAATAATTTGTGGGTTTGTTGCTTCCTGTATAACATCGTCCAATTTTCACTAGTGTATAGTTTTTGTATGTAACATAACTAAGAAAGTATTCATCTTGGGTTTATGGCTTTGCTTATCGAACTTATATTTGGGAGAGCGTGGTGATTTTAATGAGTGTACATGAACAGAACTTAGAACATACTTATAAATAGCAAAACAGTAACAATAATAATGGACGAATGCAAAATAATTTATTGTAAAACTGCGTTTCCGATTATTTTCCATTCGTCCTTCCCGTAACCAGTCGATCATCGTTTTCAATCATTAACAATAACAACATTTCTAAATTTTAACGTATTTAGTACCTTAGCTATTAAGGGAAGAAGAAAAAGAAAATAAAAAAGTTAGGCCATATGTAAGATTACATCTTTCCAAATCGAATGACTATTTTATTATTATTTATGTAATGAATACCAAAAGTATAGGTACAATTACTCCATATTAAATTTAGAAGAAGGTGAGTCAAAATGTTCTCGAAGAGAAGGTTATTATTCATTTCTTTAAAATTATGTTTAAGTATTATGAAAGTACATACCAAATTATACATTTTTACGTTATATTAGTCTTCGATATATTGCGGAAAAAGGAGTTCATTGTTTCGAAAAACTGCAAGTATTGTATTGCATTCTCTGCTCTTCACGATCTTGGCTTCTAAACTTTAAACCACCCTCCCTACAGTCTGGATGTAGCTTCGCCCGGCTATTATTTATTCCCAGACTTAAAAACAGCTTCGGGGGAAGACATTTAAGTTTTTTAACTACAATTTCGGACTAAATATATACTTTTTGAAAGAACTTAAAACTATATTAGGGTTAAAGGAGAATATATTTAAAAGGAAAAAATAATAACTTGGTTAATTGTATACTTTTTTTTTCCATTCTGCAAAGTTTTAAACCTCTACTAGCATATTTATTTAATTAATTTATTTATTTATATTTATTCTACATTTTGTATTTTGTGTTGCGAAATTTTAAATATTTCTGAATTGTTCTAATTTTTGTCATTTGTGAATATTTCAAAAATCGTATTTTTTCTACTTTGTCAATGTTGAATATTTGTTGTACATGAATCAATAATATATCAATATGTCGACTATTGCTATAACAATTATTCATGATGACAATAATGTAATGCATTTAGAAACATTTGTAGACTTAATATTGATCAAAATGTGCCAATTACTAAATTTACATCAATAAGCTACAAACTACGATTTCTAAAACGCTTTGTATGGTGCACATATCGTTAATATTAGCTACATACCAATATTAAGCGTTCAATCCAATTGGACAATAGCTTTTAATTTATGTAAATTTTAATTAAAAACAGTTAGTTCTCTGAATAACTCATCTTATAATCATTAAATCTGATATATGACAAAAACAACATGTAATAAATATTGACATATTATTTTCCTACGACTACTATGGAAATAGATGCGAATAAAATGCTATAGGAAATTATTTAATGCTATATAAGAAAATTAAAACTGCTAAGTATACAGCTAAACGAGCTAGGAACCTCAAATAATTTGTATATACACGTTACAATAAAATACTATAAGACAATCTTACCGAAGACCAAGGAATTATAATTTATACAACACTAGCATGCTGTGATTAGGTAAAATAATGCTATTTAGTGAGTAGTCTGTGTCAATGTACGATAGTACGCGGTTTTCATCTGAAAGGTTTCATTAAATGAGACAACATTTTAATACTTATAGGGTTACATTTCTGAAAAGTTCATTAATTTAATTATAGAAGAATAGATAGGCTGAACAGATTTCATTATACATATTCAGTAAATATGTTTACATGTTAATATTTACATATATTGAAGGTCTGATCATTTATTAATAATAATTGGTCAACAGGAAGCAATTCATAATTTTTCTGAAAAAATACTAATATTGTATTTTGATAGTTAACAAATGCGAAATATTATTTTCCTTTGAATATGGTCCTACATCATTTTTTAAAAAAATTCTGAAAGAACAGGATGAAATAAGAATTTTAGTGCAAACGCGACTTAAAAATTTTACGTAATAAGCGAGATATGAATTTTTAAAGTTAAGAATTTCTTGTCGTAGCTGGTACTTCCAGTGGTCAACAAACTGTTTGTTCTAGAGAGAACAGATTTTTTCATGTAGCTGAAATAACATAAATAATACATATTGTTTTCTTAATAAATTATAGAACATTGAAACAGTTTGATAATATTATGACACAAAATGTGACGGCGGATGTCGCTAGTGTTTGTTTGTTTTGATTAGTTAATATTATTATTAATTTAATTAATACATATTACAAATTGATTTAATTATAAATACATTAATATTGTTAATATTACTAGATATTATAATTAAACAAATTCATGAAACAACAGCGTGACACTTCATAATCTTTCAAAGCTGACCGCAGCAGACGCGCGAATCTCGTTTTTAAAATCAGGCGACCAATCAAATTCTTAGGACCTTTCGCGTCATACCTAATTAGTAATTAACTTTAATCGCTTGTAGTTTGCGACCTAATCAATATTGAAACAATTTTTTTTTTCACTAATACTCATTAATTTATGTATATTTTCGTCTTCTTATTTAAGATAGTTAAAATTTAACTATGGTATACGTATGTATGTGTATTTTTTAAAATAATAGTTATTTATATACTTGTGAGTAAAGAGGTGGTAACAGAGTATACTAATATCCGCGAGTTCAGTTTTTTTTCGGTAATCTGTATCGTCGTTCTCTTTATCTAAAATTAAAGATATTTAATTTTTATAGTTTAAGCCAAATTTCCACGGGTCATTTTGAGTGATCATCACAGATGAATCATCCAAAGTAAACCGTGTTAACATGTGGGATGAACAATGAATGAAGTTAAACCTGTTCTACTTTTGTCACTTTTGATGAATCCTAGTGGATGGAAAGCGAAAGTGAACATTGGCACTGCTGTGTTCACCCAAAAATATTTCCCTCATTTTTCTATTCTTCTTTCTCTCCACAAAATTTGTATTTTCATCTAACAATAACAAATTATAACAAATAATTTGAATTCCAACCTACATTGCAATATTACGTACTGCCATGTTGGAATGACCTGATTATTTCACTTTTGATGAGACATGTAAACAAAAAATTAATTCACTGATGAATTCGCACTTTTGATGATTCATTGACTAAAATCACTCAAAGTGACCCGTGAAAATTCGGCTTTCGCAAAGTTCTCGTACTCCCAAAGACGCGTGCACACTCACACCATTTTCTGTTAATCATTTTCAATGATTAATTTTTCATGAAAATGAAATGAAATTTAAAATTGTTTTTCACGTATCATTATTTTACTGATCATATTTCCATCAACGCAATGCGCGTTTGACACCGAATAAAAAGTTATTCCAATCTGTCATAGTGGCGGATCCAGCCTATATTTTCAGGGGGGGGGGGGATTCATGTAGGGATGTAAGAAAATAAAATGTAGAAATAAAATTTATTTATAATAAACTTTTTATTATTGAGAAATAAATTTTAACATGAAAAACTTACGATTTTATATACAGGGTATAACAAAAATGGTTGATTGACTATACACAGGCGGCTTCTACGACTAAAAATAAAGAAAAAAGTACTCGTATATGAATATATGTCCTAAAATGGTTCGTTACTGGTTTACAGCTACATGATGTTTTTCAGTTTTTTATCCAAAAGATAACAGAAAACGGAGCTGAGAAGTGTGTTGCTACCCATGGAAATAATTTTGATTTAAACATTTCAATTAAACATCTCCGTTTTCTATCTTTTTGAATAAAAAAACTGAAATAACTCAAGTAGCTGTAACTCAGAAACGAACCATTTTAGGACATATGTTTATATAAACTTTTTCCTTATTCTTTAGTCGTAAAAGCTGCCTGTGTACAGTCAGCCCACCATTTTACAGCATGTATACAATATTTAGATTAAAAATTCAGTTCTACGATGACCTGATTTCGCATATCTGAGAATAACATTATCCGTGTTAATCTGTATGTCCGTCTGGCTGTTTAACAAACATAGCTCAGATAGGCGATCTTTTGTTAAATGTGTACGCAACCAAGTCTTCACTCTTCTCAATCTGGAGAAACATCTCTCGGCCGTAGCAACACTTACAGGTAAAGTAGCAAGTATAAGTAGCAAAGAACCAAGTAATTATTGAACCCTTTAAAATGAATACAAAGTTTCGTCACGTAAGAGCAGAGAAAAGAAAGAAACTCCTACTAAATTGATAAAACAAGAGAAAAAGAAATTTATATTTAAAACAAATTCTCAGGAGGGGCAATTGCCCCCTGTGCCCCCTCGCTAGATTCGCCACTGATGTGTCATACTGCAAATCTGTTTGCATTTAACACAAGAATTACAGCATACTGACCGAATACATATGAATCATGGTCTCATTGTTCTATTTCTTTTCATTTCATTAAAAATTATGTAAGTAGACTAGATTTTCACTTGTTATCCATTTTCAATGAATTAAGAACGCACCTTAAGCCGAATTTCCACGAGTCACTTGAGTGATCATTGCGGATGAATCATCCAAAGAGAACCGTGTAAATGCACAAGATGAATAGTGAATGAAGTTAAACCTGTTCAACATTTTGTTCATTCTTGATGAATCCTGGCGGATGAAGTAAGAATGCACCATCTGGACATACGTTCACTGCACCCAAGAATCTCACCCTTGTAATGACCCACATACGCACTCCTTGTTTTAATATTGGTTTAACATTTTAAGTGCCATGTGGTGCCAACGTGGTCTTACACTTTTTTGGACGTTCTGGTTGCGTGAGACCTATGTGAATTCATAATATAGCATTAAAACTTGTGTTAGAAGGTAGAGTGCGGCCCGACGTGTCAGAAAGCTATAACTTTTACCAGCAAATACTATATTTATTATTTAGTTAGTTTCAGGAAATATTTTCTGCATAAATAAATTAAAGTACCATTAAAATTTCAAAAAGCAAATAAAAAATCTATAAAGCGATTAATTATGTCTCTTCCTAATAAAATAACATTAAAATAATGTACCTCATAGGATGCAGTAATGGCACACATATTACATTAACGAACTTTTGTTTGTAAAAGCAATATTCCATAAACCAATTTTGCTATATTTATGTTTTCCCATATAAATAACTTGATTATATCTAAATTAAAAATGTTATTTTACATACTTTAAAAGAAAAAACAAATGTAGCTATTTAGTATATTCGAAATAAAAATACTTCATTCTTTATTCATTTATTTTCAAGTACTGTTTTAGTTGTGGTGATACTCACGTCATCAGTTTCTGAACTAAGATTGAACAATAATATTTATCTGTCTTTGTCATTCACTTCCTTGTTTCGTTGTTGTTGATGTTATCCATTTTCAATGAATTAAGAACGCACCTTAAAGCCGAATTTCCACGATTCACTTGAGTGATCATTGCGGATGAATCATCCAAAGAGAACCGTGTAAATGCACAAGATGAATAGTGAATGAAGTTAAACCTGTTCAATATTTTGTTCATTCTTGATGAATCCTGGCGGATGAAGTAAGAGTGCACCATCTGGACATACGTTCACTGCGCCCAAGAATCTCACCCTTTTAATAACCCACATACGCACCCCTTGTTTCAATATTGGTTTAACATTTTAAGTGCCATGTGGTGCCAACGTGGTCTCACACTTTTTTGGACGTTCTGGTTGCGTGAGACCTATGTGAATTCATAATATAGCATTAAAACTTGTGTTAGAGGGTAGAGTGCGGCCCGACGTGTCAGAAAGCTATAACTTTTACCAGCAAATACTACTTTTATTATTTAGTTAGTTCCAGGAAATATTTTCTGCATAAATAAATTAAAGTACCATTAAAATTTCAAAAAGCAAATAAAAAATCTATAAAGCGATTAATTATGTCTCCATTCCTAATAAAATAACATTAAAATAATGTACCTCATAGGACGCAGTAATGGCACACATATTACATTAACGAAATTTTGTTTGTAATAGCAATATTCCATAAACCAATTTTGCTATATTTATGTTTTCCCAGAGAAATAACTTGATTATATCTAACTTAAAAATGTTATTTTACATACTTAAAAAGAAAAAACAAATGTAGCTATTTGTTATATTCGAAATAAAAATACTTCTTTCTTTATTCATTTATTTTCATGTACTGTTTTAGTTGTGGTGATACTCACGTCATCAGTTTCTGAACTAAGATTGAACAATAATATTTATCTGTCCTTGTCACTCACTTCATTGTTTCGTTGTTGATGAAACGTCTGTGTTATATGTTCATCTTTTTCTAACTATTTGGAAAAAAGAGAAAGAGATGTAAGTTATAACGCCAAGGACTTTTGATGTCAGATTACAATAATTATTGAACACTGATTTTTTATTTTAAGATAGATTCCAATTAATGAAATTATTCTGCACGTAACAAAATATTCGTAACAAATTCACAAACAATGATCTTCATTCTAAAATAAGAAATTCAGTGTCTGTAAGAATAAATTTCGAAATGAAATCAACTTTAATGTATGACTTATATTAACTCATACTTTTTGTTCATTATAACTGGTTGTGAACCGCAGAAATTTTATGTCGCCACGAGCACGTCAGTAGGAGTCTTACCCTATCACATAAAATTTAATCCAGACACTTTTTATTGATGCCATAAGTATTACTATATTTTAAAACAAATTGTAGAATGTCCATGATAACGTGTCCGACATGGAGAACTCGATATCTGAAAAACATTCATAGGTCACTGTCACTATTGTAGATAGGTATAGGCGAAAATAAAATTTTTGCAGTTTTTTGTTTTTAACCTACAAATTTAATAATTATTGCGTTTTTCCTGTTTGAAATAAATGAACATAGTTAAATAACATAACGTAGGAAAGTTAAAAAATAACCTGTTCTCAGTATGGTGTCCATATTAAAATTGTATCTCTTATAGAGCTCGAGATTCCTCTGTAGGATGGAAATGTTGTCCTGGACACCTGTATATTAACAAGTTTATAAACGACGATTTATATTTCGAAGTTATAACTCAAAAGTTCAAAAGACTGATGCTCGGTTTCATAAAACTTTAACTTATTGCTAAATAAGGCTATTGCAAGAATTTTTATATGACTTCTAAATACTAAATCTTAAAAGACATTGTTGTTTAAAGAGCCTCAAATTTGAAAATTTCACGCAATATCCATTAGATATTTTACAATTATTGAAATTTGTGTATTATTTTCAAAAAAGTCACGTGATCTGAAACAGAATGTGACGCCATGTGACAAAGCCTACTTTTATTTATATTGCAACGTTTTTATTTATTTTGATGAAGTATAAAAATCAAAGAATTATTAGTAATTAAAATAGAAGTTTATTAAAACGATATATAAATATTAAAAAGATAGTAACAATGACGATTACTATGGTTTGAACGAATATTAATTACTAATTAAGACTAAAACTAAAATTAACTAGTAAAATACTAACACTATTTATTTAAACAATTAACACGACTATTTATTTACACGATATTACTACTTATTTATTTCGACTATTTGTCACTATTTATTTATGTCACATTCAACTGTACGACCTACCGACCTGCACAGCGTCTATATTCTCAACTGATTCAACAGCGTCTGTATATTCAACTGCTCGGACAGAATTCACACCTTTTAGTTCACTGTCTGTCTATTTATGTAACTAATTGTCTAACTATCCAATTGTCCTTCTGACAGACTAATTCTCAAACTTCCACAGCCTCAGTATCATCGACTGTACGTATGCCTCTACTTCTCAACACCACTGCCGAGTATCCACTTCTACTCGCCGTTACTGTCCCCGTATACCTAGCTACCCAATACTCCTCAAAACTACCGAGTATTCACTTTCACAGATAACCCAGTATACTAGTAACTTCCCGAGTACTCCATTCGACACCAAATTGCATACGCTCACCACGATACTGCTGTGCCACTCCACTCCTTACTTCTTATTATGTATGTAACTGTCCTTCTGACGGATTAACACTCTCTGTGACTGTCTGTCTTAGCACATACGTACATCGCTTATATATTTGCTCTAATATTTTCTAGAAATCTTTCCACGTCATGACAATGCGCCGGTAATTACGTTTATTTCCCCTCTTGTTTACACAATAGTCCCCTTATGTCGCCTGCCTTCGCGCGCCGCATCTGTGTTATCGATCGTCTACATAGGCTCCTCCTCTCTATTAGAACGCTTCTATTTCTATCGGCTATCGGACCAAGTGTCGTAGGTACCTACCCTCTCACGTTACAATATAAATAACATAAACTATTTTCCTCTTGGCTATGAATTACGTAATGTGCTCCGACGTCACAGGAGTGGGGGGTTGTTTTTCATGACTATTTCTGGCGTCAATTTTTTAATTTAATTATTTACGAAAATAACAATAAATTATTATTATTATTTCTTATATTACTATGAAAAATATTGCATAAACTTTCATTTAAAATAAAAATGTGAAACCGGCTCAATCAACATGCTAAATTTGGCATCTGTCAAACTGTGAAAAAATAAATATATTATTATAGTTCATTCGCTGAAACGAGAGAATGCGGAACTAATACTTGAACAGAGATTGGTCAAAGGATGATAATTTTGGAACTGCACCAACAGAGAATGGTTTGTTTCTGTTCGAGAATTAGTTCCACATCTCTCCTCTCAGCGAATGGAGTATAGTGTATATAAATCAATTACATTGGGTATATGATGTATTGTATATACTCAACACATATTTAAATTTAAAAAAATAGTTACACATAATTTATTTAAATTCTATACTCTACTAATATTTGTAATTTGTCATAAGTCAAATTTTAACAAGTTGTTAAAAGCTTTTACGATACCGGCTATGAGAGACTGAGACATAAGGCGAATTCTGGCAACTGAAACAAATGTGTGTTTGTGGGAAACAGGGAATAACCGAATTCTGTTTATTTGTTTTGTCAATGCACAAAATAGGTTAGGTGAAAATGAATACTGAAATGACTGATACTAATATCGAAAATTATTTCTTCATAGTAATTTTGTATCCTATTATGTTTTTCTTTGTTTAAAATAACTGTACTTGATACATCATTAATACCCCACGATTAATTTTATTTTAAATGCTGTCATATAAAACTCTTCATCATCAGAAAATAATACATCAAAAGATGATACCAGAACAGAACTACAGAAGTTATCGAATCCATAACTTTACATAATTTTCACTTATTATTAACCTTACTACTGTCGCTCACTCATATGATGGAATCAAAACATGGAATTATTCATTATGGCGTAACGATGGATTCATGACGTATGCACGGATTCTTGACGTCATTGTTTGGAAACAAATTCACGGATTCATGGATTTGTGTTCGTCGCCAGAATTCGCCCACAGTTAGCCAGTACATAGAAACTACAAAATCTAATCTATGTTTGTTGTAAATACGATCTCAAATCGCTGATCACAATGGATGTCCCGATCCTACGACGTAATCTGATTTCGATGTAGGTTCAGTCGTTTTCGAGACACGAAAACACGGTAATATAAAAGTAACCAATTATTCCAATACAACTGATTTTGGTTTTTGTGCATATATTGTCACTAAATGGGTTTATTCAAGTTTCTTCCTTATTTAGTGCCAAAAATTATAATATTATTGTTACATGAAAAAGTCAGTGTTACACGATTTGAAAATCCCAGATACGGTTAAAATATAAAGCTAAAGATATAATAAGTTTTGTGTACAAGGGGTAGTATAAATATATAAAAAAAATACAAGTAGATGTAAACTGAATGTGCTAAATCCCGCAAGTGGGTAAAATGTCTAAGCTGGATTTATAGTTTATATAACATTTAACGTAACAATACGTAACATAAGAAAATTTAAACGGTTGACTTTCTACAGTTTTGCGTTGATACTTTCTATACAGGGGGTCCCACGAAAGAATGGCAATTAAGTAAACCACATATTTTCTAAAATAATTTGAAGCAAAAAGTTTAATAAGCATATACTAGAACTCGGACGTGGTCAATTTGGCAAGGGCGACTGGGCGGTGGACAATTGAGCGACTGGGCGGTGGACAATTGGGCTCCTCGACACCTAGGCGATAAAATAATAGATATGTAAAATTACATAATTGTGCGTTAGGTTAGGTTATGTTAATGAAAAATCAGAGCGCCACTTTTAACTATTTTTCCGCTGCAAAATATTTTATGCCTGCTAAGCGTGCAAAATTTTTAAGATTATGTTGCCCAGTTGGAGATTTTGGAGAAAATATAATTGATAATACATTGAAAATTGGAACAATAGTTATTTGAAAAGAAACTTTTGTCAGGATTGTGAAATATAATATAGACGTTTGTTACAGATGAACGATTTGTGAGTTACTAATGCCTAAGTTTAAACATCTGAAAATCGACGCATTTCTCAATTTTTCATTCAAAATTTCAACTCGATTAAAGATATACAATATTAAATATTTAATACGTGTCAAAGCGGTTGATGAAAAATTGAGAAATGAGCCGATTTTCAGATGCTTAAACTTTTAGTGGAATTTCTTGTAAGTTTAAGGCGTTAGTAACTCACAAATCGTTCATCTGTAAAATCGTGTTATAGATGATGGTATGAAAGAGAATTTCATAGTGAATTTAAATTTTCAAACCGCGTTATCGTATCTTTAACAGGATCAGAGTGGTGGATGAAAAATTTGAAAATTGCATTAAAACGTTGACAATTTAATTTTTAAATCATCCATAATTTACTTTTTTCGATACCACGACGAATGTAAACTATTATAAATAGTAAAACCTATTAGATTAAATACTAAATATGTAATATTATTTATTTTTTGAATAATTTAAATATATTTCATAATTGTTATGAGAAAATAGCTAAAAGCTTAAATATGTCGCCATTTTTTCCATTTGGCGGGAGGTTCCCACACTTCTATTTCCGGAAAATATTAATATGTTAGGCAGCGCATTTTTCCGGACAGGATTCCGTAAAATAGCTTTTGTTGCAATTACTTTGAGGTAAAATCGAAAATTTCCTGGACTATAAAACCTCTTTAAATTGAAAAAAATCTGATGTGGCCAACACATAACCTCTCGCCAGATATTTTACCTGGTTGTACGCATAAAACGAAAAATATTTTTAATACAAATACAGTGTGTTCAAAAAAATTCCTAACTCGGAGTAGGCTATGTGCAAAGAAACGTATGTCAATTAATTAAATGTCAATTTGACATAAGATATTGTCAAAAATGTTTTGTATAGAAATCAAAGCTTTTCTTCCTGTATCTTATTTTAGAAATGGAAAGAAATTAGAAAACGGCGAATGTCAATATATTGTATCCTTCGTTATTGTCTTTTCTCTTTAAAATTACATTTCAAGATCAATTTTGACAACTTGACGTTTGAATTTAATAATGATCAGACACACATTTCTCTGTTCATAGCCTACTCCGAGTTAGGAATTTTTTTGAACACACTGTACATATATTCATGTCTCACTACAAAATAATTCTCACATATATTTGCAAAATCTATGGGATATTTTAAAATAAATTGTGTACAATACTTACATTTTCTTTATATTCAATATCCTGAAATTTTCTTTTTCTACTTTCCTTTTCTTTTTCTTTATATTCGTCATTTTTTCGCAAATTCCTTTTATATTCTTTTTTACGTATATCTTTTGCGTTGTTGACTTTTTTTTATTTTCATAATCTTCATAATTATATACAAATATTTTTGACAGAGGCATACAAATATTTTTGACAGTGACATTTATATGTCAATTACAAACATTTGAATTTCTTGCCTTGTAGTAGTTTGATCTGAGATTTTTTACATCAAATTATTTTATATGCCTTTCTTTATCTCTAAATCTATAGAAGATATAATAATGAATTTATATTTATCGAATAAATAATTTAACGTTCTTTAATATAAGTATTTACATAAATTTTCGATAAATAATATTTAGACGATTTTTTTCTTGTAACTACTACTTCCGGTTGTCCAATTGTTACCAAAACTGACTGGACTCTTCCCATTATTGTTAGATTCAGGAATCCGTAGTTAAAAATGTCTTAAGTCTCATAGTATTTGAGATATAGTGAATCCAACATCCACACACACATCCCCACACACACACACACACACACACATACGGACATCATCGTAAAAATGTTATAATCGGATACTAGGGACCTTAAAACGTGCTTATTCATTAAAATCTGGATATGCGATTTTTAGCATGAATACAATACCTCTCTTAGCGAGAGGTAAAAAAGGTAAACATTAATTAATATATTTGTATAGTAGTCAAATAATAATAATTAATGAATAATAATAAAGAATTTGTAAAAAAAGTAAGAAAATATACAATAAAATTTGATTCAAATAAGCATCAAGTAAATTTTCAAAAAATTGCTCTGTTTAAAGCGCTGTAGCTCGTTATCTATTGGTTATAGAAAAAATGTTTTAGATGAAAGTTGTAGGGAATTTTATTCGCAACAAATTCAAAATTAATATTTTTGCCCTAATGCTTATTGGTGAAGAGATATTTTGAAAAAACCGATTTTGTGCGTCTTTTTACCAAGTTGGCGGTGGTTCCCGTGGGGCCCCGAGATAGAAAACTTGTATTTTGTATTAGGACCTCTAAATATACAACATATCAAAAAATCAGAAATACCCGACCTTTTGCACAAAATGACTGGACTATGATTTAAAAAATATTTGTATGTTAATCAAAAATTAACTGAAACAATCCACATTTTTATAGTAATATTTACGAAAGATGACTATTCAAGGTCATTTATGGGCCATCTGATATAATATTACTTGTAGAAAACTTCACTGCATTTCGTACTTATAGGCATGCAACGCGAAATATTAATGGCTACATTTTAACTGAAAAAATGAATGTATTTTATTTGAAAATTTTGTTTCTTTCTCAAAATTTCATCTTTTTCACCTAAGGTACATTTTTTCATAAAATAAAAATATAGACTTGACGTAAACCATAAAATAATAATTTGATTTAAATGTCAACGCCACTGGATAAACAGTACAGAGAGCAGTGCAGTAGATAATTACTTATCTGTAACTGTACGACTACGTCACTGCTATTTTTAGTGTGTTAGAAAGTAATGTCACTATTTACGTATATTTGTCACACCACATAAATTTCTTTCTCTTTCTAATACAATATGTTACTAAGCTATTGCTATAAAATATGCTGTGTATTCTTTCATCGAATAAATAACCTTGAATAGTCATCTTTCGTGAATAATAGTTTACTAATATTTTTTCTAACTTGTTTGTTTTATTATAATTTATTATTTTTTTATTATATTTATATTGTAGTAACCCTCAAGAGGATCATTGTTGATCGAAACGTTGGTTTAAAATAAAATAAAAACCCTTCAGACTGCGTTCCGACTAATTTCTGTTTCCTTCATAAATTATTAACCCAAATAGTTTTGTATCCTTAATTACTATCAACAGTTTTAGTTTCGAAATCCTAGTAAAATTTACCTGGTTTTTATTATAATTGAAATTTAATAAATTAAATTTAGTTTTTGCTACGGATATTGATTAAACTCCCAATTATATTATATTACTTAATAGCTCATATATAGGAGAGGAAAATAATTTATGATGCATTTATATTTTACAGTTTGATGTAGTGAGCGTTAGCAGCATTCTCTGTAAATATCAATTTACAAACTGCAAACGATTCTTTTTGAGTTTAACTACAGTTTTCACCTCTGAACAATACGGCTATCTGTCAGATGCAGACTGTGGTAATTCGATACGATATTATTTTATTTATCTGGCAGGTAATTATCCGCTATTTTATCCAGAAATTGGAAAATTAGTTTGAAAATATAATTTGTTCAACGTCACTCTCTTACAGTTGCAGAAACTATAACAGTTTTATTAATTACTACATATCAAATAAATATTAAATTACAACAAATGTATTAATTTTAATTAATATAATTTGTGAAAATTTGCATAAGTTACATATATACATGATTGTAATATTGTTATGTAGGTAATAGACTCGCCAATTTTTTTTGTATATTCGTATATTAAAAAAAATAAATTCTCCATTTTTGTATTCCTTTAAATAATTCTTATTAACGCATAATAGTATATTAAATATTATGAAAGGAAAGGACAGTGTACCGATTGTTCAAACCCCAATTTTGTCTAAGATCGGAAATTTCTTAACGTCCGTCATACTTATAGCATTTTTTGGGCGATCGACGAAAATTTGAAAATTATTTTTACACATTAAAGATTATTTAAATGTAAAGAATAACGATAGGTATTTAATTTTCAAATTTATTGTACGTGGAAAGAATCGTTTTCTGTCTGCTAAATAGGACTAGAAGAATTTAAAGAATACTGTTCCGTATTCAATAAGTATGCTATGTTTTTATATTGTTTTTTTGTAAGAATGCTATGTTAAAAAATGTGCTAACAAGTAATCCATGAAAAAATATATGAATTATAAAAAAATGTATTAGATGTCAGAACATATTTTGGAATTTGTATCCTTCATTATATAAAGATATTACAATCAATCCGACTACTGAGTTTTTATACGTACTATCGTGATTCTTGATTGAACATATTTTGTGGCGACCGTGACAGGACGTGTTGGGTTGTATTGTAAGATTGAATAATACAAGTAAATATGGAAAAGGCAAAGAAAACCAGAAGTGTCTTACGAAGTTCTTTCACAAGAATATATAATAATATTTTGAAAGATTTTGAGAAGTTGAAAGATAAAAAGATACCATTAAGTGATATAAAGGCACAGATTAAGATTTTAGAAGAAAAGCATAGTGAAATGATAAATTCAGATAAAGTTATATTTGAGTTAATGATTCAAGACGATAATGTTGATTGCAAACAAGTAGAAAATGAAACGGAAATCGCTGATGAATACACGAAGAAATTGAATATTATAACCGAAGAATTAGAAGAGTTCATGAAGAACGATAAAAATGAGACGATCATTAATATTAATCAGAATGATTCGATTATCTCAAGAGAATCAGCGACGACAAATAAGTTTAGACTTCCAAAAATAGAATTGAATAAATTTAATGGTGAAATGAAAGACTGGCTTCAATTTTGGAGTCTTTTTAAAAGAATATACGAAGATCCAAACCTTCAAAATGAAGAAAAGTATCAATATTTGCTACAAAGTATGGTTCCTTATTCCAGAGCAAGAACTGTAGTTGAAAGCTTCCCACCGACTTCGGAAAATTACCCGAAAGCTATAGAAGCCTTAAAATCAAGATTTGGACAAAAAGATTTATTAATTGATATCTACGTTAGAGAAATATTAAGTCTTGTAAATAAACGCTTCAAATCACTTTCAGATTTATATGACAAACTTGAGTGTCAATTACGAGCTCTACATTCTTTAGACGTTACTACTGACAAATGTTCCCTGATTTTGTTTCCCATGGTTGAGTCATGTCTTCCTGAAGACCTTCTTCGTGTTTGGCAGAGATCATCATCAACTACTTCATCGACAGCGGGTTCGTTGGAGGTGATTTCGGCAAAAGACAAATTGGACAAGCTGATGGATTTTATTCGGTCAGAAGTCGAAAACGAAGAGAGAGTCTCGATTGCTGCTGCAGGTGTTGGATCCTTAAATATAAAATGTACGAAGATGGTTAAAGGTCATTCTAGTATTTCAACTAGTATTTCAACTAATTCAACGGCTGCTGGACTTCTCGCAAGTAGTAAAAATTTTGTATGTATATTTTGTAAAGGGGAACATAAAAATGACAAATGTGACGTTGTCATAAAAATGTCAGATAGTCAGAAGAAGAAAATTATAAATGAAAATAGATGTTGTTTCTATTGCTTAAAGCCGGGACATATAACAAAAAATTGTAAAGTATTTGTTAATTGTAGTAATTGTCAAAAACGTCACTTGTCAATTATGTGTCCTAACATAAATAGTAATAATAAAACTGTAGGCATTATTTCTAAAGAAAATTCATTAGCTATAGCAAAAGTGTCAAAGGTATATATGCAAACATTTATTGTAAATTTAAGAGGAGCTAATAATAAAGAACGATATGCCAGGGCTTTGATTGATACGGCTTCTCAAAGATCATATATTTTAAAAAGTACTGCTAGTGAATTATCTTTTCAATCAGAAGGAAGCGAAACAATAATTAATTCCTTGTTTGGTGGTTTAACTACCAGCGAAACGATTCATAAAGCTTATCGAATCAGATTAAGTAATATTGAAAAGGATTATTTTTGTAATTTTATTGCATTAGATGAAGACACAATATGTAGCAATATTTTAGCTTGCCCTAATGAATTGCAACAAGAAGAACTCACACGACATAATATAAAAATTCGAGATTATGCAGGTGATATTGAATTATTGATAAGTGCAGATATTGCAGGAAAATTATTGACTGGAAAGATAGTTCAACTTAAGTCAGGTATGACTGCTGTTCAGACATTTTTAGGTTGGACTATAATGGGCAAGAATAATGAAGCTGAAAGAGAACAAGGAAGTACTGCGATGGTTGTCACATCCTTGCTCTTACAGAATAGGAAAATCTGCGATAATGAAGAATTAGAACAAAGAGTAAGGGAAAAATGTGAGTCAACAAAAGAACATAAAATTTTGAAAGAAACTGTAAGAATATATGAAAATAAATTATCGTCTATTAAATTTGGTCTATCCCATTTGCAAGATCAATTTTCATTAAGTAAACGAGTAAATGTGGACTTGTTGAAAGAAATTAATGTTATGAATCAAATACTAACGGAAACCATTTCCAAACAACAGAAACACAACCAAGAACTCAATAGGAAAATTCGAAACCTAGAACAAGAAGGCTATAACTGGAATAAACAAAAAACTATATTGGAAAGAGAAATTACTAATTCGAAGACAAATGCCACCCAAGAAGATATAATCACTCATCAGCAAAACAGTATATTGAATGATAAAATTGACAAAATTAAGGCACTAGAATACGAAGTTCATAGAACTAAAGAATTATTTAATAACAGTACAATATCAAGAGGTAAAGTAAAAGAACAAAACGAACAATTACCACAAGAACGAAATGATAAAACTGATATTCAAAATAAATTAACAACAAGCAGACGTAATCTCAAAACAATCCAAACAGAATATGATAAAATACTAACACCTATTACTCTTGACATGTTTTTAAAAGATACAAGAGAAGCAGGAGTTTTAGACTGTGATAAAATTGAAGAAGAAATTTTAGGAAAAAGAGCACGCTACAGAAAAAGATTAAGTGAAGAATTGAGAAAAAGATTTAGAGTTGAATATCTAGGAGAACTCGATTATCGTTTCAAGAAAACTAATAGCCGAGAATTAGAGATAGGAGAAGTAGTTTTAATCGGAAATGATAACTTAAAAAGAACTGAATGGCCGCTAGCTAAAGTTGAAGAATTTATTGTTGGCAAAGACGGAAAAAATAGAGTAGTTAAATTAAAAACAGCTACAGGTCAAGTAATTCGTCCTATTCAGAGAATTTATCCACTAGAAGCACATGGTAAAATAAATACACTTACAAAGAATGTGAATAATATTGTTTCGCCAAAATTTCTGACTGAAAAGGTTCAAAAGGATCAGAAACGTGTTACTAGATCGGGTAGAGTTTATTAAAAAAAAATCTCCTCTTAAATATAATTTTATTTTCCTACATCTGTTTGTAAATTTTGTGCAAAATTTACAAAGGTGGGAGGCTGTTCCGTATTCAATAAGTATGCTATGTTTTTATATTGTTTTCTTGTAAGTATGCTATGTTAAAAAATGTGCTAACAAGTAATCCATGAAAAAATATATGAATTATAATTATAAAAAAATGTATTAGATGTCAGAACATATTTTGGAATTTGTATCCTTCATTATATAAATATATTACAATCAATCCGACTACTGAGTTTTTATACGTACTATCGTGATTCTTGATTGAACAAATACCATGATCAATGCGGTCAAAAGCTTTAGCAAAGTCGGTATACACTGCGTCAACTTGACCTCGTTTATCTAATACATCTGTAACAAATTGAGAAAATGAACACAAATTTGTTGCTGTAGTTGCGTACATTGGGTGGATCTCCAGATTTAACGACTGGACAAATTTTTGAACTTTTCCAGGAATCTGGAAAAGTACTGGTATTTAAACAAAAATTGAAAATAGTTCTTATTGGGGACAATATAATTCGTTTACAATCTTTAATTATAAAAGATGGTATTTGATTTGTACCAGATGTTAATTTATTATTTAGTTTCGAGATAGCTTGAGTTATGTCACATTACTATTATAGATGATGAGTAAATTTCAGCGGATGAATAATTTACAATAGGCGATGAATCAACGTATACACTACTAAAATTCTTGCAAAACAGATTTAGGATCTCTATAGGAGTGTCTTTGGTCTCGTCATCAAAATTCGTTATTCCAGGAATCTTACTCTTATTCCTCTTAGTTTGAGTAAATACCCAGAATGTTTTGGGATCCTTTATAAATGATTCTTCAGTTGTTCTGAGATATTCCTTATATGATACATTAATTTGTTTCTTAATTATTGATCTATATTTGGAAAATTGAATGTAGTTATATGAATTTTTATATTTTTAGTATCTAGCATTAAAATTATGTGTAAGTTTCAAGTTCCGTTTAAATTTTGGTGTATACCATGGAGGATAAGATTTGCATTTAGTTGATCGTAAAGGTACATGTTTATCGAAGATTGTATAAAGAATAGTATAAAATGTGTTACATTTATAATTAACATTGAGTATGATTTTAGTTCTTCCCAACTAACATTACAAAGTTCTTCATAAACCCACGAAAATTCGCTTTCCTAAAGTTGTACTCATTAGAAGTGCTACTTTTATGAAAATTAATATGTGAAATATATGTAGTTATGTTTGAATATAACATTTATAGACAAAGCTGGGTGATGTTTGTCCTCTTTAGTGAAAGGTAAATATTCACGAGATACAGTGCAGTCTTGGTTAGAAAATATTAGATCAAGCTGTCGACCATTCCTCAATTAAAATGATAAATTGTACAATATATTTGATAAAGTATCATTGAAATCATTATTACAAAATGATGGAATATTAAAATCACCAAGAATAATAATATTTTTAGTAAATTAAACAAGTTTCTAAATCATTGAAAAGACAAATTAAATCATGAATGGATGGAGTAACGGGGATATATGTATGACATATACTATCAATGTAAAACAGTGAATAGTACATTTACAAGCCAATAAATCAAATGACGGTAACATATTATTTATTTGTTCAACATCCAACTCTTCAATTTTAATTTTAGTCAAGTAAAACTCCGCCTCCTCGAGACAGAGGTGTGTATTTTGAAAATTTCGATTACGTGTGTATACAGTATAGGTGTTGGGAATAAACTCGGACTATAGAACGTTGTCTGTAAACCACGTTTCTGTTAATGCTACTACGTCCTATTCATAATCGCTAATAGAGCAAATAAATTGATCGAACTTATTTTTCAGGCTACGAACATTCTGATAATAGAAAAGTACGTTGTTCATTTCTCGATTCCCGATTGTGGTTTGTTCTCTAAAAAAGTATTCCGAGATTTCTTGCGTGGGAATTAGTATCGCTTAACTAGAATTCAAGTGTGCCACAATTCGGGTTCGAGAGCTTTAGAGAGTAAATCAAAATCAAGTCCTAATTTAAAAGAGGAATAGTCTCCACTGTGAATGATTTTATTACAGACAAGTGGTTCTTTGAAACCTTGGGACTTTAAATAGTTTGTAATATCATCAGGAGTGGTATCCTTGTTGGCTATCCGGCTGATGTGAAGCCATCCACGCCTGGGAGCCCCGCACAGCTTACCGTTGGTCCAGTCCTGTGCCGTGCCGAATGTCAGTATTAGGAGTCAATGACCGCTGGGTTGCACCAATGAGTTTGGACGCCAAGTCGGATGATGCTGACGGAGTCTGAACTTGTTTGATTTTATCTGAGTCAACATTTGACTATTTAACAGCTGGTTTTTAAGTTGATTTCACTTTCGCATCACTTTTATCACCACTCAAATTAACATATGTATCATTTTTATTGACACTCATATTGACATTAGTGTTAATAAGTTGTGAAATAATGTCATTTTGTTAAGTTATGGTTGTTTTACAACATGACAATTCAGATCATAGAAATTTAATTTCAGATAGTAACTCTGTTTTTAATTTTTCAAATTGCTCGAGTATCACCGTTTTAAAATCACTGCCACTGTTGCTATCACTCACTTCATTAGTTTTAGTATGAGTTTTAGACATTTTGAAAGAAAAAAAAAACAATTATTACAACTGGGAGCACAATAAAGATACGCCTGTACGTCTCGACTGCACAAACAATTACTCATGTTTGAATTTGCTACTCTAGCAAGATCTTAAAGAACTAAAAATAGTATTGAGCCACATCTTTGTCAAAAAGTCATTGAAAATTTCATTAAATGGGTTTGAGTTCCACAATGCGAACAAAATTATTGGGTCATTTCTATTTCCCATAATTATGAAATCGGAACAAGTGTACTTTAATATTCAACAAAAAATCTGATGTGGCCAACACATAACCTCTCGCCAGATATTTTACCTGGCTGTACGCATAAAACGAAAAATATTTTTAAATACAAATACATATAGATATTCATGTCTCACTACAAAATAATTCTCACATATATTTGCAATATCTATGGGATATTTTAAAATAAATTATGTACAATACTTACATTTTCTTTATATTCAATATCCTGAAATTTTCTTTTTCTACTTTCCTTTTCTTTTTCTTTATATTCGTCATTTTTTCGCAAATTCCTTTTATATTCTTTTTTACGTATATTCTTTTGCTTTGTTGACTTTTTTTTATTTTCATAATCTTCATAATAATATACAAATATTTTTGACAGAGGCATACAAATATTTTTGACAGTGACATTTGTGTGTCAATTACAAACATTTGAATTTCTTGCCTTGTAGTAGTTTGATCTGAGATTTTTTACATCAAATTATTTTATATGCCTTTCTTTATCTCTAAATCTATAGAAGATATAATAATGAATTTATATTTATCGAATAAAGAATTTAACGTTCTTTAATATAAGTATTAACATAAATTTTTGATAAATAATATTTAGACGATTTTTTTCTTGTAACTACTACTTCCGGTTGTCCAATTGTTACCAAAACTGACTGGACTCTTCCCATTATTGTTAGATTGAGGAATCCGTAGTTAAAAATGTCTTAAGTCTCATAGTATTTGAGATATAGTGAATCCAACATCCACACACACACACACACATACACACACACACACACACACACACACACATCCACACACACATCCACACACACACACACACACACACACACACACACACACACACACACACACACACACACACACACAGACACACACACACACACATACGGACATCATCGTAAAAATGTTATAATCGGATACTAGGGACCTTAAAACGTGCTTATTCATTAAAATCTGGATATGCGATTTTTAGCATGAATACAATACCTCTCTTAGCGAGAGGTAAAAATCAGATTTATTAAACAAAAAAAGATTTGTTTTATTTAAAAATTAAACACGTTTAGATATGATTTTGGCATAAGAATAATGAAAAAATATTGATATGAATATATTTAACCAAATATTAACTATTATGTCTAGAAATATGTAACACGAAATATTGTAATAGTGAATTACGTAGCTGTAGAAAAATATTGTTATATGCGATGGTTGTGACCTTTCGAAATGAAATGTTAGTGCAGAAGACAGTTCGACTTAGAAGTTAAACGATTTGACGGAAACGACGACATCTTAACAGTTCATTTCCTGCAGACGGAAACATACCTATATCCTTCGCGGATGAATTTGTAACACTTACATGGACTTGCTATTTCAAATACAATCTTACATCAAACTTACAATAAATCGAGGAAATTTACTACTATTCCCCTTTTCTGATTTTTCTATTCCTATTATGTATTTTTAGCCAGCAATAAAGCTCTCCTCCCTTAATTTAGAATCCTGAAAATTAAATCATATATTAATATTCGTTCTTAAATAATACGATTTCAAATTTCAGTGAAATTGTACGCCCCATTTTTTTTACTATCTAAGATCTAACCTAATTGTTATTGGACATATTAAATACATAAAATAATAATAATTTTATTTGCCCAACAGTGTACACCATAAAAAGTACAGTTACATGAATCTAAGTAAATTTTGAAAGGAATATGCATATACATACAGACATAAAAATAAATATAACATATAAATACATAATAAATGTCTAAATTGTTTCCAAATTCGAAAATATATTCATAATAGAATATGGTGATATAGTGAATATCTATATCACTAACAATTTTATTAATGTTATTGCACATTAGATAATTCGGAGATCTGGTTTGTGTATTTGTTCTCGCTCTAGGACATTGAAAATATAATTTATGTTTTGATGTTAGACGCGGTACATGAATTTAAATATTCTCTAACAAGGCAGGACAATCAATTTTGTTTTGCATCAGTTTTAACAAAAATATAATTGACTGACAGATTCTATGTGTTTCTAATGATTTAAAGTTAAAACGTAACCAATTCTGTAACATGTATTACAAAAGACACATCTGGTTCAAAAATAACTCCAAGATCCTTAAAATGAAATGGTCTTTCTAGTATAATGTTATCAATGTGATAATTAAACAAAATTGGATTTTTTATTTTATAATATGACAAAGTTATGCATTTACCGGAGTTCAGTTTTAAGTTGGGTTGGTTACACCATTCGAAAATTTGGTCCAACTGACATTGGAGCCTATGACAGTTTAATTTATTCGTGATTGAGCAATATATCTTTAAATCATCTGCGTAAAACAGATGATCTCACATATTAATTAGATTAAAACCGAACCTTGTGGTACCCCAGATGTAGGGGTGGAATACTCCGATTGGAAACCATTATATTTAACAAATTACTTTCTATTAGATAAATATGATTGAAGCAAATAAATTAAATTTAAGTTAAGACCAAAAGACTGTAATAATGATTGTTTTATAATATACCACGACTATTTATCGAACTATACGGGAATGTGCAGAAAGTGTAGTATATATTAATTTACCAAAAAGTAGGCGACCCGAACGTTTGCCCCTAAATCGAAACAGCGGAGTCATTCACAGTGCTCAAGATAAAGTCAGAACATCATCGCGCATATTAACTCGACAATTTAGAATTTTAAGATGATTGTAATAGCACAACTTTGGTCAAAAATTATTTAAAATTTCGAAAAAAAAAAGTTTCTCAGGCCCGATTGTTTGAAGATTTTTGGACATTTCTTAGCAGAAAAGTATACAATAATGACAGGGAATATCAAAAGCAACAACAGTTACAGTTACAGATAAGAATATTTCTGACGATCCGGGAAGTAGATTTAACATCGTCTAGAGACAAATGAGACAAGGTATTAAAAAATTTCTTATCCCCTAAGTTTATAGGAACAACCCCTTATGTTTCAATAAAAAATTCTTTCTATTTGATGAAGAGGTCTAACTTTTTCTCAAAACTTTTGTTACATACGTCAATATTAAAATAACAAAAACTCTACTAATATAGATGTTTGCGATTTATATTTAATTAATTTTTCCCGCCATTTCAGCACGTGGTGTGGCGTCTCAAGTTTTTTACAAACTGTCATTCATTTTGTAATGTTTGAAGCACGATTGTAATTATACTCGTATATGTATTTTACTTATTCTTTTTGAAATTTTAGATAATTCAAAATGTTCGAAATAATCAAAAACAAATGATACACTAGGCATACGTCAAAATATTTCCTCAAATAAAGAAGGCACAAATGTCATGGCAAATTGATAATACATTAAAACACTATAATTTTGAAAAATTAATAACTATAGGTTTTTTAATGGAAATGCAGGTATTTAGCATAGGCATCAATGTAAAGCTAATTTAAATTACTTTCCGAACATATAAAAATATATACACCAGTCCATTTAAAAAATCAACGATTATTTTGATTCTAGCTAAATCGGCAGTAGAATTCAAAATCTTTTCACATCAAAAAGTGGCATTTAATTTCGCCCCCAACTTTGTAATATAAACTATAGGCCTAAAATTAATAATATGCAAAATAGATATTTGTCTCTATTTTTTCATTCTCACTGTAAATCCTCTGTTTTGTTTTCAATAAATAATAACTTCACAAGTTATCACTGTTACTTTTCTTATAATTTTGTAACACGACAATTCATTTATTCATACAATTAATATTAAACTTATAGGCTCGTATTACGAGCGCACTTTTATAATAAAAGCACTTTTATGGAGCACATTCCTCATAAGAATATAATGTGAAAGTGCGCTCCATAAAAGCGCTTTAATTATAGCTCGTAATACGGGCCAATGTGTTTAAAAAATAGTAAGACATGCATTTAATTAATACGGACAATAAAGTGCTGTTGATTTTGTAAAAATAGAATTCGAAAATTCAGTTGAAAAATAATTCGATATTCGAAAATTTGGATTTGGAATTTTAATCTACATTCGAAATTAGAAATTTCGAATTTTTAACAAATTTCGAATTTCATACACATTCAAAATTCCAATTTCGAGTATTTAGGAAGTTAGAAATACATATTTTTAAGTGTAAGTTAATTGGCATTTATTACACTATTACACTTTGCTTTGTTAATAATTTCAGAAAAAATATTACCAAAATGTACTTCGCGCGACATGTTAATTACGAATATTTTACTTTCAACAAATAAGCGACAAATCTCGGTGTTTGAACTCAGAGAGCAAGTTTAAACACGTCATGTCATTGTAAAACACGAATAAATAGATGGCGGCTTCAATTATTGAATTACAAAATTCGAAAAATATTCCGAATTTTGACTTTCGCAATTCGAAAAAGTATAAAGCTTATTTTTCGAAAATTAGAATTTTGTCAACAGCACTAATAAAAAGAATGTTATTTAAGAAAGAAACTATGTACAATACACAAGTGAATATTTATTTTCTAGTATTTAATACCAGTGATTTATTTTATTACACAATTTTGAAGAATTCCTCCTAAGACGAAATAACCAATTTCTCTTTTTTCTCATTAGGTAAAATCCAATTTACTGTCATTGGCTTCTCCTACCTATACGAACTCACACCTTCTCCTATGGTGAAACAACTTTTATTAATTTGGTTTCCTTCAAACTACGTAAAGTCTATTATGATTTTTTTTTCTTATTTATTTATCGGTACATCTTGAAACTAGTTTTCGCTTTGTAATTTTATTTTTTAATAACTAATTCTAAGCCAATAAATTAAAATGTTTTTATTTTAGAAAAACGTTATGCGATCAGCAATTTACACCCCACAATAATTCTAGTTAATTTATATAAGTAAAATTTATTTAATATTTCATAAACGTATTACTCCTTCTCCTCCTTTTATAAATATCCGTAATCGGGTGTAGGATTTCCACATCTTAAGGTTGATTTTCAATCCATTCCCTCCATTTTTTTCCTATCTTTCTACCAAGTTCTGCTATTCTTCCCTCCCATATTTTCCTACGTCTGCTTTTGTTCATATATCCAGCTTCAACTAATGTTCTTACCAAGTTGGTATGGTCTATTCGCATTTGATGCCCGTACTAGCCAAGTTGCTTTTGTTCTATCCTGGTTACTATATTTATTTCTTGATTTGTTTTCTTCCTTATGTTCTCATTTTTTTCTTAATCCCATTTTGTTTTCCCTAATTTCTTCCTTAGGTATTTCATTTCAATTGCATTTATTTTACTCTCGTATTTCTTTTTCATATTCCAAATTTCACTAGCATACATTAATATTGGTGCGGTTATTGTATTATATATCTTTACTTTTATATTTGAGCTTAGTTCTTTTTTGCCCAATATCGTGGAGTTTATCATGTAGTATTTGTTATTGGCTTTCCTTAAGCTGTTATTTATTTCCATATCTATTTTACCATCTTCAATTATTAAGCTTCCTAGATATTCATATGCTGTAACTCCTTCTAGTTCTTTTCCATTTATTTCTATTACATTATCATTTTATTGTATGGTATGTTGGTTTATGAACATTAATTTGCCCCATCTTTTCAATTTCTTCCGTCCAAATTTTTAATTGTTTGCTCATTTTTGTGCCCTGCTATCAATATTATGTCATCCGCATATAATAAAAAGTCTAATTTCATTTTTTTAATCTGTTATATCCTATTAGTGTTTGGATATTCTTTTGTCTTGTCTTTGGTGTTTTATAAGGCTGTCCCCTTATTTTATTCCTTTTTCGATCGAGAATAAGTCTGATGATCTGCTTCCATCTAGCTATCCTATACCTTCCGCTCGATTATACACACTTCAGATTATTCTATACTTACTTTATTTTTAAACTAGGAGGAGCAAATACACTATAGAAAGTTACCAGAAAAAGTTACTAGATTTTTTTCGCGCGAAATACAAAAATTCCGTACACATCAATACTGCATACTTCGCATGGAACTTATTTTAAAATAAAACTGACATTATAAGCTCTTATTTTTCACGCCGTATATTTGATTATGTGAATAAAAATAATTTGTTATCTAAATAAACACTCTTACTTGATTTATATCTATATTTTTGAATTGAACATAGCGATAAAATGCACATAACCTATAGATATATAATTTATTTACAAATTTATACAATAGAATACAATACCAAAGGAACAAAATACAAAAAATATTACATTTAATTCGTTTAAAATTGAACATAAATTGAAACCGTATATTAAAACATCAATAAGATAACATTTTTTATTTATTTACAAATTTATACAATAGAATACAATACCAAAGGAACAAAATACAAAAAATATTACATTTAATTCGTTTAAAATTGAACATAAATTGAAACCGTATATTAAAACATCAATAAGATAACATTTTTTATTTATTTACAAATTTATACAATAGAATACAATACCAAAGGAACAAAATACAAAAAATATTACATTTAATTCGTTTAAAATTGAACATAAATTGAAACTGTAATAGTTATGCACGTGATAAGGCTGGGAAGTGAGTTATTACGGTACGAATGAGAAATTTTCGGACGAGGCGACGTAGGAGACGAGTCAAGAATTTCGAAATGAGTACCGTAATATTACTTCACGGCCGTATGACGTACAACATTTTATTTCATACTGTCTACGTGTTTTAATAATTTATGTTAATTTAAACTTGTCTATATTTAACTTAGATCACATCATCTTTGAATGTGTGACAATCGCTAATTAGAGTCCGGGAAATGGAACATTACAGTACCGGGGCCGGGAAATGTTGCCTGGAAACATTTCTCGGCCCCAATACTGCAATGTTCCATTTTCCGGACTCAAATTAGCAATGTAAAGTAGTATATAGCGGACAGTATGAAGTAAATTATATTATAACATCAATAAGATAACATTTTCTGTTTGTCAAGCTGGGCAGCAAGGGAAATTCTAATTCTGTGCACAGCAGATGTGACATTTTGCACCGCCTATTGATAAAGATGTTTCACATCATTTAGCTTAAAAGTGGTATTTTTGATGCCACTTCATTTTTTATTTTTGCCCATATCAACTCAATTGAATTGAGTTCACAGTGGTAGGGAGGCAATCTTAACATAATTTTGTTATTTTTCATTACCATTTCGTCAGTCACATATGAATTGTATTTTTCTTTATGTTGGTTGATAAGATGAAGGAGTTCTGATCGAACCATGTCGGGATCAAAGTTAATATTTCTTGATTCTAACCATTCCTGCATTGCTTGTTTTCTGGATGATGATGTTGGTATTTTGTGAAGTTTGCGGCTATGGTAGGAGGCATTGTCCATGACAATAACAGCATTTTCGGGTAATTTGTTAAGCAGTTTAGCAAACCATTCTTCAAATACAGTTGCATTCATTTTTACATGATAATCGGAAGATTTTTTACCTTCAAAGAGTAGCAATGCATCATCCACGAATCCATGTTCAGATCCACAATGAAGAGTGATAAGTCGTCGTCCTTTCCCTGTAGGATTTTTTAACCCAGTAGATAAATCTTCAAGGAAAGCCTGTCTTTGATTTTCGACACCACTATCTATCCAAACTTTTTCTTTCGTATGACCTTCATTCAACCAAGTTTCATCCAGATAAAAAATAATACGATCTTCTTTTCTATATTGTTTTATAGTTCTGAGATATCGTCGCCTCTATCGAATAATATGGTCACGTTCAATTAAAATACTTCTTCTGTTTCGTTTCAAGTATCTAAATAATAATACATATATATTTTTTATTAAACGCCCCAAATCAAGACGTTTTCTTTTCTTTATAGGTGAAAATTCCGTACTTGTACCAGGCTTTTCATCCATGATTCAAAATAAATAAGTTCAAATAAAATTCAAATATAAAGCAAAACTCGAAACTCGAATATGAAAAAAACTAAATGAAAAAAATAACACGAGTAAAAACAAAACTCGAATATAAAACACGAGCAAAACAACACTCGAATATAAAAAACTAAATGAAAGAAACACAAATAATATCGATGCAATCAATATTATTAGTTCTTAAAAGAACTGATTTATTTTAAAGTCAGAAATGCGAAAAACCAAACCAGAAAAAGATAACCTCAACCTCCAAATGAATAACAACTAATAAATCAAATGTAAAATCTTTATGCAGTGTAAACCTGACGAAGCACTAACCAATCAGAAGCGTCAGTTTTGGCGGTTAAAATTTATAGGACTCCTCCTAGTTTAAAAACAGGGTATAGTTGTTTTAAACTTGTCCATATTTTATTTCGGTTTACTGTATCAAATGCTGATCTTAGATCTATAAAAATTAGATACATTTCTTTACCATTATTTATGCTTCTTTTTATTACATTTCTCTGAATATGTATATTATCGCTTGTTTGTTTTCCTTTTCTTTAAGGTGCTTGTTCCTCGTCTAATTTGTCATTTATTTCTAATCTTAATCTGTTTTCTATTATTCTAGTGTATAGTTAAGAGCATATTGTATATAGGCAAATAGCTCTGTAGTTATCACATCCTGTGTGATCTCTCTTGTTATGTATAGGTAATATTATATTTGTTTCTTATTGTTTTGGAATTATCTCTGTTGTCTATGTTCCTTTGCTTCCCAAGTATTTGATCATTTCATGTTATATTTTATCAACTCCACTAGCTTTTCCTATCTTAATTTTTCTTAAACTTTGCTCTAATTCCTCTAAATTTATTTCCTTAGTTTGTATCTCCATTTCATTTTCTTCTTGTTGTTCTATATTCATTTCTGTAATTTTGGTATCAGTGTTTATTGTAAATTTATTCTCATAGTACTTAGCCCATTCTTGTAAAATATCTTCAGTTTCTGATTTTAATATGTTTTCTTTATTCCTCTTATTCTGTTTAGTTTTTTCCCTTTTCATTTTCTTACCTTGCTCCAGAATTTTTTGTTGTTGTCATATTTATTTTCCAAAGTCTTCCCATGACTTCTGTTATGCTTTCTTTACCTCTTTTTAGCTATCTATCTTTTTCTTTTATACTCTTCTCTATCTTCTTCATTCTTGGTTTCGATATATTTCTTCTAAGCTAATTTCTTTTCTTTTATTTATGCCTTAACCTTTCATTCCATCAATTCGTTCTTTTAATGTTTTTAATCTATTACTTTGTTCCACATACTTTTTCTGCTACTCTATAAATTATGTCTACAAAGAGTTCCAATTTGTCTTCTAGTGTCCATTGTTTTTCAATATTGTGTATCTTTATTTGTTATACTCTGTCATATACAGGTGTCCCAGGACGAGCTTACGCTATCGTTATAATAAAAAACTATTCATTATTATTTTACGAAATTTGGTATCTAAAGGTTGTCCGACATGCGCATTTCAGCTAAAATATTTTCAAAACAGTAGTACTTCCAGTTTAACCCGAAGTAGACCCTAACTTGGCGCCATTTTGAGTAAAATAGCACCAAAAACCGTTTTTTCGAAAATACCTCCTTACAGGTTGATTTTTGGAGAAAAATAGTTATATGCAGAATTATTCTACAAAAAATTTACAATAATTCATGTCTGATTAATATTTTTGCCAGATGAATAGTTTCGGCGTACGAGCGCCGCGAATTCAACCGCAACACGTGCTTTGGTGAAAAACATTAGACTACGCGTTATATAATAATAATAATAATAATAATATTTATTTATTCAAAATAGCACAATCGTACAAGAATAAGTCACAGAATTATGTTACATAATTAACAAAAAAAATCATTAATATTGTAGCATGCTTTATCTAACAGAAATAGTTTTAATGATTTTTTATATTTGGTCATTGGTAAATCTTTAATATTTTTGGGTACATTATTATAAATTTTTATGAGATTATTTAGAACTCCTTGGTGAATAACGGATAGATTACTTCGCATGATATTAAATTCATTTTTAGTTCTCGTATTGTACTTGTGTATCCTCAACATATCTTCAAACAGATTTTCAAATTTTTTGACAAAAATGGCAGCTTCTAGAATATATAAACTCGGTAAAGTTAATATCTTGTATTTTTTAAATAAGTTTACACAATGTTGTCGAGGGCTAACTCCACTAATTATTCGAACACACTTTTTTTGAATTTTAAAAATATCTTCAGCATTATGAGAAGAGCCCCAGAAAATAATTCCATACATAAGGTTTGATTGTATGTAGCCATAATATATGTTGAGCAAAGTTTCAGTGCTAACTAATGTTTTTAGGTATCTCAACATGTAGACATATTTATTAATTTTTTTACCTAGGAACTCTGTATGAATTTTCCATTTTAAATTTTTTTCAATATTCAGTCCTAAGAACTTAATACTGTCCAAGAAGTGCAGCTGTTCAGATGTTTCTAAATTTTGATTCAGTATTGTTAAATTATTTGAATAATTACCAAATTTAATTACTTGTGTTTTATCTGTGTTCATCTTCATATTATTATCGACGAACCATTTCTCAAGCGATGAGAGAGAATTTTGTATCGACTTTATCAGTTCAGACTCACTTTTAGATTTGCACAGAATAGCTGTATCATCAGCAAACAGAAGCATATTACTTGTAGTAGTAGATTTAGGAAGGTCATTTATGTAAATTATAAATAAGAGAGGACCTAAAATGGAACCTTGGGGGACACCTCTTGTTGTAGTTTTCCATTCAGAGTAAATAAAATTATTTTGCTCATTTGTTTCTATTTTTACTCTCTGAAGTCTATCAGAGAGATATGATTTTAATAGATCGAGAGGAATACCGCGTATGCCATAAGTCTCTAATTTATAGATAAGCAAATCTATAGGAATAGAATCAAATGCCTTACTTAGGTCTATAAGTAGAGCTACAATGTGCTCTTTGTTATTCCAGGCTTCTAAAACATAAGTTAATGCCTTAAAGATGGATAAAGTTGTTGATTTATTTTTAACAAACCCATGTTGTTCTTTGCAGATAATATCAAATCTTTCAAAATAATTACTTAATCTACTGTATATACATCTTTCAAAAATTTTTGAGATATTACTTAATAATGAGATAGGGCGATAGTTATTCATAGTATGTTTTTCTCCTCCCTTAAAAAGTGGTTTTACAATCGCTCGTTTGAGTAATGCCGGGAAGGTACCTTCTGCAAAAGATAAATTACAAATGTGTGTTATTGGTACTGTGATGTAATGAGCAGATAATTTTATTATTTTATTTGGCACTTCATCCCAACCTGTTGATGACGTATTTTTAAGTTGGTGTATTAAATTAAATATTTCTGTTTCTGTAACAGGGTTGAGAAAGAGAGTATGCCTATTATTGGATAATGTGCCACAAGGTTGAGTTTCTTCTAGCCCTAGAGTATTTGCTATATTGATGAAATAGTTGTTAAATTCGTTTGCTATGTCTAATGAGTCTGTAATAGTTGTATTATTTAATGGATCAACAATAGTATTTATATAATTGTTGTTAGTTCTTGAATTATTATTAGTTAGCCTCTTTATTATTGACCAGGAAGACTTTACCTTGTTTTGGGAGGAATTAATTATATTTTCATAATATTTTTCTCTAGCTTCTTTCATTTTATATTTTAAAAGTATGGAAATTGCATTAATTTCTGATTTTAATATATTAATATTCAGATTTAAGGATGATGAAGCTTGCAGTAAAAATTTTAAATCTGCTTTTTTATTTGATAACTCTGTAATTTCTTTGGTGATCCAATTATATTTTATTCTCTCTGTTTTGGCTGCAGTTTTATGTATAGGAAAGCACATATTAAAATAATGAAGGAATATAGAAGAAAAATTTGTATATGCTTCATCAGTATTATATGAATTTAAAATTTCTGCCCAATTTTCTTTTGATAAATGATATAAAAAGAACTGTATATTTTGTTGTGAAAAATTACGCTTATAATTGTAAGTGTGAGAATTTTTAATATTACATTGTTCTAAGCGTAAAAGTTGTGCTGTATGGTCCGAGTAATTATTATGTAATATTTGATATGAAACTTTCATATTTGAGGTAATAATGAAATTATCTAAGCAAGTAGCTGAATGATTTGTAATTCTAGTAGGTTCGTTTATAATAATATCTAAATTGAAATTTTCCGCTATTTGTTTGAAATTTTTTGAGTTGTTATTTTCTATGAGTATATCAATATTAAAATCTCCAGCAATAATAATTTTAGAGTTAGGATGATTTTTAAAAATAATTTCTAGGCAAACATACAAGGACTGAAAGAATTCATCCGCATTCGCCGAGGGAGTTCTATATATACATAGTACAATAATATCATCTTTTATAAAATGAGCACCACAACATTCAAAGTGTGTATCAGAATTAATTGTTTCTAAGTATTTTATAGTTTTACAAGAAATATTATTTTTACAATATATGGCTACACCTCCATGTGTCATAGTTTCTCTACAGTAGAATGAGACTAAATTGTATGTATCTAAATTAAACATATTTATTTCTGTGTTATTCAACCAATGTTCACTGATGCAAATTATATCTATATTTTGATAGTTTGAAATAATTAATTCAATATCATTTAATTTATTTCTTAAACATCGTACATTACTATGTAATATGTTACTAAAGGAATGGCAATTTAAGTATTTGTTAGGGGTGTTGGGGTTTTGACTAAAAAAGGTGATTCTTTTGAAGAAGTGTTGATACTATTTTTAATTTTAAAGTTGTATCGGGAAATACTAACTCCTGATGGCCAAAATTCGCTTTGATATAGACTGTCTTTGAGGGAAAAGTTAGCACCAATTTTAAAACTTTTGTATGGTATATTTTCACGAGATGGTGTTACCTCCTGTACGATGAAGTTGGAGCCCTGATTTTTGGTTTTTTCTTCCAAATAGTTTTCTATCATTTTCACTGATGTTGTTGGTGATACTCTTGATACGAAGATCCAGACCTTTCGTACTCCAGAGAACTCATTGGACATTTGGGTGGTTGAGGCGCCTGTGATTTTCTTTGGCTTTCTTTTGCGGGGGTATATAACTGTTTGGAAATCTTCTTCTGTAGATTGATCATTTATTTTAATATTTTTTGGAGCCGGTACTGTGTTTGCTCTACTTTCTTTGTGTATTGTCGACTTGTTTGAACTGCCTTGGCCTTGGTGATTTGCAGCTTCAAGGTTATTTTTTTGATTGGTTTTAGTTGGATTTTGCTTAGCTGAGTCTGAGTAAGATGAAGGCTTAGTTTGTGCTGCCACATCTTTCTCGTGGTTTATATTGTTACTATTTGACGTGTTTTGGTTGTTATTTAGAAATTTATTTATAATTTTATTTTGTTCTTCAATTTTTGAATCTTGTTTTTTAAGTAATTCTAAGATATCATCCATTTTAGTTTTAAATAATGATAATAACTCACGTTCTGTTTTTGTTGTGTATGTGTCATCTTTTTCGTTGCACATGTCACAGATGTATTTTATATTGTCATATTTCTCAATAAATTTTAATTCTGTGGGATTATATTGTGTGCACGATTGGTGTACCACCTTGTTACACATTCCACTACATTTTAGAGTTTTATCATCACTTTTAATTATTATTTTGCAGTTTAAGCAGGAGACTGCATTATTTTTACGTGTATTGTACGCTGACATCTTGAATATATATATATATGGTGATTAATAAAGAGTGTGCCAAAATAAAACCGTATATTGGGGGGACTCATTTTGAGGAAAAAATGCTAAATGAAGGAATGTTCGGAAACTTTTTGTTACAGTGTTACAGCCTTTTGTAAGTGCACCACATTCCACATTTTGGAACTACTTATTTAGACGCATATTTATACTTTCTTTTGTTTATATATCACAACCAGAGGCGTCTCATATGGGGAAGCCTTGAATGTTTTTCATCGTTATTATTTACCTATATTACCGTTTTTTTAAATTTTTACCTACTATATTATATACAATGTAAAAATACACAAGAACAAACATAGAACAATTTTGTACATAACTATTTATATCGAAAAAAAAACAATTTTTGGTGCTATTTTACTCAAAGTAGAAAGTTGCAAAGTGGAAATTCAGTTAGATCGTTTCAAAATCTATAACACTACCAAATTTCAAAATTCTGCTAAACTTTACAAGCAAACCGCTTTTCTGAACACCAAATGACTGGACTTGTGTGTGATTAGATTTATCAGATAAATAAGCTAAAAACAGGTTTTAACATAGTAAAATTAATAAAATTACCCCTTAACCTTAAAATTTATTTTAATAAAAACTAAATACGTATTTCGAGAACTAAATTGTCTGTTTAGATAAATCAGAATATTTTAATACAGTAAATAACCAATTAAATAACGGATCTTACACGCAAGTTAATAAAAATTCATGACCTAAAATGCACAGAGAATAAAAAAACAGCCCAAATTTAATCAGTAAAAATATAAATTTTAAAGTTAGCGTTTCAAACCCAGTAGTTCCAAAAATGTATTGTCTTCTAAAAATTCATAAACCGGGTAAATCAGTACGACCTATAGTTTCTGGCATAAATTCACCAACTTATTTAATTTCAAAATGGTTAGTCAATGAATTTAGTAGTTTTCCAAATCAACCGCAAACATTTTCCGTACAAAATTCATTACAATTGATCGATAAAGTTAAAGATATAAAAATGAAATGTTGGTTTCTCTTGACGTTAGTTCTTTATTTCCAAGTGTACCTATCCCAGAAATTTTAGAATATTTGAAAACAATTTTAGAAAATAACAACCTGGAGGATTCAAAAATTAAAGAGTATTTAAAACTTACCTACTGAACTTTGTATGAAGCAAAATTATTTTCAAGTAAATAATAAATATTACCACCAAAATGAAGGCACAGTTATGGGAAATAGTTTATCACTATTTTTAACTATTTTATTTATAAGCAATTTCGAAATTGAATTTAAGAAAAATAATAGATATTTTCCTAGAGTTTGGATTCGATATGTATATGATATTTTTGCCATAGTTAATACCAATAACTGCGATTTGAAAATATTTCTAGACAGTTTGAATTCAGTTTTCCTATCAATTAAATTTATGATCGAAAAAGAAACCAATAAACAATTACCATTTTTGGACGTACTGGTTATTAGAAACAAGAACAAACTAGAGTTTGATATCTACAGAAAATCTACGAACACTTTAATTTTTTATTAAACAGATTAACTAAATTTCCTTTAAACAAAAATCGATTTAAAACTGAACTAAACTATATTAAAGAAATAACTAAGTATAACGGTTTCCTTGTCAAAATTATCGATAAATTAGTTCATAAATTTAAAAATCGCCAATCCATTTCTAATTTCACAACATTAACACCATCTAATAATAAAAATAATAATAATCAATACATAAAACTACCGTACGATAAAGCTTCCAAAAGTTGAAACAGAATTTTAAAAAAAATCAAAATTTAAGTGTAGCTTACAAATCAAATAATACCATTAAATCGTTATTAGGTAATCCTAAAGATAAAATAGATACAAAAAAATCCGGTATTTATAAAATTAGTTGTAATGATCGTAATAAAGTTTACATCGGTCGAACTAAAAGACAAATTGACACTCGGTTCAAAGAACATTTTTATCATCTAAAAAGCGGTAATCCCGAAAAATCTAGCGTAGCTCAACATATGTTCATTAATAATCACAAAATTAACAATTCTAATATTAAACTTTTAAAACAAATTAATAATGATAGATATTTAGATGCATACCAGAGTTTAATAATAAAGAAATATAAAAATAATTTGATGAACACAGATCTTGGTCCCATACCAAACTCAACTTTTCGATTTATTACAAAATTAAATTTTATTGGACGATTTAAAATTTAATTTAATGTTTTTCAGAGTTGTTAGGACCTCTGGCATGGTTGACATGTTGAGTAATCTTGACTACTCTGTTTAACTTTCCTTTGTGTTCTTGATGAGAACTTAGTTCTCGAACGTATATAGTTTTTATTAAAATAAATTGTAAGGTTAAGGGGTAATTTTATTAGTTTTAGTTATATCTAACCTTAAACTCCATTTATTATTAATTTCTAATATAGTAAGTAAAAATTAACGATGTCTCAAAAAACTGACCCTGATATGTGCAAACTTTTTTGCTGTATCGTTATTATTACTGTAGGTAGGTACTAAAGGCAGAGTATAAAGAAAAAACATCGAAAATGAGACTTTCTGTACATTACATAAGTGGAAACTATAGTCCGTTTTTAAACTAAGCCTTATGGCCCGTTGCATCAATATTTAATTGGGGATTTTTACCATTTTGACATTTTGTTATTATCGCATAATTTTTTTTCCACAAATCTATTAAAATTAGGCTTTTTAATGTTTGTTCTTAGGGTTAAAAATGTCATTTTATGACAGTGTTAAAAAGTGACAGATCATTATTACTTTTAACTAGGGATCTGAACCGAAATGTATTTATGTTTCAGGTTCGGTTTTAGTCCAGTCATTTTAGACTTTGACTAATATGCTGCGTCAAATAATCGGTATACGAAACATTGTACGAATACATTACGTTCGAAGTTGTTTGTTTCCTATGATATCTTACATTATTATTGAATATATTAGGGAAATAAAATTTTGATGACAAATTGTTTTATGGATTTGATGTATATGAAGTGAAAATCATTTTCATTAATTAACTACCATACCTATTTAGTTAAGTTTTTAAATTTTTATCTCCCGCTTCGCGTTGTCGAAGGTTTATTTAAATGCGTTCGTCAAGTGTAGACGATCGTTTGCAACGAATTAATTGTGGCCCGAATGGCTAGCAGTGCGAACGAACGTTTTCCTTCGCCTGTCGGTAAAAATAGAAAGATCAAAAGAAAATGCTAGCGACGAATGTGGAAAGGTTGCTATGTGTAAATGTATGAAAGTATTACCAGTCATTCGTTCAGATGTGTCATGCTACCCAGAAACGTTTCCGAGAATGTTTGCGCACTAGCAGCAATGATAGCAGAGAAGCAGAGCAAACGAAAACGAACGAGTGGCAACATTTGTCAGGTGTATTCACGGCTTTTGATAATTAGAACGTTTAGAACGTTTAGAACGTTACATTCGACTCCGAAGAGACTTGTTACAAAAGACCCAGACGTCCGACCACGTTTTTAAAATTTGACATAAGTTTTGAGTAGAATTTAAAAACATGTAACTAAATTTAATTTAAGTTATGATTTTCAATGTATAATTGAAATTAAATTTAAAATAATAAATATATTCATGTTTTATGTAGATAGATCATATATTTTTATTGGATAACATTGTCAATACGATACGTGTAGAAGCAGCAATATGTTTTAATTATGTAGGTACTTGAAAGGTACTAGAAATATTGTCATCAGTAATCAATCAGTAAAATTCATAACGCAAATGTTTAGCATTAATTACAAATGAAATTCTGTGACCTGTAAAGTGTGTCAAAATGGAATGTAATATTTAATGATGAAATGTTTTTACCTCCGCCTACCCTAGGTAAGGGAGATATAGGCATCATACTCAAAATCTCAAATTTTGAAAAAACAAAAACTTGTTTTAATCTACAATTAAAATTTTAGGATGATATCTATTAGTGCAGGCGCCAAGAAACATTCCGTTTGAAAAAAACCGGTGGATTCATCCTGATTGATGATTTAAGTTCAGAAAGACCTAAAGAATGAAATTCTGAATGTTGCTGGACAAAGTCAGTGGTCAATTTTTTTTATAGGGGGTATAAGAATTATTGACAAAATCGCTGTAACGGTCAAGAAAACGTTGCTTATTACTACTAAAAAGTTGTTTCTTTAGGGTATGAAATTACAAACATCACGAATATTATAAAATATAAATTTAATATGGTAAAAAAGCCGCGTGCCTGAGTGTTTGGTCGCGAATCTGGGGAACCGGGTTCGATCCCGACCGATGTCAAAAAGAAAAATTTCGTATTTAAATGGCACTAAAGTTTCCCTTGTGGTGCACTCTCCACACATCAATAAGTGTCCATGAGGTGACGCCTGGTAAACGCCTGCACGGTTGCCGTTTTCTTTGTTTTCTTCTACGCAGCAGTTTATACCAGATCCAAAGTGTTAAGTGTTGCAGCGGGCGATGTTGTAACCGACACGGTTTAGACGTTTTAGTTATAAAAGAATTTTCACATAACGTCGAACTAGATAGTGTGATAGCTTATTTTGATTGCTGAGTTAACAAATTTAAGTGAGATTTCAAGATGCCTCAATTTTTAATAAGTTGTCACACGAACAACATTAAAAATAAAAATATTTATTACAATCTCCAAACAGTTGCGTAGAATGAAATTAATATTTGTAATATTTTACCTGGGTTGCATGTTCTAACTGGTTGCATCACACGTATTTGTTCAAGATGCTCTCTTTACTTTTGGAACTAACGCAGAAACTCCGATGCACTTTCATCAGGTTGAGGAAGTCTATACTTATTTGTTCGCCAAACAAAAAATCGCATCAGATGAATTATGCTACAAGTTGATTACCCGTAATATTGGGTTCAATTTAAATTTAACCAAAATTATTTGTGCTTCTGATGCTTTATTTTCACATTGTTTAAGAGCTGCAGCCCAAACATATTTATGGAAAAAATCATTATAACCACTATTCGAGCCTTTGAATTTCTTCCAATTCGGGTATGAATTACGAAATTCCAAGTTAGACCCGACGAAAATGATAAAACCTCCTCTGCCTGACTCTTTTTAGGCCTAGCACAATGTATTTAATTCAGACTGCAGAACAATGACTTGTAGTTGTAAAAAAAATGATTTAAACTGTACCTACATCTCTTTCTCTAAATGTGTTCATAACGATGTCAAAATATCTTTTTAAGGTAGTATCTTCTTTTTCTTCTTCTTCCTTTTCTTTTCTTCTTCTTCGAGGTCGCTGTTCCTTGCTCTACTTCTCCAATCATTCCTGTCCATCACATCTTCTTCACACTGTCCTTTCTCACTCAAATGTTTTGCGTCACAGTCCTTCGTCCTTCTCTTTGCCATTCCTCATGCTCCCGAGATTGAAAGTTCTAATCCTGAGGACTAACTTCTCTAACCCCGACCGTCCATGACGGAGTAGTCCTAACCGACTTGGCACGGGGTCAGGTGAGGCTACAACTGCATGTCACTTGCGAGGAACACCCTAGCCCTTATCCTTATACCACTTTCCGATCCTACACCTTCCGTCTTTGGTTTCGGCGAAGATTTTACAGTCGGGTGCCTTTCCTACCACCAACTCTCAACATTTACTCGGGCTTGAAACCGGCGCCAAGTTTAGCTGGCTTACTCCCTCAGTGGCTGGTTATTGTACAGACCAATAATATTTACATATTTTCTTATTGGTAAAAATCGATTGAACATCTCAAATTTGAGATAAATACAATCAATGAGAGCTCTTTTTGTATGTGTTTTCTATATCAAGCAATAGTAAATGTCATATTTTTCAATGTAGCTTCAAAACATTGCTTCCCATTTTATTAAAAAACATCTCAGTTTATAGAAATATATAAATGACCAATATTAAAATAAAAATAACTTTTTTGATCATATTGTTTAAGAGATATAGCTAATTCATTTTAATTTTTAATAATACTTGGTTTTATGTTTCACAATTATTTTATTAGATTACTAGTTTCGCTATTTATTGACATTTTGACATTTCATTTTTATATTTATTTGATATAATTTAGACATATATATATATATATATATATATATATATATATATATATATATATATATATATATATATATATATATATATATATATATATTTATAATTAAACGATAAAAAGATCTGATGATGCTAATGTTATAGCGAAACTAGTAATCTAATAAAATAATTGTGAAACATAAAACCAAGTATTATTAAAAATTAAAATGAATTGTAAGTTTCACCAAGTAAGAGCAGACACAATTAAAGATATAGCTAAATAAAGTGCGAATTTTTTTTCTAATACAAGGACGGAAGCGGTCGTTGGGCTATAATCTGCTTTTTCTGGAACAACTATTAGAATTTGCACATAAATTTGTTAACTTAGAAATCAAAATTAGTTATCACACTGTCTAGTTTGACGTTAGTGAAAACACTTTTATAACTAAAACGTCTAAGCCGTGTCGGGTACAACATCGCCCGCTGCAACACTGGAGCTTGTACTGTGGAGAAGGAAACAAAGAAAACGACCATCGGTCGTATCTGGCAACAGTGCAGGCGTTTACCAGGCGTCACCTCACGGGCACTCATTTATGTGTGGAGAAAGCACCACAAGGGAAACTTTAGTGTCATTTAATTACGAAATATTTCTTTTTGGCATCGGTCGGGATCGAACCCGGTTCCCAGATTCGCGACCAAACACTCAAGCACGCGGCTTTTTTACCATATTAAATTTGTATTTTATAATATTCGTGATGTTTGTAATTTCACACCATATAGAAACTAGTTTTTAGTAGTAATAAACAACGTTTTCTTGACCGTTACAGCGATTTCATTAATAATTCTTATACAAAAAATTGACCACTGACTATGTCCGGCAACATTCAGAATTTCATTCTTTAGGTCTTTCTGAACTTAAATCATCAATCAGGATGAATCCACCGGTTTTTTTCAAACGGAATGTTTCTTGGCGCCCGGTCTATATAAGTATATCTGAGTGAACAATGTGGACTTAAAATTCTGACGTCATCCGCAGCGGATCGGCGGCGGATTTCCCTCTACACAATTTAGAAAAGGACAACAATTTTTTAGAAAGGGCGAAGTTATATGCCATGGCCAAGTCGATCAAATGCTCTCCCCTTCAGCACTTCTTCTCGTTGATCCTAGCATTTGTTTGTTATTTATAGTGTATTCCGAAATTAAACCACGGTAACCACTGAAAATGGTTACGGTTTACTCGCGGTTACAATGTTACCGGCATCGGACTAGAAAAACGGACCAGCTAACAGCTAATCTCATTTTGACAAATTTAAAATAGTTAAAAGTTCATTTGTCATGCACCAAAATGTAACTGCACCACAACCGCCGATCTACCGCGATTAGCGTGGTTACAGATAAGTTACCAGCTTTCAGTAACCGCGTTCCGAAAACACAACCGGTTACTGAAAAAGCTTGGCTAGCTTGGTTCAATTTCGGAATATACTATTGGTCACCAAACTTTGGTTACGTTATTTTGGGTAGTGCATGCTATTAATTATGGTCTTGTACTAAAGTGTAGTGATTCTTGGAATATGACTCAAAAACCAAGTTCACAAATATATAATGAGTTTAATACAAGATGACATAACGGGGCCACGTTTGTGTTTAAAAACATTGAAGACCATTCCGTCTTACAGTTGAAAAGATGGTTAGAATGCCGAGGTTTGAAAAAAAGTGGAAATGAACTCGTGGTGGATTACGTGATAAATGTCAAATTGTATGTAGAGCTAAATTTTGCTCACTAGATAACTATTTATAAAATACTTTTTTACTCACTAGATGGCCACCGAATTTTCTTATTAGCTCTCTAGATTGTGTCCGAAAAATTTAAATTGTATAAGTCTCCATTCATTAGAATTTGAAAGCAATCGGCAAATTGAAAGTGCACTTTATTTGAAGCTCGGTTGTAGTATTTTTGCGATTAATGTTATTATAAAATTTGAAGAATATTAATTTTGTGTATATTTACTTTAAAACTTTGATGCCCTTAACGTTGCATTATCATCTATGTTACACATTTCATCTATTCCAAATTGTTACTATTTTCAAGCCTTCCGCTATCATCTTTTTTTTAAAATTCGAAATCCATTGTCAAATAAATGAATACGGACAATAACCAAATAATACTTGTTTGAATTTATAATGCCACGCTAGATAAAAACGCGTACGTGTAATTGAAAACTATTATAAACGTAGTTTCTTTGAAATTATTTTATTAAATTTCTTATTATCCATGAATATTTCGAATTATGGACCCCGACAATTATTCTAAACATATCTACCTATTATATATTTTCAATATGGTTAAATAGATCAATTTATGTGACTGGATATATTAGCGAACTTCACTCTCAATCGATTATGGATTATTTTAGAGAAAAATACTTCAAATAACAATAATAGAAAAAATAGTTATATACGTATCGATTATTTGAACTGTTTTTCTCGAAAATAATTCATAAACGATTGATGGAGGAAAAACAATCCTGGTCATCTGCTCGCGAAATACAACAACCTACGTACCTAATAGACAGGGACGTAACTAGGATTATTTTCTGGGTGCGCCAATGAAAAATCTGATTGGGCCATACTTATATCATAAGAACAGTATTAGAATAAAAATGAATTACATATCACTATAATATATGGATTATAAATAGCAGTACACAATCGGTAAAACAAAATAAACAAAAATTACAAATTCTTCTAAGTAACAACTAAAATTTGAAAATAGAAATTGCACTAAAAATTCGAATTGTTAATGCAATAACTACTAATTTAAAGTTCTCGGAAATATATTTCATAAATATGTTATAAAACTAGTAGGACCATTATTGTTTTTATTTCAGTTTTACATTAATTTTCGTACAATTTTATTGTGTTGGGAAGTAAATGCTGCTAGCATATCAATCTGTGTAATGCTTAGCAAAAGTAAACATTTTCTATAAATAATTTTAGATGTGCGTTACATTTCATGTTTGCGAAATCCAGAATCAGTTTCCAGGAATCATTGTGTAAAATGCAGCGCCCATATTAATAAATACATACCATAATTTAACAATTTAAATATATTAAACTAATCTTTATTGAAGTGACCTAATCGATTTCCAAATTTTGGTTTTAGATTCGAACCTTTAGTCATAATAATTCGTCCTTGCCTAGAGCAAAAATCATTTTTTTATATAATTTAAATTTACTTCTTTGTTGATAAATAATGTAATAAGGAATTTTCAATTTACTATATTCCATATAAACTTTGTCGTAAACGCTAATTAAACATATTTTAATTTTTGTAAAATAATTTCAGTTTTGTGAATTCATCAGAAATAATTGGTATTATATCTATTATTAGTCCAGGTTTTCTTGTACACTTCCATATTACAAATATCTCTGGTTTGTCCAGTATGGTATCATCTGCCAAATTAATTAGCTACATATTAATCAACATTCATCTCAATTCTATAAGAAAATTCTAATCAATTTCAATAGAAACAAATGTTACGTGTCATATTTTATTCAGTGTTTGCAATTATTATTGATTACTTGATATAGCAATGTTGCTAAGAAAGAGTAACATTACAACAGGATAGGGGCGATTGTTTTAAAATAGTTACTTAAATTTTTTCTCCACGGACAAGACATACTACCCTTCTTATTTTTGGGAGTAGGATCACATACAATTTAAAATGTTTATTCTGCAATATATACGTTTTACGTCCACACAAATTGTATTACACGTTCTAAAATTATTATCTCTTTTACAAAATAAACTAAATATCTTTAAAAAAATTGGGTGGGGGTCATACCAAAAAGAAAAAATGATGATTTTTCTTTCATAAATGAAAAATTTACCTAATATTATGCATATATACATCAAAAATATTTAATATTATTATACTTTTCATTCAAGATTTTCTTTATAAAGATTCTGAGTTTGGTTTTGTGACGTCACAGTTTTGTACACAAATACACGACAGTGAGGCACACCCGTACTCGTGCTTTTACTGTACATGAACAGATCTGTCACTTTTTTCTATCATAACCTTATACAACCAATATTTTGAAAGTAACGTCAACATCCTGGCAACATGTTATTTTTTAAAAAAAGTAAGTACAAATAACAAAATATGCTAAATAAAAATATAAATAAACACAATTTATGTTTGATTTAAATATTACAATGGTTGTACAATATTGTTCTGCGTCGTCCTACGAGAATAACTCGTTGAGAAGTAAAAATAAAAATTTTGTTTGTATTCTTATGGCTCAAGATGTAAGGGAAAGATGGTATAAGGCAATAAATACTCCAGAAGTTTTGAAGACTACGTTTGGTTTCAAGAGTGGTTTCAAAATTCACATAAACGTCAAGAGTAGTTCCATTTTTGCTCGGTAGATGTCACTACGGCCGCAAAACTGTTACGTCATTCGAAATTTTGTATAAACTTTAAAAAATTATTACTGTAAAACTAGAAACTTATGTGTCATAAAATATATATTTTCGTAAGTAGTTTCAAGTGTACTTTCAGAAAATAAATAAATTGGAAAATGTGGTATGACCCCATTCGTATATAACGAACTATATTTTAATCAATTTTTCGTTTGTAACGAACTTTCGGATCATGTGCAAAGTGCAACGTTTCTATCTTGTATATATTTCGTTTACCGATTATTATTGATCATTGTATAGGCCATTACTTCATTTATACTTGTATAACATATAGGTAAAGTAAAATTTTTGAAAGATGTTCATTCAAGGTTAGTAATGTGGCAATTGAAAGTTTCATATTGAAAGTTTCAATTGAAAAATTCAAAAATGAAAGTTTCAAACTTAAGTTTCATAAAAGTTTCATAAGCTACTCTGCGCATGCGCCGCCCAACTCTCTGCAATAAACTTGCGCACTTATCTACGTGCAAGTTATGTTTGTTTAATCTACATGCTGGAACTTATATATTTTTCGAATATAAAATTCAGGATTCAGTACAGTTCAAGGATTGTGAAAATTAAAGGTAGAATTTGGCGATATTTCAATGAAATAAATACAAAAGACAAGATACTTTCTACTTTAAATAGTTTAATACTTTTTTTTTAAAATTGTATTACATTTGTTTTGAAGCTTTTATTTTTCTTATTTATTTTCAATGTAGTTAATTTGAAATCCAAATATTTCAAATTCAACTGACAAATGTTGTTTCTTAAAATTTAAAAAATTAAACATTCATTGAAAGTTTCACTGAAATTTTTCTATGAAACTTTCATTGAAATTCATAGTGAAACATTATGTGACACTTTCAATAAAATTTTCAGTGAAACTTTCAAAATATAAGTTTCCTAAATTTGCACGTAACTATTCAAGATCATCTACGAATTGTATGAATAAAGATTTTGTTCTGTCAAATTCAGTAGTGTCGTTTTCTTAGTTTTTATGAGGGTGAGGGTACATAAGATACTACTGTTATTTTATTATTATAAAAATATATGTTACAGTAAAAGCATTCAAAATTCAAAACTAAGTCAACTGGTAAGTTTATTAGCAAATTTAAAACCAAATATGGGAAAAATAAGATATTGACCCGGTCTCAGTGATAATTAATAACGTTATTCGTAGGTACTGTTATGAATTAATAAATAAACTGTCACAGCGAAAGTATTGTCAACAAAGAGCATCGTATTAAAATGGAATGTCCTAAACTTAGTCGAAACAATATAAATTTTTGAAAGACAAGTGTGTTAAATCCACCCTTATCGCACACGCTTCTTGTGAGAGAGATAAATATATGCCAATTTGTTAATTCGTTCAAAAATTTTACTGTACCTACTATATTATACATATTTATGCCTATTGTTAATTTTTTTACCCAAATATTCAATAAATGACAAATTTATAACTTGTTCTGTTATTACGATCCTCGGCTATAACGAAATATTTTTGATGGTAGGTAGCGGTTCGTTATAAGCGGACACTACTGTATATTTATTACTAATTTAATACTAATATACGGATTTTTTAGTGACAATAAATATTATAATTAACAATAGGAACTGAGCACTGATTTGTTTCAATGTATCACCGATTCGGTCATTTCGAATACAGTACTATTAATGATTAGGTTAGTATGATTTCGTTATGTTACTGTCGTCGGTTTTTGCCAATTAGGTACTCGTTATTCAATATTCCACCGGTTTAAATTATAGTTGTTAAAATGTCATTCAGTCCAAGTTGTCATGTCAAAATTCAGAATTAAATATTTCAAATTTTACCTAATCGGTTTTTGTCAATTATTCGTTATTCAATATTCCACCGGTTTAAATTATAGTTGTTAAAAATCTCTTCAAAATTCAGAATTAAATGTGACAAATTTTACCTAATCATGTTCAGCATTTAATGTTATCAACAATTACTTTGCATGTACATATTCATTTTAATGTTGGACATTTCTTATAGTTTATAAACAAAAAGCTTATTAGCAACATATCTGTGGAATTGGAATGGTGAATGGATCAGATTTCAATTGTGGAACTTTATTTATGATTTTGGATATTTATGATAGTGTACCGTCAATCATTAAATTGTGTTAATATTGATCATTATAATACGACAATTAAATTTGTATTTAAATAAAACTCTACTTCATAACAGTAAGACAATATATTTTTTTAGATAATTTGACTTATTTTTGTTTAGATTAATTCTCTTTGGACATATTTCTACGAAAGCTTAGAAGGGCCACAGAAAAAAATAATTTATTCTTGAAATTTCACCTTTTCAAAAAGTTGAAATTTCAACTTATTTCTTGAAATTTCACCTTTTCAAAAAGTTGAAATTTAAACTTTTTTTTGAAATTTCACTTTTTCAAAAAGTTGGAATTTTAACTTTTTCTTGAAATTTCTGCTTTTCAAGAAGTTGAAATTTCAAGGTTTTTTATAGCAGAATATTATACATCTATGTGGAGATCAACCCGACCTAGCCTAACCTAACGTGCACACACCACACAGTTTCATTCACAGACAATGTACGAGATTTCAAACAGTATAATGACCCCTTCACTTGAAAAGGTGAAATTTAAAAAAGAAGTTGAAATTTCAACTTTTTGAAAAGGTGAAATTTCAAGAAAAAAGTTGAAATTTCAACTTTTTGAAAAGGTGAAATATCAAGAAAAACGTTGAATTTTCGAGAATAAATTATTTTTCTGTGGCCCCTCTAAGCTTTTGTATATTTCACTTAAATTACAAAAGAAACTATTTTTTTGGGATACAGTTTTAAAATTAACAGTCGTTTCATTTTTTTATTACACTTATTCAAAACACATTAGTCACAAATTTCGAATTGAGGGGGGATACTCCACTGTTTGAAATTGATAGATAAATGTCAAGTCAAGGTCGTAAAGATATACATACCTAACTAGTCTCAAAAACAAGTAAACGTTTCACTAAAAATTTTATTGAAAATTAGTATTTATAGTTGTATTTTGTACATTGGATATGTTAATTCCAGAAGGTCTAAAGCAACTTGATCAATGATCAAAAACGCACGCACCAAAAATGCAAAAGCAAAACTGACAGTAATTGGTATTCGTTTTTTATTAAATTTTTCTGTCATCTTAGAATCGAGTGAAGCGCACTACATGATACTTTAATTATTAAATTTAAAATTAATTTTTATTATAATCAAAGATTTCAGAAAAAAATTAATACGTGACTCGTCAATAAAATGTCTGTAAGTACTTGAATAACTATTAATTTAAATATACACCTGACCGGCACGGTATTAAGAACTGACATGTCCGATGGCGGCAGCACCATCGGACCTGTCAACTGATTTTGAAATGGTACTCGCAGAGTTGTGACATGAAAACCAGCAACAAGAGCAATATTTCTATTGAAATGAGGCTTCGTATAACCGTATAACAGAACATTTTAGATTTCTATAAGCAACTGCTATATCTAGATGGATTATACAAGATACTTTATAATGTATTTATAATTTTTATAACAATCGAAATAATAGGGTATTCTCTCATATTTTTTTATTTATTTTTCTTAAAGAACAGTTATATCTAAAAGCGAGATATTAATTTTTAAAATTTGATTTTATTGTGTCACGTGATAGTGACGTACTAGTTGTACAGTACCAGCTGCTTGCTATCAATGGTTCATTCGGCCTCTTATTACATTCGAACATGGAGTAGGGATTTCAACTGGTCTCCCATTGGCAGGTCATCTAGTACATCAGCAAAATTTAAATGCTTTATATCTTTTGTAACAATCAATTTATAATATTATTTTTTGTTTTTTCCCTGTTGTTTACCTATCAACACTAATATTTTTAATTAATTTTTAATATTGGTAGTCCTCATAGAATACCCTATTGTTGATTGCGGGAGAGCGATTTACATATGCGCTGCGCTAAGCACATAATATTATGTGGAGTACGGTACAATGTAGGTAATATTTGCAATCCAATGCAATTACTGTGAAGCCACATGAAATCAATGTACAATTAAAGGGTTATTCAGAAAAGACGAACAAAGTGCAAAATGTAAACATATTTCAGCAATTCTATTTTACTGTGGAAGGCGGTATAATTTTTATATATTAGATATTATTTAAAAGAACGATCAAGGTAAATTTTACTATATTTAGTATGTATTTTCTCATTGTAGCTCTTTGGAATACAATTTAATTTAAGTTATAGTCACAAAATTTGAACTTTGATTTTTTTACTCATTAGATAATATGTAATCGGATTTAAAACGACGAGAACAAACTTTCATGTTTTTTGTCATTACCTTTGCACTGCAAATAGCATATTTCCATGCTTTTCATCGTTCCATGCACATTTGAACATCTGCTCTAGATGTAATTTTAACAGTATTTTGACTATGTTTAGGAAAATTATATAATCCAATGCCTGTGTTTTGATTAGATTTTGAGTAGCATCCGAATATACAAGAATTTGTTTGAGTTTTTCCCATTTTTAAATCACTAGCAGTTCAAGGTTCAAACACACGACATAAACAGTCCTAATTCAGAAAGTTCATATTTTCCCCACAAGAGGTCATGTCGCATGTCGCAGCTTGTCAGTTGTCAATACGGTCATTTCATTATTATTGCTGTGAATTAACGAAGAGATCCTGGTACTGGTATTCACTTCTCATTACATCTTAAAAATATTTATATAATTTACTCCAATATTCACATTATTTATCTATCATAACGGATAACGGAATAATGCAATTGATACATTGTATACTTATCGTGAATATTAGGTTTGTTTCTTTCAGTCCCTGGTTTTAGTATTTATTTGTCATTTTATGTAGTTAGAAATGTAACTAAGCGTAGACTGTGTCTTCCATAGTTTTGTACTTGAAGATGAAAGAAGTCAACGTTGCATCACTAACAAATACATGGTATCACGAAGTACGGGGAATTAATCCTTTGTATGAGTATCCTAATTAAAAATAATTTATAATTATACAATATAACAGAGATAACAACAATTTTCCGAAAGAAATATTAATGGAATTGGAAACAGGTATTGTACTGGCCACAACAGATTTTTATTCATAACAATGATTTTTAAACTTTGATAACTTGGGCAATACTTTCTAACAATTAATTTATACATAGGTACCACAAATAGTATATTATTCAACAAGCGTGAAACGATAGCTGTAAATCAGGTGGGCAAAGCTTGCATCACGAGCCGCAGCCGAGTGATGAAATATGTCTGAGTTACACGTAAATAGAATACTATTTTTTATCTATGACGTTTCAATAACAATTTTCTGTATGGATAAATTCACCAATTTTGACATTTCAAAACAAATATGATGACAAAATAATTTAAAATTATACAGGGTGATCGGCGTAAGTCCGGCACCAAGAATATTTCGTTTCTTTTGAAAAGTACAAAAAATTGGTAATAAGCCAAGTTTATTTAGAGGAAGGGACCATTAGATGATTGTAGTAAGAATTTTGTATCACTTCCGGTTTTAGCGGAAGTGAGTACAACTTTAAATCCAGCATAGAGAATTTGTATTTTTATTTTTTCAGAATGTACATAAAGTTACCTTCACAACGATACCAAAGTAGCATAGTTTTAATTAGACCATTTTAAAATGGCGACCATTTATTTTATTAATAAAATTCCATGCAAAATATAACAGCAAGTTATGAAAACAATTTTATTACCTTAAAAAATAGTATATTATGTTATTAGGAGTAGAAAGCGGTCTTTTTGTGTTGAACCCAGCTATTGCGGCCGAGGCGCTAGCCGAGGCTAGGCAAGCTGGGTAAAACACAAAAAGGGCGTTCTACTCCGAATGACATATACTATTTTTTCTTCAAGTGTTTCAAATAATTTTTTGACATTTTTTTGGAATTTTTTAATTGTAGAGTTTGCAATTTCTGCCAAAGCAGGCTGTGTACACTACAAAACAAAAACAACACAACTGTCAAATAACAATTTTCAATATAATATGTGTTGCTGTGACAACTGCCGCCGCCAGCGGTGAACTAAAACACTAACATTTTTTTACTAGTACAACAATAACAACATTTTTGTACTAGTAAGACAATGAACATCTTCTACAGTGTGTGTACAGGAGCATAATATTATTATTATAATACGCTTGAAGAAAAAGAAAATTATTTACCTACATTATTTTTGTTATTTATGACAATAACAATAATTTTCATGTTATTCTGGCCCAAGTGCGTTACACAAATGAAGAAATATGGTTGATATAGTGTTAATATTCGGAGATAGTTAAATAAATTCTATTACAGCCCTTCAACTTTGTGGAGAGAGGTATCCTCACTTTTCTATGGTTTTAAGTTAATAAAATTGTTTTCATACCTTGCTATATTTTAATTTGTATGGAATTTTATTTATACACATTTTGAAAATAAATGGTCCCCATTTTGAAACGGACCAAGTAAAACTATGGCATTTTGGTATCGTTGTAAAGGTAATTCTATGAAAATTCCGAAAAAATATTAAATACTGATTCCCTGTGCTAGATTAAAAGTTGTGCCCACTTCCGCTAAAACCGGGAGTAATACAAAATTCTTACAAAAAACTGAGTTATCTTTAGTTGATGTATGCACGTATTTTATTATCTATGGTATTTTTTGACGACATTTTCATCCTTACACTTTTGATTTTGTAATGTAATCTTATTCCTCATCTGTACTTTAACTATCCCTGATGATGAATCAATTTGGAATCGAAACGTAGGGAGTTTAATTGAAATATTATTTAATAAACACTGTTTACCACGACTGCAGCTCCAATTTTTCTAATCATCCCTACAATTAAAACTATTATGATTACCCCTTAACCTTAAAATTAATTTTAACAAAAACTAAATACGTATTTCGAGAACTAAGTTCTCATCATCAGTAGTACAATAAGTGAAAGTTAAACAGAGTAGTCAAGATTACGCAACATGTCAACTATGTCAGAGGTCCTAACAACTCTCGAAAACTAAATACGTATTTCGAGAACTAAGTTCTCATCATCAGTAGTACAATAAGTGAAAGTTAAACAGAGTAGTCAAGATTACTCAACATGTCAACCATGCCAGAGGTCCTAACAACTCTGTATTTAGTTTTTGTAAATCGTTTTAGTTAAATTTAACCTTAGACTCCATCTATTATTAATCCCTACAATTAATTATTAGCTTTCTTTTTGTTTTCTGTAAACTATTTAAGACATCATAATTCTTTTAATATTTCAAAGTAGAAGATGAACGTTCCGCCGTACAAGCCGTTACTAGTAAAGTTATTAAAATTTGTAAAAATTTAAATATATTCGGATAAATTTCGTTAGTCTATAGTTGATTTAGGCTCATCATTTTCATTTTCAAATTTGCGTTGCTACAACTCATATTCCGAACATAAAACATTTAAATTATGTTTCTATGTCATAGTAATAAGTACAGAGTGATCAAAACTATCTGATAGTCACGTGACCCGCATCTTTACTCAATGACATCAAAACTAGACTTCTGGGATGAAGGGAAGAAAAGTTTGGTATGTAAGTTCATAGACGTGCGAATTTTTATTATAAAAAATACGCTTCAACAATAAACTTGTGGTGTTCGTCCGTTAAAATCATTTCGGGTGGTAAGTTAACCTAAAAAACCTCATTAACTAAGCTATTAAAATTATTGTTGCAACTCACCAAGCAGATAACGAAATAGGTACACTAATAATAGTCTTGAAAAGACTATTGTCGATAATGTAATTATGAAACGCATGTAATAAAGACGGTAAAAATAAACAGAAAGCGCAACGAATATTTGAACAGATATTTGACATATTGATAGAATAATACACGCCTATGAATTGTACGCAACTGTTAATATTTATTTCTGCGGAATAAAATATTGAGAACTATTCAGGTAACGTGACTATCAGATGGTTTTGATGACTCTGTATTTAACAAATATTTCAAATTATCTTTGAAGTCGGAACATACACCAACTTGAAGGCATATGAGATCAATTGAATGAAATGATTGCAATGTATTATATTTTATACATATACGTAATTAACTTATATCAGTTTTTTAATGTATATGAAATTGTAGAGTTGTAGGTGAACATTTTTTAATATTTATCAAATAATTAAAAATTCAAATATTTGTCTTCCAAAATGTACTTGAACCCCCCCTCCCCCCTGTGTACGCCACTGGATAAGGATAGCTACACATGACTGGCGACTTTGCCGGTCGGCGATTCGCCGTTCGGTAGAATAACCGTGGAAGGTTTGACAACCGTTGTTTAAATGTAACTTTGCACCCGAATCGGCAACGGCATTTTTGCTGGCAGCCGGTAATATTTCATTTTGGACGGCAGTCATACAGTTGCCGGCCGGCGAAAAAACCGTCATATTCTTTATTACGTACAAGACTATGCGTGTTTGCACACGACCGGCAATTCTAATCATACTGTTAGGTAGTAAATAACTACGGTACTGGCAACTGGCAACAATCTACTGACGATACTCCGGCAATATGAATCTCACCGTTCGTGTGCAATAGTCCTAAATCAGATGTCCAGGAAAGTCAAGTTCAAAAGATATTGCAAAATAATGTATGTGGGAGTACATACGTAGGTACATATCATTTTTTAAAATCATACGAGTAACATATTGATAACAATTTCAAAACAAAATCAAATTTCTATTATTTCATTGTCAACATTGTTGTAACTTAACAAAATAAGCTTAAATATATTTATTTAGTACACACATACAGATTTTTTAAAAGCGTGATTGCTCTTACAGCGAGCGAAAGATAAAAGTAATATAGGTGCCTAATACTTACGTAATACGTACATATAAGAGACTAAAATATCTCATGTTTGAGATCTGAATTGAGCAGAAAACTGAAAACAATGAAAGAAACGAAGGAAATTGGGGGTATAAGTGTAGCGTGGCGTGGGTGTAACTAGAGAGAGGTCGAATTTGAATGATGAGGCGAGCGGCGGGCGTTGTGTTGAGAGGAGAGCGCAAGGCGCATATGCACCGGCACGGCGCGGCGGGCGCGCCTTGCGGTGCGGGCGGGACATGAAGCAGGAGCAGCGGCAGGGCATTGACATCGGGACGCTGCCGGCTGCTGGCTGCCCGCTGCCCGACTGCCCTACAAACAGAACCGTACTCACGATTTTCATTCACAACATCCACATTATGTTTCATATTTACAATTTGTAAGTATTATAAACCTTTTAAAACTTAGCCACAGAAATTATAATTGGGAATGAGCCCATCCACCATTATCAAATTATGATAAATTTGTGTCAAACATTGAAATTATATGCTCTATAATTATGATTAGCAAAAAAAGAATTATTAAAAGATTATTTCGCTCTGAGATCTAAAGGTTTATAAAATTCGTTAGGTCATCGGGACTAGTTTTGAAATGAAGCTTCTCAATTAAAGCAATAAAAACCATCATTAGGAAAATAAAAATATAAGCTGTAAGTTTAAGAATATTTTAACCTGAATATATCATGCTTCGTGATTGAAACTAAATTATATTAGTTCAACAATACATGACAAGCCCACTAGTGCCACAGAAACGTCAAAAAGGTTGTCAGAATGTATGGAAATATTTAAACAACTTTAACAAGATTTTTTTACAATACCGATGACAATTATTGAACTATAATATTTAATAAGTATTTAAATTTTTAACAAATATAAAAAAGTATATACAAACACATGAAAATCAGCTAGTTGAGTACCACTCGGTAGAACTTTAAAAAATTCTTCCTTAATACTAAGAATTTTTTATAGAATATGTAGATGTGATAACTGAATTTAAAAATTAATTTGAATTTTAAACACTAATTATTAAAAACTGTCTATTTGGACTTAACCCTTGGAAGGTTATAATAGTAACGTGTTGGGTCGCGATGTATCTGTGAGATACACTACTCATTTTTTTTTTGCTTTTGATATATTTTTTATTCTTTTTACCTTCCGTCCCCTAAAAGGAAATATTGTCTGGTCAAAAAATTTGATGATATTTTACGAATAAGTAATTCAAATATTATTAATTGACATATGTCAGTACCCAACTATATTTTACATATGTTTATAAAAAATAATCTTACTGGAAATATATAATATTTTGAATGAAACTTTCTGTAAGACAAAATACATACGTAGCATTGACGGAAGGTAATATATTGTTGGCCAAATAAGAATTTTTGCTTTAGAATCAAAGTTTCAAATATATTTTGCTGTTTTCTTAATGTCTGCTTTAAAAATTAATTAATTGTGTATGTGCATTTGTTTTTATAACCTTCGAAGGGTTCATGATGTCTACTTGAATGTCCACGATATATTTAAAATAAAAACTAGTCAAATCGGAGCGCCCTCCGCAGAATCCTTTAGCGGCGCCTAGTTGAACCTGTTCAAATTTTGACTAGTAGCTTCTTGACAAAAAAAAGATAACAATTCAACTCAACATGATTTTAAGTTTGTTCCCTTAAATCCTTCATCAAGCAAGATACATAGTTTTACGGTAACAGGTCATAAATTCGGGATTAATCGAGAATAATTTCACGTCACACAATAAACATCCTCTCCTCCAATACTACATGGCTTTTGAAGTTGAAAAGTGTAGCTCGAAGAGAGAGTTCGTTGAGAAGTACCATGGCCTTTCTTCTCTTCTCAACTTATTGTCATAATCCGATTTAATATTTGCTCTGTTTTCTTTTGCCGTGGTGTTTACCGTTTATATAAGTGATCAGTTTTGTTATAACAATGATTTATCAATTGAAGATAAATTATAACAAAAATAATAATACCGAAACAAAATTATCCAACAACGTTTAAATATTGCTTTAATTTTGATCTACTAGAAGTCAAGGTAATAATAGATAGCAACCAAAAAATTATAAAATCCCCCTTATTACTTTTGGCATAACTCGACTGACGACAATTCTGATCTGACTTGGTATTGCAGTCGATTTTAACTGTTTCACACAAGTAAATTCTGCGCTCTGTGCAATATTAAAATGGACAAATAGTAAAATCAATGTAAACTATACATTTTATTTGTCATTCCTGTCAATAATTGATTTAAAAGTAAATACATACGTGCAATATTAATTTTCGAAACAAGATCTGAAAGTGATACTTTACTGGGTAGGCGAGCTTTGGAAGTTTGTGAGCCCAATAAAGATACTTTCAGGTCATGTTTTTTTTGCGGTTTTGAAGAAAAGAATAAATACAAATCTATAGGTATGCATTATTTTATTTCCAAGAAAAAAGAAATAAATAAACACCTGATCGCCATTTAAACATTTATGTAGGTATCGGAAACTACTTTCCGATCCCTTATAGACAATTTTCCGAGCTAGCTCAATAAAGAAGGATTTTCCGGTGTAAAAAGTGATCAGAAACAGCTTATTATTTGGGCGATCACGAAAAAAATTATATTAACATCATTCTTTGTGAAATGCAAAAAACATTCTCGTATAGTTTGTATGGACGTGGCAATAAACCGTAGTAGCGAAACAAATAGTCGTATTGATATTATTACGTCTACATACATTTATAATATACACACCCTAACTTATTTTAATAGTTCAAGGTTATGTTAATGTTCTTAATTCTGAAGTGTAATCTTTGCATTTATTACTTCAAAATAAGTACTTAATTTTGTAGTTGTAAACGCTAGCGTAATTTCCCTTGCGTCAAAATACAAATATTAATTCCATTTATTAATTGTAATTGATAATTCATTCGCTGTGGCTGTGAAAGCACTTTTACACTGGAACTGGATCTTTCATTGTTTCTCTTTATTGTTCGCTACATAAAATTTAATTGTAAAAAAATATTAATAGAACAAATACTTATACACTTGATGAAAATAAAACAATGTATTTATTTTGTAGTCATATACGTATACGTTCATACGTATATTGTTGTGATTTAGCTGTGGGGTATTTCGTTGATATAGAATTTATGCAAAATAGTAACTTTTTTTCTATAGATTACTTCATATATTAGAAAAATATAATAAAAACATGTTTAGTAAAAAGTTTTCATTCATAATTTGATTTTAGTAAATTGAATATCTTTACAAATCTAACAACGTCTTTGAAAACTATGACGTAGATTCGAAATGTTGTGGCTCATTTCAAATTAAATATATACGGTTGGAAATACGGATGGCGCTGGTATCAAATACGCACGTGTATTGTGTATTTAATATAGTATTCATTTTGTTTGCTGTAATTATTACGTGTTTTTTTTTATATTTGTGTGTTTACGTTTTCTTGTTCAAAAGTTTTAAACAGGCAAAGGAGTGTCTATGAACACGTGAACACGTGGGTTTAGGTTTAGGCGCTGTAGTTCGGCGCAGATGTCAACAGACAGATGAGCGTCGTAAACGCGCCATGATGGAAAATTTGAATTTCGATGAAAATTAGATATTAACAGACCTACACTACTGAACTAATGATATTTTTTTAAATGCCGGAATACCCTATTACGGCTTTATTCATTAATTTTCTTGTTTTAGATTGTTGAAATAAATTTGTAACAAAAACAGCAGTTTACAAATTGTTTGTACCTACCATTTTATGTGAGTAGAAGTGTTAAATCATAATAATCTATTCATTTAATAGTTTCAAGTTTTTAAATTTCATTATTTACAAACTTGAAATCAGTTGTTAAAAATTAAATTTTATGTAAATAAAATAAGCTGTTAGTTTTAATTGAAATTTCAGATACAGTGACGAGTGATGTATATATCAAGAAGCACAAAAAAGTGACAAAAAAAACAGTAAAATAATGAAACGAGCAAATTATTCAATTAAGCTGGATTCAGACGTTGCATAGTAAAGCATAACACAGAAAAACATAAAAAGCATAAGTGATGTAGAAATTGTGTACAAAACACAGCAAATTGGATAGAACAACAATACGTAACACTAACAGCGCAGTCGCCATAGATGTGGTTTCAAAACGAATACTCGCGATATGTAGCGGACATGTCCGAACATAGCAAAACATAACTGCGATACTGCGAAATAAAATATAACCAATTCCCTACGATATGCTGTCATAAATTTTGCTGTGTATGTAATTCTGAATCGGTAGATCATTTTCACATGTTCATATTCTAGGCGTTTCTATGCTATTCTATGTTATGTTTACTATGCAACCCACCTTCACAGTTAATAAAATATTACAAAAATGTTCAACGATTTTAACTTTCCTATTTGATATGAACATTATTATTTTATAAAATTTATAGATCCAGCTGTAGGCACTTGGTGAAGCATTATAACGAAAATAATTAAAAGCACTCGAGAAAAGTTTCACAAATAGGTTTTAAAGTGTTTAATAAAACCTATTTGTGAAACTTACATCAAGTGTTTTTCATTATTTTTATTAAAATGTTCCACAACTCGCTTCTCTTATGACATTAAGTACCGGAATGACATTACAGACTGTTCCTTTGTCAATACACAACTGAGTACGGTCCTGCCTACAAACACGTATCATCGACTTCTCTCTGCTGATGCTGCTACTGCTGCACTGCATCCAAACAACCACCCAAACAAGCCAAGTGTTTTCATATGCCAGATGGGTTCACCTTTCCAGTTACCAATCACAACCATTTATTGTCTTTAGTTTTGTGTTTCTGCCCAAACATAAATCAAACAGAACTAAATTCAAATTATTATAAGCTAATTAACAATTAAATTTCTAATTATAAATCAATCGAACAGTTATACTCGAAAATACTCAATAGTTATATCCCAAGTGCACGGCAAATACCTTAATATTTTCTAGAGTGCTCGAAAATGGGTATATTGGTAGAATATTCCATGAGAAAAACTTCACATTCGATATTTTTTATTATTTTTATGAATATTTAATATTTATTTTAATCGGTCACATAAACGTCAGTTGTGAGGTCTTTAACGCTATAATTTTAATAAATAGCTAATTTCTTGTTGATGCGTTTCTTGTGTTTATAGTTATTTTAAATATTCAGATATTGCACTTGCGCAAATGCCCGGGAATACGCACAAGTGCAAATATTTGCTGATATTCAATTGTCATTGGACGAAATTCAAAAAATACTGTAACGTAGTTGGTTGAAATTTTTCGAGTGAAATATTCGTAGATATACAAACAATTGATTCATAATGAACATGGTAGGATAGAAAATTTTTAAAGCATAAACTATACATAATCTCATATGCACCTCAAATCATACACTATAATTTTCGATCTCGAATGCTTGCAACACCGAGGTCCTACGAACCTTGGCGTTACAAAATGCATTCTCGACTGAAAAACTGCATCTCCGACTCTTAGTTAATAAATAACTATTGTGAAAGTGATCTTTTTTGTCGAATCTGAAGTTTGCAGCCGATGCCTCATCCAGGGGATACAATTTGGTGCAGCTCTGGCTTGTTTCTGCAGTTCTGAATTTGAAAAATGCAAATTTTGCAGTTGCTTTCACTTCTCTCTATATTATTTATTATTCAAATGTGTATATGAAACAAGAATTACAAAATATATTTTTATACTATGTTCCGTAAGTCAAAAAAAAAACAGTATCTTGATTCCGGGTACACCATGGTTCCTGAATATTTTCATCTATTTCGGGACAGATTGACATTGAATCACAAGATATTTAAAATTGACACAATTTAACAAAAATAAAAATTAACCAAGTGAATGATAACTTTTAATATGACAACGAAATTGAATATTCTATTACATTTAATGCCAATAAAACAACACAACCAACAATATATCAAATATAATGTTTTCATACTTACATCTATAATAATTATTAGTAATACCACTAATGCGGTTTAGAAATTTGTCATTGACGTATATCGTTTGATTTTGTTATGATGATGTTGGAAAGTAGAGGTAGTGGGGTTAAAATACCAGAAAAACCAGGATTATTTCGTGGTTGCCGTGGTCCGACTTTTTACCAACTTATTTCAGGAACCACATTCCAAATAGAAACCGGTAAATAAGTTCAGGACTAACGGAACACAAAACCATAAACCTGATCGAACCGGTTACGTTACGGAACATTCTATTAATTAGAACGGTCAATACATGTAGGTAGCTATTGTAGTTGAGTTATAATTCATAGTTTTAAGTTTGTTGCCTTTGTCGCGGCTTAAATGTAGCTATTCTTTGTATGTAAATAATGTGGTCAGATAATATTTATCAAATTAATTTTGACATATCTTTACATAAAAAGGCGTTAAACCTGCAACTGCTTATTATATTTAAAAAAGTAAGTTTTAATGTAAGGTATTCGATCTTAAACTAAAAAAATTTGGTGTGGCCAATACCTCCCGCCATGTAACGCCCGAGTGACAAAAAAGATTAAGCTAATCCTTATTTTTGGATTAGCGAATTTTACTCTAATTCTGGCTGTTTATTTCTTAAAATTTAGTCTAATCTAATCCAAGTAACAACCTTTTTGATAATAAAATGAAGATTAAATTTTAAATACCGGGATAAAATAGAATTCACTAATCCAAAAATGAGAATTAGCTTGAACTTTTTTGCGAATCGTTAATTTTTCTTAACCTAAATACATACCTACATATTTACATATGCTGTATTAATTTCCTTTCCTATTGTTCTATTTACTTTTTTATTTTTAAAACGTTACTATTATTAATTTGAAATTATTAGTTCTTTGACAGTGACATTTATCTGTCAGTTACATACATTTGAATAACGGCGCAACCAAGAAGTTTTGTTTGTGTAAAGTGTAGGCTCCGGGATTTAAATTATAAATAATTTTATAAATTTATCCATAAAAATTTAATAATTTTTCGAAGAAAAACTATTTTGAGCTTCTAGTAAAGTGTCATTTCCGGTTATCCGATTTACACCAAAATCTAATAGGCTCTTTTCAGTACAGAAAAAGTTCGAAATACAAGGTTTCAAAATTTTTTGAATGATAGTATATGAGTTAGAGTGGAGGATCCACACACACATACATACACACAGACATCATTGTGAAAATGTTAAAATTGGATTCTAGGAACCTTAATACGTGGTCATTTACCAAAATCTCGATATGCGATTTTTAGCACGATCTCTACACCTCCCTTACCAAGGGTAGCGGGAGGTAAAAAATCACCCCCACCCCTCCGGTTATCCTTGAACAAAAAAGTGAAGTGCAGCTCTAAATTTTTCAAATTATATCCCCTGGCCTCATCTGACTTGGATCTCGGCGTTCGTCGAAGTGCACACATTTTTTGGCGATTATGTCATATTTTCATTTAAAAATGTATTCCATATCTTGTTGATTCATGCCATTGTGAAGTGCTGTGCTGTCATCTTGACATCTCACAAAATAATGTGTTTACTGTCAAAATATATTACAACCTAAAAATGAAAATAAAATAACTACAATAATTCATCTGTTGAGCCAGAAAATGAGCGACAGCGATAGGGAAAGCGATTTTCCAATACTTGACTTAAAATTTATGAAGCTGCATGTATAACATTAAATTTATTTACTATTTAAAAGAACGATTAACAGTTGCGTTCGTAAAGTAAAACCGGCCGTGAAGTGAAAGCGGCCGTGAAGTAAATGCGGTCGACAGATGTCAAAATAAAAGTGATACTTTACGATTGGCAAACGATACGCAAAACAACTATTTATGTAATAGCTGCCTAAAATAGTTATTTATACAAGTGAGTAAAGTACGGAAATTATAGCACGAGACAAAAAAAAAACACTATTTTACGTGTTGCATTTATATACAATATTTTTCCTACAGCCGCAATGTTAGTGAGTGTTGTTTCTCAGAATACTGTACAAAATGTACCTTAAACATTCGAAAGAATATAGAGGCAGGTGGATTAGTCTTCTAGAATTACTGAGTTAGGTTAGGTTAGTTACAACTCAAAAACGATGTTAATGCTCTTATGAGTTAGATTAGTAATCATTAATTAATGTGATAATAAAAATTATTACACTTGTTTCAGCCCTCGCAGACTACCGATTTTTGGTCGGCTGGCACTTTAATCGGTTGCAATGCAGACTATAGTGATTCCGAATCGTTGGGTATGCGTACTCACTATAAATAGTCTTCATTGTAATTAAGCAACCGATTATACTGTCGGCCGATCAAAAATCGGTAGTCTGCGGGGGTTCTTACAGTGTACATTAATATTTCTTAATAAATTTTAATTATTATTTACTACCTCATTATCTACTTGACAGGTAAATGAATCGAATGTGTATGTTGCCTAGCAATGTCCATTTATTTTTCAAGCACTAGTGCTTAAAAAATAACTCTTTACACTCTGTAAAGAGTGTGTAAAGTATGTATTTTACGCACGGTTATAGGAAATAGTTATTTATGTAACAAGACCTGAAAGTGATACTTTACACTGGGTGCGCAAGCATATTTTACATCGAGCCGTAGGCGAGCTTGGAAAGCTTGTTAGACCAGTAAAGACACGTTCAGGTTATGTTGGATACAATAAATTTTTCGCGGTTCTGGATAAAAGAATAAATAAAAATCTATAGCTATGCATTATTTTATTTCTCATTGCAAGGGAATAAGAAATAAATACACAACTGATCGCCATGGAAACATTCATATTTCTCACTCTTTACGTACTGAAGTGACCTATTTGCGATAGCGAAATACCGCATCCGGACCACATGAAATGAGTCAGCTGAACACTTGTTGTTAAAACCATATAAATAGTCAAATTTCGAAATTATATATCAAAATTGACACAATGTATATTATAATACGCTTACGATTGAAAACGGGGGTATCGTCTCGTGGAATCGGACTTTATATCTTTTATTACTATTATGTTTATAAATTCTCAAATGCCTTACAAAAATAATTTCAAATATAGAGAGGAACTAATTTGATTTTTTTAAACTTACAAATGTACAACCTTATTTTTCATGCGTTGCTTGTTTTTTTTTTTTTTATAAAATCTTGTTGCTCACAATGTGACGAGATCGGAATCGTGCGAGTATTGTCGAAAATGCTTCAATTATATATTTTTTTAAATTCGATTAACTTATATCATAAGTCAGGGTTTATTATTACTCACGGCGAAATAACAGTACCATTGAAGACATTTGCTAGGCGTTTGACGTCAAAAGAATTCGAACCCAGGGTGTCACAACTGGTCACTTAACGCTCTCAGCAAGGCTTATTAAGTAGTGTTATATTATAATTTTCTACGTATTCTTCTTTCTAATATCCAAAAAATCATTTGAATATAATGGATAAATATTTGAAAAAGTGGGCTTGTTACTCATATGCTCTCTCATTCATCAAATCGTATTTGTTTCAATATTTATGATTTAACTAATTAATTTCATCGATTTTTCTCTTTATGAGTGATTTGCAACCAATGGAACTAAAAAAAAATTTAAATACATTTGTAAATAAACAAAATGCGTACCGTAATTAATTTACAGTTCTCTCATGCATCATATTAGTTTTAAAAATTAAATTATTAAAAATAAATATAACTAATTATTACTAGGCCCCTAAGAATAACTATTTTTAAAAAGATTATCAATATTTATATTTGAAATCATAGTATGTGATTCATAGATAACATATTTTATGTCCAGTTGCACGACTAACCCTTAAATGTTAAGCCAGGGTTAAACAAAAAAATTTATATCGAAATTTCAACAGCAATATTTAATTACTCATTTGACGTTTCGTTTCGATTCGATTTTGTCAATTTAAGGAACACTTAAAATTTAAATGTCAGCGGTGCAACCGGGCACCAATGTACAATTACCTCAATTTAAAAAATAAATAAATGCGTGAATCAGTAGATGGCGATAAAAAATATATATCTAATTGTTTATTCTGTATACAGAGTAAAAAGAAATGTAATATTTTCTTATCTGCAAGAAAATAGTATCCTATTATAACTGACAACTGCATTAAATTTAGAATTTAGAGAATGCTTTGACATAATGTTTGTGGAAAAGAAAATACTCACGTCATCAATTTCAGCTCCAAGAATTACTAAACTTCCATTTTTTTTTTCGTATTCACTTGACAGTGATGATACTTTTATTCGCTATCTCATTATCGTATGTGTTACAGAGGGGTATATACTATATTCATCCAACCAGCGACAAAAAAAAAATAGATACGGTAGTGTAACCGCAATAACGAATGTCATTTTTAAGTATTTGAATTATTTGAAAATTACTGTCATTCATGTACTGATTAAGATGATTTTGACGTTCCTAAAATTTCCAAAAATTATTACAACATATTGCTTTTAAACAATAAAAAGGGGTATCCGTTATTCTTATGTAGGTATATCCGTTGATTGAAAAATATGTATTTTTCAATCAGCGGTATATCGTAATAATTCAATTGGTTTATTGTTGCTAAATAAATGTTTATACATTGAATTTTGATAAATAACACTATAATTCACACAGTGTAGGTTGTTGTACAGTGTGTCCCATTTAAAGCTGCCGCCATTGGGATCTCGAGAACTATAAGTGATACAATGTCGGTTAAATGGAACGTTTTGTGCACCTATAGGGGGCTATCTCAGATGTGCTTTTGTTTTGACAAATACTCTCATAGGGCACTAGATAATGACGAAAAACTGCATTTTGTTGATTTTTCCGTTCCAAATAACTTCTAAACAATTAGTAATCCAGAAAAATGTTTCCAACAAAGAAGTTAGAAATATTTATTATCTATCCAGACGTGTGCGAAAATAATTTTTTTTATCGGTAAATTTTCGAAATATAACACAAACTTACATTTTTTTAATGGAGTCCATATTTTATTTTTACTTCAAGAAAATGCTTATTTTTTTCTCTTTCGATGGGTTTAAGGGTTTGGTTATCGTGTACCTAGTATACCTACTTACGTTAACTTAAAAGTATAGAATTAAAATTAAATTATAAACCAAGATAGGTATGGAATAAGTTACTCAAGTAAAATAAAATACTATTTTGAAAAACTAATGAAAGTTTTGACAAAAAATAGGCGATTCAAATTAACTTTTCCCGCAACTTTTAACACGTGACGTGACGTCACAACGAGTATGTTTTCAAATTGTCGTTCACTTCTGCATTAAAGCTTGTGTGTTTATAGCTGTTTTAATACATATATTTAATGAATTAATAGTTTATTAGTAATGAGACTGTTAATAAAGGATGTGTTTAATTGTTTAAATGCTTCTGCGTGCAGCCGAAATTTTTGTGAGGATGATGAAGTATTGAATTCTGGACATATGCTAGCATATGGTAAAACACAATCAGATGGCAAAAATTAAACACTTCTCTTTGGATTATGCCCACAAATCAGCGGCGTAAATAAATATTCCCATGAAATAACTGGAAAATTGATAAATTCTGACTCACTAGCAATAACAAGCATCTTGTTCGTGTAAGGCGGGAAACTAACCTAAATATAAATATGTATATATTAACCTAAATATAAATACATAATAAATTAATTGAATATATTTATATTGTTTTAGAACTACCAATATATGCGTAATTTTCGTTGCAAAAATGTAAGGAACAAACAATGAATTTGTAACTCGTTTTCCAATTAACAGTTTCATCTATCATGCTTTGTGTCTCAATCATTTCTTCGATGCCATATTTATTTATAAATTTAACGTTTTGGAAATATGTGAAAACGAAGGGTGGGATTTCTCGATTTTTAGGAATGACATTTCGGAACACAACAGTACACTTGATTTCGTTGGTTTTGGTGAAAATTCCATATTTCTACAATATTTACAAATATATAATTAATCCTTAAACGATCTAATATTGCATTCATGTTGTTTTTAACTTATTTATAGTAAATTAATGTCACAATTTTAACAAGCAGCTACAAACATTATACTTAACCTTATTTCTCTAAAAATATACAATGTCTCAACATACTAGGACACTCGCGAATTTTATTGTATAATTAAACAGAGGAAGCGTTCACTATCATCACCAATAAATATAAATTTAAATACTTGCTGAATTTTTAAAATCTCATCTAAAATTCTAACGTTACTTCTTACAGAGTGTAAGAAACTATACTCGTTGTGACGTCACATAATTAGTGCAATGTTTGGTCACCAGATAGAGTCCGCTCAACTTGAATCGCGTATAGGAAATTTCATGATAAATATGGAAAAATCTATGATTTGAAGGATAAAACATATTTAAAATACAATAACTTTTATACCAATGGAAAAAGAAAAAATAAGTATTATATTTTGAAAATTTACCGATAAAAAAAGTATTTCCATACGTCACTGATTAGAGAATAAATATATGTAACTTTTTTATTTGAAACATTTTTCTCAGTTACTGATAGTATAGAAGTAATTTCGAAATAAAAAAAATCGATCAAATTTAGTTTTCCGCCATTATCTGGTGCCCTATGAGAATTTTTGGAAAAATAAAACCACACCTTAGGCTCGGGCTACACTATGCGTTTTGGCGGGAGCGGTTTAACGGGACCGGTTGACCGGGAAGACAACGACTTATTGTTTTAAATGAATGCGTCCACACTGATGCGCTTGCGGTCCGGTTGCCGGATACTACCGCAGCATGTTGCGGTTTGACCGGACGGTCAATTTGCCGCATGTCAACTACAACACATTGGAAATAATGCGAGCGTTCACAAAGGTCTAGTTTTGTTTTTTAATAGACGGCGTATACTATAAATGTTGCTCCGACTGTGTCCGAATCGGGTTGTCATTGATGCCGTCCGGTTTAGCGGGATATATGTGGACGCTGTACGATCCATCCCGTTCAACCGGATGTTGCCAAACGCATAGTGTGGCCTGGGCCTTAGATTGCCCCCTATAGGAGCACAAAAAGTTCCATTTAACTGATATTGTATCTCTCATAGTTCTCGATATTCCATTGGTGGCAACTCTAAATTGCTCACACGTGAGTCTAAGCCCGGCGCCATACTTGCGGCACCGCCGCGCGGCGCGGCTGCTGCGGCGTGACCGCGTCGAAAATTTTGCTCGTTCACACTAGGCGGCATAACCGCAAACTGATGTGATTTTCTGACAAAAATTTCAGATAACAAAATGTCGATGAGTACGAAGGAGCTTGTTTGCGTAATATACCTTTTTCCCGCCTCTCCTCAATACTCAAAGTTTCCCAGTCTTCGTATACGTTCTTTGATATTTCCTCCCAACATTTAATTTTATAATCTCTGTTGCTGTGGTCCCGGCTTGATACATTCCAAATCGCTTCATGGCTCGGGACCGCCAAAATAAATTTTTCGGTGTCAAACATGACGACGTGATGAATACAGAATGAAATGGAAACAGAGAATCTAGTGAAGTCGACTAGCGGCCGCGCCGCAAGTGTGAACAGGTTCATAAGAAACAATGCAACACACTCTTTGCGGTGGAACCGCTGTAGGCGGCGCGTCGTGCCATAACCGCAAGTGTGTCATCTCTCAAAAGAATACATTGATTGCACGTAGAGCGGCCACGTCGCAGCGGCAGCGCCGCGCGGCTCTGCCGCAAGTGTGGCGCCGGCCTTAGTCTGTAGGCAATCCCTGTTTGGAGTAAGACTGCCAGTTTGCCTCAGCGGCAATTTGAATGGTGGGTGTAACCATTAAACTGTCATTTAAAAAGCAAGGTTGTTTTTTTTTATTCGCTTGAAATTTTGTTATATTCTCGTTTTTTTTTAATCTTTACTGCTGCTTTGAACTTATTTAATATTTATTGTGTTTTTTGTGTTGTCTTATAATATTTGTTTTACGGATACGTGACAACTTCTTCTTCTTGTATGCTATACATCCCCACAACACAACAAACTCCTACTGCACGGAGCATGGTTTATTTAAGAAGTCAATCCAACAAAACACAAATACTATAATACAACACAAACACAATATTAAATAAGTTCAAAGCAGCAGTAAAAATTAAAAGAACAATAAACAAAACACACTAAAAGAGTCAAAAAATGCAGCAAAACGAAAACACAATAAAACTTCAAGCGAATACAAAGAAACAACTTAACTATTTAAACGTCAGTTCAAACTGCCGCCAAGGCAACGTGACAGTCTCACCCCGAACAGGGATTGGCTGCAGACTAAGGGTCACATGTGAGCCCATGATATATTATAATATGTACTGTCAGTTTTGTCTTTTGACATTACGTCATTAATCCCCCTGGACGCCTATACCACAGGCGATTTAAAACAAAAGCGTGCGATAGATGACGTGATATCAACTCGCACAAACATAGTTTGTGGTAAAACTTTTATTACTTATACAAAATAAATATATCATCACTGCATATTACACAATACTAGGTGTGCCAATCTTCTTTGTGCACAGATTTAATTATATTTTATAATATTTCCATTAAATACCTATATATTTACAACGTATTCCATAATATATAACAATATAATAATAAAGGGTCAAGATTAATGTAACTTGGTGGCTCGAAGCCAGGGTAAAGGTGCAAATAAAACAGTGTGATGCTTGATTTGTAATATTTGGTAATTATTTTTTCAAGTCTCTCAAAGCCAGTGAAAGCTATGTCAAATGTACAACACACCACAAATGCTAGTTTTATGTAATAAATAACCTGTTAATAGTATAAAACAAGACAAGAAAGTTAACTTTATTGTATTCACATCCAGATTACCTGAATCACTATTGAACAGTCACTGGTCATTGTATACAAATGGTATAGATTGAATTATATACATTTCAGAGTGGTTAGCAAACCAGGTGTCACAAGCAGTCAGTGTCAGTGTAAATTGTCTCTGCGAGACACTGCACATGCGGTGGACATTAATTTAACCTCTGCAAGATACATGGTAATCACTGGTTTACATAATTATCTTATGAATGGGAAAAAGATGAGCTGTATTAGAGGAGGCTACGAATTCTTCATTTTCGTACATTACATGACGTGTAAGTAAACTTTTTTGATTGAGGTAAAAAAAGTAAATTTATCTGAAAAAGAAAAGTGTCATTATTCAGTCGCAAAGAAAGTAATACGATACCCTGAGATATACAGGTTGTTGCTTAATAGATAATAACAAGTATGTGAATTAAATGAATTACAATTCAGTTGTTAAATAGCCAGAATAACCACTGTTTGTAACGAATTAACTGTCATACTTTATAGTCAATAAATTATCTGTTTAACTGTTAACATCTCATGATAACCATATTTTTTGAAATGTGGAAATTATGTTATTTCAAATTTTTATTAATTTTAAATATTATTTTTAGAAATTATTATTAATAATGTTTTGTGTTGTATTATATTCACATGACAAGTTTCTTTGTGCGTGGTATCACAAATAAACCTATACAGAGGTTTATCTCAGTTGGTTTTTTTCCAAGTGAGGACAAGTATATTATGAAAAATTTAATGGTGTATGTGACCAATTCACAAATATATTTTTTAATTCATCTAATGAGATCCTCCACCATAACAAAAAATAATAAAATGTACACTTTTTACTCAAGTATTACTCAATAAATAATGATTAAGATAAAAAATATTTTTTTAATAGTTAAGTACCTACTTTGCGAGATATATATGTCTGTCACTGTGACGTTACACTATTCACTATTGTTATCTGCCTCACACAGCTTATTAGAGTATTGGTGCTAGACATTAAAAATTTATAGTGGGGGACCCCATTATAGAGTAAAATAATATACCTGTATTTAAAAAAAATTGTTAATAGAATTGAAGAAAAAATGCATTAAACTTCTGTGACGTCGTCTGTGCGAAGTAATCAAACTAGGAGAGTGAAAGTGATAGACTATATCTACCTCTTTCGCTCTCGTAGCTAGTGTTTCACAAAAATCAAGATATATTCTTGATCTTGTCTTGAAATCAAGACAAGACTAAGACAATAAGTATTTTTTATTTCACAAGAAAGTATCATCAAGAATATTGATTTCTTGTCAAGGAATCTTGATTTCTTGACAATTAAAATTGCAAATCCACATTTGTATACTGTGTGTAGATCCTTTTAACGCTCTAACTCAAATACTATTATTTCTATTATTATTTCTCCCTTATTCTAATATGGAAAGAAGAAAGAAACCATTAGATTTTAGTGCAAATCGAGCAACCGGAATAGCAGTTTTCGTGAAGCACAAAATAGTTTTTCCTAGAAAAATATCTTTAAATGTCATTTTTTCGCGATTTATGATATATTATAAATATTATTCAATTTTCTATAGGTATAATATTAATACTTTTTCTATATATTTTTAAATAAATTTATAAAATTAACTATTTTAAGTACTTTAGGCTATGATTTATTATATACGAGTATAAACACAACTCCTTGGCTGTTGAAATATTCCAATACATTGACCGACAATGTGCACATTATTCTATTATCTACTTCTACTGTAACATATATAAACAAAAACTATTTTTTAAATAATATGCTGTGGCATATATTAATTTTTTAGTTTAGTAATACATATATAATTTTCTGAAACATCTCAATTACTGTGGGGCCTCTAATGTCTCGGGACCCGTGTGCTCGGCTTATCTTATGTGAAATGAAAGAAATCTAATAAAAATTAAATGACGAGGGGTATTGTGCTGTGCTGGCCACATCAGATTTTTATTAGATTTAAGAGGGAGAAATATTATTTTGAGATAAAACCGATTCCGAGTCTAATTTATTTTTCTTTACCCACTCATTGTTTTAAATAAAAATTACGGAATATTGAAATAACACAATAAATAAATAACCAATGAACAACATCTAGTAAATCCATTTAATGCGCGACGCAACCATCAAAATAACATTATTTGATTAAAAGGGGCAAGTACAGATGCAAACGCCAACGTTACATTTGAGCTTTCGGATTGGATAAAGCGATAGAGAAAGGGGATTCACGTCAAGAAACAAGAAATATCAAGAATTTTCGAAACAAGACAAGAAATACGTCGTCAAGAAACGAGCAAGACAAGAAATTTTTATCTTTTTGTCTTAAAAAACAAGCCAAGACAAGAAATGATCATCAAAACAAGATTTCTTGTCTTGATGAAACACTACTCGTAGCTTATATTACTTCGCACAGATGACGTCATATAATTTTAATGCCGTTTTCTCGAATGGGGTATGTGACCAAATTTTTATTTTTACATAATATGATAAAGATAAAAAATAAAATACCCGTATTTTTCAAATCAACTAATTACAATACTTTATTAGAAAATTATTATTAGGGGAAGGAATATAAATGACGCGAGCATGGTAGGATCGTGGAAGAAGACGGATAGACTGGGAGAGACAGAGATAGTTATAGCCAGCTGTCGCCATACCATAACCTACTATGCCATAGTCGCGACGCTAATCTATAATCTCTTTCCCTCCCAGTCTATCTGTCCTCTTTCACGATTCTACCATGCTCGCGTCATATATCTGTTACGCCCAAACATCGAAAATGCTCACTGAGCGAAAAAAAAACGGCCACAACACGTTGCGGATGGTGCTGAACTTAACAAATACCGAAATCTGATCATTTGTCGCGTTCAGGTTCAGTTAGGTATTGTTATTGTTGTTGTTTTTAACAGTGAGCGTTCCAGCACGCGTCGTGGCCGTTTCAGCATTATCCATAATGCTTACTGAGCGTTTTCGGTGTTTGGGCGTAACATATCTCTTCTCCAAAACAATAAATTTATAATAACAATATTATTATAATTTCATGTTTAGTTTTTATTATTATAATGAGAAGCTATAATGGTTCGTTTTTATAGTTTATGACATATATTGAAATACGAATATGGTCACATAGCCCATGCTAATAATATTTAACAAATTAAAAAAGTAAGGGTACGTTATTTTCAACTCAAATAATAATATATAATGATGTGTTTCACTAAATTTAATGAAGGTCACAAACCTCCATTGTGCTATATATTAATAAGATTGAAAAATTTGTAATTAAAATTTATAAAAAATATTAATTTTTTTTAATATAAATTTGATTTTTGAATTTCTTCATTCTTGTTTAAAAATAGATTAGGTATACAATACTCGTATATGTATATAAAAATATAATTCTTTTTTTATAAATAATTTTATTTGTGGACTCACATCTCATTTGACTATATTAATATCGGGTGTATCAAGCAATCCTCGGACTCGGTCAACTTGGCGATGGTCAACTTCCCGACAACCAAGTGGACGTCGCCATATCTGTTTAGAAAATCAAAGCGCTACTTAACTCTTTTTCCCAGATAACCTTCGCTCATTTAACCATCGCCCAGTGTGACTTGTTTATAGTTGTCACATATCGAGTAATCCTTGGCATAGCAATTTAACATGGGAAACAGTTTTTTTTTTTTTCAAATATTAATTGTCCCGCAAAATTGTGTAGAATAAATAAAAATAAAGGATAAAATTTTGATTTTTTTATGTATTTTTTTAATTTACAACACGAATAATTTAAATTTAATTCACGGTATGAACAAATATAGTAGGTATGCATTTATTTCAAAAAATGATTGTTGCCTATCTGACAAATTGCGTAGAAGTCGTGGTAGAAAAGAAATGGTATTCGATGTTCATTTTTTAAAATGATCGCGTACTTGATTTTATTTTACACTGAATTTAAAGTAAGATTACTCGGTTGTAAAATACGTAAATTAAAATAATTGATATCAAAAATTTTGAATTTTATGCTCTAAATTGTTGTCAGGGTTGTTTGGGACATCCGGTAGTTTGATTTTTGAAAGACTGAAAGATTAAAACAGTTTATATAGAGAAGAATGAAAGAAAACATAGATAAAAAGTTAAAATACCCTCGTGACTGCATCACAACATAGAACGAGGAAGTTCATCACCGTCGCCACCGCCACGCCAACACCGCAGGAGTAAGAAAGGTAAGGTTGCGCGAGGCGGATGCGGGCGAAAGTAGTCGACCGGAGCCGAAGGGAAGAGCTTTCTTTTTGCAGTCCACACCCACTGACAGCGGCTAATCAAAACGCTTTGACTGCTTTTGCGGTTTACACCGCTCTAAAACCAACTATCTATGCCAATCAATTTGCTCTTTATTAACATTTATTTTCGACTTAATAAAACACCCTCTGCGACTTTATTTTTACTGATCTCAAACATGGGGCAGGAGCAGGAATTGTTACTGTGTCATTGACAAACTTGTACTATTCGTATAGGCTATTTTTAAACTACGAGGAATCAGTTTAAGATATCAGCTGTTAATAATTTATTTACATGCAAAAAAATAATTTTACTGTATTGTATTATTGGAAAATAATTTAAATATTCTTAAATTTATTCCTGCTAATTTAAAGATATCCTATGCCTATAGCGTGGTTAATCCGTGAGACATTTTTTTTTTAACCAAAGGATGTTAAATTCACTCACACTTATGTATACAGGGTATCCCGTGAAATAATGTCAAAACAACTTAAACCTCATATTATTTTAAACAATTTCGGCAAAAAAATCAAATAAACACCTGCCCGATATCGCCTCCTACAAGAATACCAACCCCTTGCAGATGACCCTAGAAGTGTGTATTTGGCCTATAATCCATTCACAACAGCGAGAGAATTTTGTACTAATTCGCGAACAAAGGCAAGTTATTCTATTAGTTGGAAGAAGATAATTTTCGAGCCGAACCAATAGAATGACTTGTCTCTGTTCGCGAATTAGTTCAAAATTCTCTCGCTATCGTGAATTGATTATAGGGCCCAGGGTCACTCACACCCTTAAGAGGAGTCGAGATCGGGCACATATTTATTATTCTTTCTTGGGACAGCATGTACGGCGAACAATGGAGGAGTTTAGTAATGTTGAAATGTAATGATTAGTGTATTTTTTGGTCAAACGATATTAAATTTATAGTTAATTAAATTGCCCTCAATACGATGACGTATGTGGCATTTGTGGTTCGCCGTATTTGTCCGCTACGAGCGCTAGTTTACAATGAAAACATGAACGTATGTTTTCTAATATTTGATATTGAACCGTCAAATTCAATGTCAAATCGCAAAAAGCAGATTATTTGATTTTAAATATGTAAACCTACAAAATACGATAAACACTGAAATTAAATTGTCAAGTGTCAAATGTAAATATAAACATGTGGCCGTGTTTTGCTTCTGTTTCTTTTTATGAAGCACGTTTTGGGCACGTATGTCGTATGTCGAGTGTCGAGACCTACTTCGCACCTAGTTGATGTTATGTATGCTATGACTAGCGAATGATAGTTGACGTTTAAATTATTTTATAGATGAGGTTTCTTTTGAAACCTTAGAGAAGAATAGAATTGTACGGAATATTCAGGTATGAAATTTTTCCATGAACCCAATTAAATACTGGACTAGGACAGCACAGAAATACATTACTATGTCTGACTGAAGATAGATGACAGACTAGGGTAAAAACAAAGGTGCGTTTAAAATATTTTAAACATTTTAAACTATTTAGTTTGGCAATTCTATGAAATAGGATTATTTTTAATTTCCTCTAAAAGTAATTCCGACTGGAGGGTTGCTTACACCTGAGACGAACGAACTAGAATTTGCGGTATTAAATTTTTTTAAATACATCCCTGAATCCTGTTACTAAGGTCATTTTAAATGCCTCCTTGTATTGAGTACAATTCTAATCCTCTGTAACGGAATACATAAGGGTCAGTTTCCTTTCAAATCAAATATAGGGAAATATTTTCAAAAGAAACCACATTAAATAATCTAAACGTCAACTTTCATTCGTTAGTCATACCATACGCCATAATGGAGAGAAGAAAATATTGCAAACGTTTATTTTTTTTTCTCCGGTATTTTTTAAAATTTTACAAAATATATAATCGCTTTAGATTTAAAAATATTTTAACATAAAAATATCAAAAATTCGAAAACTCCCCAAATGGTCAGTCAATAGTCCAGGAGCGCGATTACAATTCATTTGGAGACTTGGGACTGTCTGTGTGAATGACATGAGATTTTAGGGATTTAATTTTGTATTCTGGTATCTTTTATGTAATAATGATTTCTATAAAAGGAGATTTCTAATTGACGAACAACAAAATTAAGGCACATAAAATTTTCAAAATATCTAACATGTCAAAGTCTTATACTCCTCATAAACTAAATCCCTAATGTCACTGATCTAGTAGACTAAAGAATAGACTGCTTCGAACATCGAAATGAATTAAAATAGCGTTCCAGTATGCGTACCTATGTTTCGCGCAAGATACTATTAAATTTGGGGATAGTCATACCAGAGTTGTATTAATATTTATTTAGATTCATATAAGTACTGTATGTGTAAATGTACAAAAATAAGGAATATAATAATAGCAACAAATTTGGTTCGTAATCGGATACGTTCTCTCGTTGAACGAGGTATAGACAATTTTATGGTTTACATATTAGTTGGCTGGTATATTAAAATCAAGAAGAAATCTGCCGGAACGGTAATACATAAATTATTTTTGCTACCGAAAAATCAAGAATCATATGATCATGTCGAAGATTTATCTACTGTCGTAAATGACGAAGTAAATTTGCGTAATGGTAAGTATAGAGGTGGGTACACATAAGAGGAAGAACGCGATTGAGGCAAGGCGAGTCCGAACGATTCCTCTGATGTGAACACGTTGATCCGAGAATCAAAGAAAATTTGGTTCGGCGTGGACGATTTTTCATGCGCAGACCTTGCCTCGAATGATCCACGCATAATTTGGGTCAGCGCTGCGTTCGCTGCGTCAGGTGGCTTTATTTGCAATGAAAAAGTTCACGAACGAGGCATCCTTTTGTGATCTCTTTGCCTCATTCGCTTTCTGCCTCAACTCACCTTAAAGCCGGGACCACAGATTCGGTATTCGCCGATTGCCGAATATTCGTCTTTCGTCGAGTAATGTACATCAGTTGACGAGCATACGTCTATAGACATGTGTAGTTTGCCGAGCATTGATTAGAGGGTTCTATATTACTATATTGGGAAATATTCGTTCACTTGGACTCGGCTCGAAAAACCGACATGAAGCGGAGTACAGACGAACATCGAATATTCGCGGCGAGCAGCTCATCCACATATTCGACATTTGGCGAATGTTTGCTTGGGATTCGCCGAATGATGAATGTGTGGTCCCGGTTTGCAATCGCACACTGTTTGGAACAGAACGACACCGACCGGCTCCGCACCGATCGGCAGAAATAAGTTTCTTATGGAGGAGCAGGTTGCAGCCGTAGCCGTACGCAGCGCAGCGTCCCTGTGCCGACTAGTGTACCCAGTGCGCTCCTCCTTAGGAAATTATGCAAACTTATTTCAGTTTTCTGCCGATCGGCGCGCAGCCGACCGGTGTCGTTCTGTTCCGAACAGTGTGTGATAGCCTTTAATCTATATATAGTAAATTATTTTAAAATGGTTGTTTTAAGTACATACCGCTACATAATACTGGTTTGTAAGCATATAAACATACATAGATAATAAGTTTAATAAATTTCTGTGCGTATCTCATTAAGCACGTATTTATATACGAATCATTTGTTGTCATATATTTGTAAAAAAAATTAATACTTTAGATCTTAGATATTATACAGTACCGTACAGTAGTAGGTAGCTATTTATGTATGAATGTATATGCATGTATATTAAAAGTGTAATTATCATTTTATTTGCTAAAGCTACTACATTGCCTTCACAACAAGAGGTATGTAATATTAACGATTATTGGTCTTATTATCTTATCGTTTTCTTTCTTTAGATATTAATTTAGAAATGTTGTTGGCTCTCAATCAATTCTTTACCCTTAAAATTGATACTTTTCTTTAAGTATCTATTATAACATGTATTTGTATTACTTTTATAAAACTTAAAACTGGTGTACAATTAGATTATCATTTTGTAATATAAATATTTTATTAAAAATTTCAATGAAACAAATATTTCAATAACTACGTTAATTTGGAATCAACGACTTAAATAATGAATTAAATTAAAATTACTTATTAATTATAGATTCATATTTCAAAATATTTAATGCAGAAATCACTTAGTAACAAATAAATCTTTATATGTACAGATAAAAATTGAATTAGATGTTCCATGTAAAATTACATTTTGTATTGGTATAAATATAAATTTTAATTACATTATAATATTTATATTTTAATTTTAAAGATTGTGGTAAAATTATAACAAAACTTTATAATTTCATGTAAAATGGGTAAAAAAACTTTGATGGTACCTGTATATATACATTTCAATCTGATGAATTTCAGACAATTTTTTTTCACAATTCTTAGAATTCAGTGCATGTTTCTTGAATTTGAACATAATAAATTATTTTTCACGTACCTGACATTCCAAAAACAAATATAGCAAAAAAAATTGTTTAGGCCACTGACACTTAAAACGTACACTTCAAGAACCATGCCTTTAATTTTGTGAATTTCTACATTTCAGTTCTTTGACTTTCATGTTTGTATTGTTAATTATACACGTACAATAAAAAACAAAGACAGATATAACACCTAAATATATAGGGTGTTGACCGTCAGATGCGAACAGATTTAACATGGGATTTTTGTTTTATGCAATTTCCTGGTCTTCTATTCATGTTACGGCAAAACCTGTAGAGTGCAAAGTTGTTCAGAATTAAAAGTTACATTTATGTATTTTTATTGTTTTTAGTTTCTTCACAATTTTAAAAATAAATTTCAAAATTTCTGTTAGTTCGTAACAATAGCCATGACATTTGTTTTCTTTTTTCTGCTTTTCAAGAATTACTAATAAACGTCAAAAGTCCAATACAATAATTATTTATAATAATGACACGTTCCTTATTCGAATAAACATTCAATATTACAGAATTTACAGAATATGAATAAAATATTGCTTTTCTATTTTGGTTCTTTAATATGTACTACATAACTAAAACTGCCAGTGGTCTTAAAAACTCTCAGAGTTGTTAGGACCTCTGGCATGGTTGACATGTTGAGTAATCTTGACTACTCTGTTTAACTTTCACTTGTTGTATTACTGATGATGAGAACTTAGTCCTCGAAATACGTATATAGTTTTCGTTAAAATTAAGGTGTAATTATAATAGTTTTAGTTAATTTTAACCTTATATTCCATCTATTATTAATGTACTACATATATGAAACAACCAAAATAGAAATTAATTAAATAAAATAACGTATATTTTTAAATACTATTTAACAAAAGAACCAAGATAGAAAAAATAGTATAAAATACACATTTTATAAGATATTTCAGCGCACTTGTCCCCTTAGAAATCTCGCGGCAAGCCGCTCGTTTCTGACAAAGACACGTGCGCTAAAATTATGTTTTATGAAACTTGTATGTTAATGTGCTATTTCTACAATGTCATAAGTCGTGGCTATTGCTACTAATTAACGGAAATTTCTTTATAAAATTGAGAAGAAACTAAAACCGTAATAAAAAATGTAAGAACAGTTTTGTATAGATACAACTTTTACTTCTGTCCAACCGTGCACTCTGCAGTTTTTATCGTAAAATGAACAGGAGAACAAGAAATTGCATAAAACAAAAATCCCATCAACATCCTAATAAAGATTGTACCGAGGCCACACTAGAATACAGGCCTGAATGCTCAATTCGTGACGTCACAGTTAGCCTCTTGCTGTCGCGCTACGCTTCGAACGACCGCAATGTAAGCACAAGAAATGTACGGAATTGTAAACAAATAGGATTGTAAAATGTGATTTATACAGGTATAAAACTCGTAAATAACTATTCAAATATTATATAATAACTAAAGGTGGATTTATGCAGTCTACTTTTTATTTTACTTTTTCTTTTCTCTTTTACTTTTACTTTAAGTTTGGTACTTTATGCAGCTACTTCAAAGCATTCAATACACATGCGCAGATGTGATTTTTCTAGCATATAGTCGCAAATGTAAATAGATAAATATATTCTGTTAAAATGGACAAGACTGTAATAATTTGTGCATACAAAAATATTATTACATAGTAAGTAAATATACTAACCAGTTTCATTTAATACAGACGCTATACTTTTCCAAACATTCATTTTGGCCACTTTATCCTTGAATAAAATATCTGTTTTATCATATAAGTGGGGATATTTATGAATTAAATCTTATATTATACAATCTTGTTCTTTACTGATTTTTCGTTTGCATAACCTAAAACCTACACACAAAAACAAATACACAACACGCTGACGTTTGTGAAGTGGAGCTCATGCGCAGTTGTGATATTCTTTTACTTTAACGGTCTTAAGTTGGAAGTTGGTCAACTTAAGGTCTTAAAATAAAATTAAAAGTGTGCACATAAAGCAGTATATATATATATATATATATATATATATATATATATATATATATATATATATATATATATATATATATACATATATATATATATATATATATATATATATATATATATATGTATATATATATATATATATATATATATATATATATATATATATATATATATATATATATGTATATATATATATATATTTAATATATATATATATATATATATATATATATATATATATATATATATATATATATATATATATATATTAACACACATTTAACTTTTATAAAGTAAAAGAAAAAGTAAAATAAACAGTAGGCTGCATAAATCTACCTTAACTAAACAAATTAAATAAAAAAGAATTATAATGACCTAAATATACGAATAAACTCATGTTTTACTTTAAATTATTTATTACTGTTTAAATAATACAAGAAATAATAATAATATTAATAAATCTTTAGATCTGGAGCTAACAAATGAAAATAATATAACAGAACATAATATGAAAATGATGAAACTAAAAATGAATGACATAGGTACTCGTATTTAAAATAACTATTACTTTGGAAAAAAAACGTTTAGGTGCTCGCTATTTTTTATGTTAAACTGCTTATAAATTTGTTCTTTACTACAGTTTTTTTCTATTATTATCTAGTAAAATATGTTGCTGAATATTGCTAATTTTTTTTTTCATAGCAACTAAATTTGATGTTCTGAATGATATACATTCACCATAATATTAGGAAAACTTGTTTAGCTCCTAATTTCTCTAAAGTCAGGTATATCAATTTAACCATGTTACTGCACATTGGCAAACAACATTTTGTACCAATTTTTGTAATTTCCTTCAACAAAAAACAATCGAAATTTGACGTTCCATGTTGCGCTGTCCCATGCGTCCCCTCGTGCTGATTGCTGTAGTTCGACTAGTTTTAGAGGGCTAGACTAGCGCGCTGGCCTCATAGTTTGATATGACGCATTGAGCAGGAATAAGCATTTAGGTCTGTATTCTTGTGTAGCCTCGAATGATTTCCATTTATCGAGTATTTATATTGTTCGGTATTTGGTTTTATTGAAGGTGGGTGTTTAAGTCATGTTCACTATATATCAAGGATTAACAATAATTTCTGCTTTGTTGCAGCTTCAATTAAAAATATTTGAAGTAAAATAAAATTAAAAAATATTATTTTTAATCTAAAAATATTATTTGTAAATAAAAATTGATAATAAGTAATAATTTGTAAATAATCGAAAATTTAGATTTTTAATTAAACTTTACATTGTAAAATGGCCGCTACCAAATTCAGTGAAACAGATAATATAAATCATCAAAAAAATATTGCAAAAATATTATTTTTTGTGTTCCTCTAATCTTTCTGGTTTGTGTAGATAATTAGTACAACAAAGTTTAAATTTCAAAGAGAACTTTTTTTTATTACACAAGTGGAAACCCGTTTATTCAGCTTTGACTGGAAAGTTGATCGAAAGTCCGGATAATTTAGAAAATTGTATGTATTTTTATAAGACAAATAAATTAACATGTCATTATACTCTTATAAACTCAAAATTATTTCTATAATCAAACCGAATGAGCGACTTTTAAATGTGAAGAATGGAGATCTAATTGGAAGGAAGGGAAGGAGTAAAGTAGTGATTATTTTTGAAAGCAATTAAATGAAATCTATTGTTGTTATTAGTGTACAACATTTATATTTACTTCTCTAAGTATTCATTATTAATCATTCATTTCCAATTTCAATATCGGTCCGCGAGAAGCCATATACGTGTATAGGTTGTTCATTTTAGTGGAATACTATTGCTATCTCGAGATGTATAGGAGCTACGAAGTCGGTTAAATTAGTAAACAATTACTATTTTACTAGATTATTACAATGAGTAAAAAAAATATATTTTTACCAGTGGTTCTCAAAATACGGGCTACAATTTTTTATATTTAATGTGAAACCTATTCGTGAAATTCAGAAAAAATACTGAATCGAATTAGCGAATAAAAAAATATATATTGCCATTTAAAATAAGAAAGTATTTTGGGAACAACTGTTCTAAATAAAATTATTGTTTCGCTCATTAAAGTAGTCTTATAAAATAGAAAATTGTTTGTTAATTTAACCGACTTCGTATAGCCCCTATACTATTCGAGATAGCAATATAGTGTACCACTTAAAATTAACACCCGTATAGAGGTCCATAACTTAAAAAAAGTGGTCCGGATACCAGGAAATTCGGAGTTTCGGATAAACGGGCTTTTACTGTCTATTAAATACAGAATTATTAATATAAGTTAGGTTAGATACGAGTAAATAAAAATATATATTCGTACATTGTATACCGGGTTTTTTTATTTATAATTATTTTTTAATTTCCTTAATATATTTCTTAACAAGGCTTAACTTTCATACTTTAAATGAGACACCTATATATTTTTCTATATTATTATATGCTTGAAACACATTTTTATTGAAGAAATAGAATACAAAAAATAAAGAGAAAATAATGAATAATTAAGCTGCTAAATCATGATATCAGGCAGGCTGTGAAAACTGTTGAGATAATATTGTGCAATATTTAAGTTAATTGTTTAAATAGTAAGTTATTTTTGTAAAAAAATTATTTGACACAAAAAATGACCTATTTGTTATCACAGCCTACCTGATATGGCTTACCAGGTTAATTATTACCATAATTTTGTCTTACGTTTTAGTAATTTATTTCTTAAATAAAAATGCATTTCAAGCCTATCATTGAGTTCGTGAGCCCCTAAGTCTAGTTTACAAATATATCAAGAAAATTAAAAAATAATTAGATATAAAAAAGTTTTTTGAGTGGCCCGGTTTTCAGTGTCAGCCTGTAAAATAACTTGTAAGATAATATTCTTATTTCCTGGTAGTATATAAATTTTCGTTCATAAACATTCTCATTCATACACATTAGTGTACTATGTTCAATGTTTAGGCATTCTATAAAATAATGTGATTATAGACTTTGGCCGTTGTTGTTGACTCTTGTATGTTTGGGAATGTGATTGTATTTTTGATGTGTGTCTTAGCTGCATTGTGCAGGAAGCATCGTGGTGGTGCAGCACGAGCACGCGACTGAGGACGGCCGGTATGCTATTGATCTCGAGGACGCCGCAGCATCCCTTGCGCATCGATTGAGAGCGGTAAGCGGCACGCTCGCACTCGCTCCGACACTCGCCCGAAACTACGGCAGCACTAGCAAAGCAAAGCTAAGCAAGATGTGCGATGCCGGTGCATTGCACCTCCACCTCACCAACCGGTATTTCACTTCACTAAGGAGATCTTCTTATATAGGTACACCTACACAACACTCACTATCTATGTACAAATTTATTGTCAAATTAAACTTGAATTTCCAATTTATTATATGAGTCATTTTACTGTCCCCACTAACTTGCTTCAATATTTTTATTTATAATTACCTATACTTTTGACCCATTGAACTTTGTAACATATTGAAAAAAATCTGAATAAAAAAAACAGTTCCACAAACTAAGTTTAAATTTAATATTTCTTGATAATATGTAGAATAAATAAAATAGAAAAATACATAAAAACTTTTGTTCAATAAATATGTTTTTGGCAATTAATAATTCAGTTCTAAAAATCAACCACTACTGCTGAGTTACAGAATACGCTCATAATATAATTAAATTTGATAATTATATACTCGTATGTCAAATAATAATAATAAAGATTTATTAGGCCAGGTTTCATAAAACAAATTAATCTACTCGTACTTTTGATTAAATTTTACTTCCAAAGTAAATTTAAAAATTCTGATGTGGCCAGCACATTACCGTCCGTCAGTTCTATGTATTTTGTATAAATGTTATACAGAAAGTTCCTTGCAAAAGATTCTATTTCTTGTACATTACCTTAAAGCAGTTGTATGTGTATTTTATACAAATTCCATACAGAAAGTTTCTAGCAAAAGATCCTATATTTCCAGTAAAATCCACAAACATACTGTCAACTGCACTTGACACTGACACCTTTCAATCAGAATTTTCTAAATATAGCAGCTGTTTCCAGAGTTATAGCATAGCTGGCTAATATATGCTATTTAATTTCTTTATAATTTTTTAACGCTATATCCATCTAATTTGAAGTATAAAATGCATTCAAATCGTATATAGAATAAAATATTCTTTAATATTTATAATAACATTAAATGTGAAAAAATGATATTTAACATCGTTTTTTCAAGAAAAACTGTTAAAATCTTCAAATGAGGGTACTTCCGGTTGATCAATTATAACCAAAATCTAATCAGTTCTTCACATGGATGTAACGAAGAGGAATAGGAAGGAATTATAATTTTTGGAATTGTAGTACTAGAGTTATCGCATTAGAAAATTTTGTCACACACAGACATACACACACATACACACGTTCACACATACATACACACACACGCGCGCACACACACACGCGCGCACGCACACACAAGCGCGCACGCCCCACACACACATATCATCGTAAAAATAAAATCGTATTCTAGGGACCCTAAAACGTGCTTATTCATCAAAAACTCACAACCGAATTTTTTGACCAAAGACAATACCTTCCTTACCTAAAGGTGACGGAAGGTAAAAATTGAATAAATGCAACGCGATTTTTTGACAGCCATGAATTTAATGTCATATAAGAATATAGAAACTGATTCGAATTTGTTCATATAATTCAATTTACTATGCAATCAAAACATAAAAAGTAAAATATTATTTAATATTTAAAAATGATATTTAACAGTATATTTACAGGAAAAACTTTTAAAATCTTCAAGTAAAGTGCCACTTGCGGTTGACTAGTTATAACAAAAATTTGATCATCTGTTCATATAGATATATGAACATACAAACGTAAATTATGAAAAATTGTAATTTATGAATGAAGTATTGTTTAAAATTTGTTACTTATTTGAGAAAAACTGCATTAAAAAATCTGTTACGTCACCTGTGCGAAGTATTACAGGCAAAGAGATCGAAAGAGGCAGGTACAAACCCAATCGCGAAAGGACCATAAGGCTCGGAATTTTGGTATTAGGCGCTCTGGGTACAACAAATTTTAGCGCCCTGGAAGATCCAACAAAGTAGCTGACATCTTTTGGCAAAATAAAACATAAAGGTTGTAGGGAAAACATTGTGCTGTCATATAGGGTTTTATAGTAAAGAAAAACCCAAAATAAACAGCAAAATGAAAAGATATTCTGCTGTACAGCAGTGCAATAATTATGCAAGTAAATACATACCTGTTCTCTATTTCCCAAAAACTGAAATATTAAAAATTAATGGAAAATCGCTTTAAAAATCGGAAGGAACATATCATCCTTTATTATTTATAAAAATTTATACTTCAAAACATTATTAGATTATTTTTATAGTCATTAAAAAAATATTTTCAAACAATGCTATTTTAAGGCAAAAATTAAATTCAAGATAATTTGATTTAAACATTCCTTATTAGCTTTTAACTTTTCAAACTATAAATGTCCAAATTTTAAGAAAAACGAAATCTTACTAAATAATTATGATAATTTCAGAAGACCCCACCGTGATTTCACGGGCCACATCTAGAACTGACCGGTCCATCCTCGATGCGCCGAAATTTTCCCTCATTTCAGCTCTTTCCCCGTAATATTTTTGAATTGCCTGATTTCCAAATGGTACACGGGGAGATATACATACATACTTATATATGTAGAACGAATAAAATCAAGTATCATTAATGCCTTCATTATAAACAAACAGTTTCAATAAATTATTTGATTAGAAAAATAAAAATTAATATCATTATTTCATCTAGGTTTAATACAATAAAATATTTATTAAGTATTAAGGTCAGTAAGTGTTTCCTACCGGTTGAGGATGATTTTGAAGATCGAGACGAAGTCGAAAGTCGAGATCTACAATACTCAAATACATCCGATACCCGATAGAAAAGAACTTACTGACCGCAATGCTTATTACGATTTTGGTGATCGACGCCCAAAATTAAAATAAATAATATTTGAAAATTATTTGACATATTAAAAGTTTATGGTTGTCATTTTGAAGGTAAGCTTTGATCGTTTTTTTTTTTTTTTATTTACGTACCGCCTCTGCCTCCTAATCGTTACTCGTTAATTTTTTTCACGAATATATTACTTCATGACTCATTACAATATGTGTAGAGTTCAATGGTAGTTTACCAAATATTTCTGGCGTATTAGACGAATAAAATAAATTAATTTAATTTGTAAAAAGGTTTAACTATAATAATATATTAATTGTACAATTTTTGAAATTTCACAATGGTAGAATTAAAATTTGAGAATAATAAATTTATCTTAAGTTTCTCATTTTATATTTTCAGCAGTCTATTATAGGTAAGTAATGATATAAAATTTATTTAGGTACGAATAGGTATGCATGTTAGTATAACTTTCTCAAAACACAAAAATAATATTTACGAGGATATTTATTTAAAATCAGAAAAGATTAAATCGTAAATATCTGAAAGTCAATGGTGGTTCCTCTATTAGGTCATTTGTTCAATGACCTCCTAAATTTATCAAAGAAAAAGCGAAAGAATAAAAATAATAAAATATTTAGTATTTAATAATTTTTAATAAAGTCAGTCTGCCGTGTCGTTATCGTTGCTTGCAGACCAACACCACTGTGTTGAAAGAAAAACCCCGAATGGCGCGAGTGCGCGCGCTTCTTGGGTCACATCAAACTTGTAACCACTTTGTGTTATATGCTACGTATACAAACCCAAGCGTCAGACAGAGACAAACAAATTGTAACTTTGCTTGCATTAGACGAAGATAACCACCATACTAATCGCTTACACGCGGTCAATGACCAAGGCATCTATCAATCTAGTACCGGCGTTGGCTATGCTAAGCATAGAAAATACATTTATTAAAAATATCTCAAATTTCAATGATCTGGTAATAAATAATTTTGAAAATAAACAACATTTAAAACTATTTGTTATATAAATGAAATAGTATTATAGTGACATCTATTATGGCCGGTGGCACCATCATAACTTAAATATTAAACTTGACAAATTGACAATATAGCATCGAAATGAAATGTCAAATGAATTACAGTCTAAATTTAGATTTGCATTTTTTTAACCTAGCTTAAAATTTAAGCCTTGTTGCAACTGGCCATTAGTGATTTATGAGAGGTATGAAAAAAAAGTGAGAATGGCAATACAGAAAGACGGCAAGACATTCTGCCACCAATACTGTTTATGACAATGTAATTAATTTGTAAGTTTGTTAATAAATCAGTGTTTAAATGATAAATTTATTTTAATAAAATTTAAGAAACATGACACTATTTAAATAAATTTTTCATATCAATAAACTTATTACTAATTACAATATGACCTATGCCAAATCTTCAACCCACGAGCCGCCACTGCTGTGCCTACACTTCCGAACTTATTAACATGTACAAATACGGGGATTTAAAAAAATATATATAAATAAATTTATAATTTGCAAAGATTTTCATTTTTTTATATAATAACAAGTCTGAGAATCACACTGCAATATATTTTGAATCAAATCAATTTTTCTAAAATTTAAATTATTTCAGCATGTTTGTAATTAATGCGTATAGGTATATCGTCGATGGCATAAAATTCAATATATTTGTTATTTCAAATTAAGTATATATATATATATATATATATATATATATATATATATATATATATATATAATATGTAATATTTAATTTTAAATATATTTTGATATCTGTATTGACACTTCCTTTTCACATAATATACAAGTAAAGTTATATGAAATTTTAATATGGAGTAAAAAATTCAAATTAATGTATGAAAGAATTTGAAATTGCAAGTTTCTTTCTTTTTTTGGCAAATGAAAGGAACGTAGGAGCTTTTGCAGTTATAGAAACGAAAGATGAGTTTCCGTCAGGAAGCAATCATCGAAGTCTGAGACTCAAACGTCTGAACACATTTCAAATTCGGTCACACCCAAAGGTAAGTAATAGAAATGAATTATTACCTAGCCGTATTTAATTTTCAATTTCCAGTTTTCTTTCATAAATTCTTCTAGTAAATAGCACATTAAAATACAAGTTTCGTAAGACATGAATTTAGTGCTTGTGTTTTCTTTATACATTTTTTTTCTGTTTTGGCTCTTTTGTCAAAAAATAATTTAAAATATTTGTTATTTCAATTTCTAAGTTATGAACATTGATTAAGAATATTTAGTCTTTTATTTGATTGTTGGTAACAGTGATTGACATTTACTTATTACTTACATATATTATTACTTCATGTCAATAGCAGGTCTTCTACAAATAATATGTACTTAAAAGTGACAATTGTCTACAAACCTGGTTTTGAGTTCTTTTAAGAAGTACTTTATGACATCCAAATGAGTTTCATAAAGCCAGGTTTGTTCCAACTTTTAGTTCGGAACTGTTCCAGAATTTAGAGTTCTGCCCATGACATCTAAGAAAGCAAATTCAGAATTCCTCTCTCTTGGGTAGGTTCGAATTCGAACACTGAATTGGGTTTAAATTTGGCGATACGGTATTCTGTAATTTAATTTGTCACGCTCTTCTGTTTTGAATAACATACAATTGTTTGGTTTGTCTAGTGAAATAATAAATTATTAATAATTATAAATATATTTTAAATTTTCAAATGTGTAATTGTACAAACTGCTCGAAAGGAGTAAAGCATAAACAACAAATTCTAAGACTGTACATATAAAGTAATAAAGTTAAAAGTAGAAACAAATGCAATAAAAGGTGAGAAATCATTTAAAATGACAAACTGCTACTAATTGTCAAAGTATTCGAAATTACAAAGAACATATAGATGATAAAAATAATAACAATTGAAATACTTGCTCCCTAGAACGAACTGGTAGAATCGTTCTATAAGAATTAACTTAAAATTCTAACTTATCCAAACGGCGAATTGATAGTTTTCAGAATTTCGAATTTGAGAACTACAGAGTTCGAACGTTTCGAACAAACCTTAATATTATACATTTAAATATTGTTTTGATAGTTTGTTACTTCGCACTTAGTTATAATTTATTTGCCTTTTAATTTATTGTCATGTGGATTCATGTTTTCATTATCATCACTAAAATCGTATTAAAAAAGTCTGAATATGGCCAAAGTGTGTTTGAATATGTTCAGTCAACTATGATGTTCGTCTAAAATTCATACAAATTATTCGAAAGTAATTAGTTCCAATAAAATTCTAGTGTAGTGCATTTTAAGTAAATAGCGTTGGGGTTTAGCTAGGGAAATAAATTGTAAAAAAAATTATCAGCTGTCAACTGTCAGTTGACTAATAAAATCGACAGAAGTAAAATGCTAACCATGTTTTTTATTCGACTGTTCATATTCAGGTATTGTACAAGATAAGAATATTTAGAATAAATAAAATAAATAAGTATATCATCACGGCATATTTCTAGGTGTGTCAATCTGTATTGTACACAGATTTCGGTAATGATGACATATTTGTACCGTGCTAGTGTTTACCAGGCATCACCTCACAAACACTAATTGCTGGCGCGGAGAGTGCAACACATCGAACAATTTTGGGCCATTTAAAATTCGAAATATTTGGCCTTGGTCGGGATCGAACCCGGTTCCCCAGATTCGCGAACAGACACTCAGGCTTTGGGCCACGAGAATATTTTGTATATTGACAAAGTTTGTTTTTAAATTATTTATTTAATGTACATAATATGTGAAAACAAGCGCTTTCTTCTATTTTCTTATTTGAAACGCACTATAGAACTTAACTGTAGCTATTAAACAATTAAAATATACTTACGTATCTATGATGGGGTCCTCCACCACAGCAGTAACAAATTGATCATTTTTATTAAAACTAGCCTTTAAAACTGTTTGAAAGGGATTATCAAGGTTTAAAACCGTTCTTTACATCTTCATCACACATAAGAGAAAATTATGAATAATTAACATAGTAAGCCCAGGTAAGATGAGAACAAATTGATCATATTTTTTCTAAGAAAATATAAAATCTTGTAAAAATAAACATTGTAAATTATTAACAACATTTAACTTATATATTACTCAATATTATCTCAACTGTTTTCACAGCCTGTCCGAAATCATGGCTAAGTTTTAGCAGGTTAATTATTTATAATTTTCTCTTGCGTTTTTCAAATTTATTTCTGAAATAAAAATGCACTTCAATCATATCGTTGAATTCGTAATTTTACATAGATACGAAATGTATAATAGGTGTCCTATTGAAATATGAAAGTTAGTGTCACTTCTGGTTAAAACGGAAGCGCTACCATCATGCCAAATACCATTTTTGTGAGCTCATAAGCCTAGACTTTCAACATTTGTAGTTTTGTAAAAATTTGTGTGTACGACGTGAAAATAATTGCCAGTGATTTCAACGCTCAGGTAAGTGGAAAAAATCAATTTCAAATTTTAATTAATATAATAAAATAAATCGTTGTAAAATAATATTATTACAATATATCCATAATTTTTTCCAATATTAAAATAGATTAATCTTCATAAACCTTCGGAGATCGCAAAGTATCTCTCAGATACGCCGAGTATAGGCAGCTTCGCAACTATGTACATTAGCCTGAATTTGTTTCGTCCTTTCTATTATACACAAAATATTAATTAGATTTTGAATTTTAATTATAATGTTGATTTTTTTCAATGTATTAAAGCATTTAAATTTGGAAATATTTATTTCTACCGTATGTGATGTACACAAATACCTATATTAAATCTTAAGCTAAAATCATTAACAAAACACTAAAAAATATGAATATAAAACTTTCATTCTAAAGCAAAAAGATTAAGAAAAATATCAGAAACAGCAAAAAATGGATGGTGTATCTGTACGAATACATACAGTTCGACCCAGCACGTTATGTGAGCTTCGGAGGAGGACTGTTGCAAGAATTTTTATATGCCTTTTAATTATTAAATTTAAAAAGATATTATTAAAATAGCCTCAAAGTAGAAAATATCTCGAAATATTTATTAGATATTTCACAAATAATTTTTGAAATTTGTGTAATATTTTGATAAAGTTACCTGATCTGAAATTTGACGTCAAAGTACCTACATCGCCTACTTTTATTTATTTAAAGGTGATGGAAAAACTGTTTTCCTCTCGGCTGTGAATGATGTAATGTAAATGCTACGACGTCACAGGAGTGGGAAGTTGTTTTTTATAACTATTTTTGGCGCCAATCTTTTTATTTATTAAATTAAAAATTATTACTAAGAAAACTATTGCATAAACTTTATTTTAAAATACTTTTTGAAAAATGTGAAACAGGCTCATTATAAGGTAATAGTATATTAAGCAACGAGTTTATAATGATAGTTATTAATACACGAGCATATGGCGAGTGCCGTAATTTACGTGAGTGTATTAATTGTCATTATCATTATACAGTAAAATTATTGAAAGATGTCCGATCAACGTCATCTACATCATGGATGAATTAACAAATTGGCATATATTGGTCCCTAAAGGGTTAAAGATAACTCAGACACCGAAAAATTCAATTGTATTCATTAAATTTCTATGTATATAAATTACACTATGTAAGGTTTGACGTGACAGATATATGTATTTGAAAAATATTATTTTCCCATGTTAAGCGCATATGTCACGGGTTTTCGTGTTCACCATATATATATATATATATATATATATATATATATATATATATATATATATATATATATATATATATATATATATATATATACTAATTTAATTAATATTTAAAGATTATTTTTATATTTATGAAAATGACACTATATTTTAATTTGTCACATTTGGTACGCAGTAAAAAGAACCGAATTTCGAAAACCATTTGTTACCGAATTTTTTATTGTTAATTTTTTTATTTCCACATTTTCCATTTTTCTTAAAAGATAAAAAAAAAGCAGCGGGTGCACTTTTGTATAACATAATTTTATATAAATCGTGGTGGCTGATAGCAAAACAAAACACGTAGGTACTTGCTTAAAAACAGTTGACAATTAAAATATTAAACAAGGTACATAGTGTGAACTCGGTTTTTGATCATATATATGTAGTAATTAGCAATTTGAACGAATATTCCCACTTTCCCAGTAATCTGAATAAAAATTGCTAAATGTATGTATTAGTATAATTTAATACATTAATACCAAAAGTATAAATGTCAGCTTCGATGTAAATTTCAGGTAGGTATTACGTTTTAGTTAATTAATTTTTTTAAATCATTGAAAAAAACAGTTTTTGTGACGTTTTTCCTTAATGAAGTTCAGTTTTAGTTTAGTTAGTTAATTAAAAGTTCATGCTGATTTCATTTTAGTTTATGCACGGTTTTTGTAATATTATTACATTGTTTTAGAAGTTCTCATGTAATGGAAAACAGATGTTATATTTTTAATCCATAATTAATTTATTCCGGCATAAATACATAAAATATAATAAAAGGAACAGGTGATATTTTATTATTTGGGTAAATAAACCAAATTCATGAAATGTAGTGCTGATGTCTAGAGTCGGTTTCATTTTTTACAAGACTATGAGCAAAATTTTCCACAGGGCCAGAAAAAAAAAATGGATTGATTTTATGAATACTAGTATTTACAATAACATCATATTTCTGTAACCTAATATATATTTAAAGTAACAAGTACATTTTATTAAATTATATTCTAATAAATTTTAAAGAAATAGCGTACATTAACTAAAAATAATAATAAAATATACACAAATATGATTGATCGAATTTATTCGTCGTCTGATTGTACTATTTCACAAGGAACCTGTTTCACATTTCTCAAAACCTTTTTTTAAATGAAAGTTTATTCAATATTTTTCTTAGTAATAATTTTTTTCAAACGTCTCAGAAATTGCATTTTTCGTGACTTGATTCACAAGGTAGTAATAAAATAAATAAATATTCTTAGAAACTACATATAGAATTAGCGAATAAAAATAAAATTAGTGCGTTTGAAAAAAAAATTAATGTCATTCGAAATAAAAGTGTCTGTGTGCCTCGCATGCAATTGTCCGACTCGCTTCGCTCGTCGTGCAAACTTCCATACTCGCCACACAAAGTATTACTTTTTCTCCTAATAACACAATATACTATTTTATATTTTATTTTCGTAAATAATTAAAACAACCCCCCACTCCTGTGACGTAGAAGCACACGCATTACGTTATTCACAGCCTATAGGAAAACAGATTTTCCATCACCTATGTATATTTTTGTTATTAAATAAACGTAGGCGATAGTTTGTAGCATGTTAATGACAAACTTATAATTTGACATTTGACGCTAACATTTCCCATTATAAATGAGTAATAATGGCTAAGCTAATACAGGCTACACTCAAGCTAAGTCGGACAATTTACCGAAAGTCGATAGCTGGATGTTGAATGGTGGTTGAATTTATATCAGAAAACGACTGCTTTACTGCTACCGAAATAAAGGGTGTTAAAGAGTTAAGGTACTACTTCCAGTCACAATTTTCTTTTCTTTTTATCTTTTGGCATATTTATAATTTCAATGGTAGGTTTGCTCCTAGCAGTATTTTTGCAAGAAGGCACAATACAATACCGTAAATTACTCATTTTATATTGAACTTTTTATTATCTACATAAGTTTCGTTCGTGGTAGCGATCCCGGACTAGTTTGAGTTTGAGCATCATGCGCATGCGCAGTTTCATTTTAGTTTTTCGCGGTACGACTGACACATGATTGATCACGTACTAATCAGACCAGTCCGAGTGATGCTCAAACTAAGTCCGGGATTGCTACCGCGAACAAACCTATAATAACACGAACCAAACTCAAAAATTTGATACATGTTTGTCTACTTTGACAATATAATTATCATAACATCTGTAATAAAACAAAAAATTTATACTATAAGTGGACCAATTGGAGCCGCTGAAACGTATGTATATCACATTCTGTTTCAGATCACGTCACTTTTTCAAAATATTATCCAAATTTCAAAAATAAATTCTAAGATATCTAATGGATATTTGGCGACATTTTCAAATTTAAGGAAATTGAAATAATGATATCTTTTTGAACTTAATATACTTAGGGCGGTATTCATAGTCGGATCTTAAGGTATGCCTTAAGATCATCTTCATGGAGACTATCTTGTTTATTAAGATCGTCTTGTTTTCTTCATGGATTCATAGTCGTATCTTAAATAAGTCTTGAGACATAAGCATTTACGGCGGTCTTGATGAAGGCAACGCTTGAGACATGACTTATTTCACTTCGGTTGTTTTCGGTAAAATAAAATACGAAACAACCAATCGCAGCAAAATAAAATGACAGTTTTAAAAAATTAATCCTGTCAAATATTATAAGTTCTTATCAACCATTATGCATATTTATTTTTACAATATCGAAGGTGTGTAGTTATATTCTACGAAAAAAAAATATTGATTTTTTTATACTAAAAGAAGATGGAATAAAATTAAATACGAGTAATTTTAAAATCAGCATTCTTTGATATTTTAGAGAACATTTGTACAATTAAAAATACTGTGGAGTAAAATTAAATACTTCCAGTGGAATTCTAAAAATAAGTAAATAAGGATGGCAACTGGCGAAGGTTCTGATGAGCCACACGTTGAAATTAATTCTGCAAAAATGCAGTTTATGTTTATAAATTTTATTTATTTTAAGATTTTAGCGCCATATATGTTGCTGCGTGAGCATGACGCATGCGTTATTGATACGGACGCCAACTGACATATCTGGGCATCTGGGGATGGGATACTGCATTCTACTTTAAATTTATATAATCTTACTTAATATGTTCTATGATGCAAAATAAAATAACATTTTGAAAATTTAATAGTGTAGTTACTTATTAAATAATACAATATATGCCAAACTTGGAAAACCATCTCCAACAAGTGCTCCATCAAAGATTTTCCATGGTACCTATCTACCGCATATGAAAACGTAAATTTTTAAATATTTTGCTATCATGTTGATTTCTAGGCCACTCTGGTATAATATCGAGAAACTTCATGTGAGAACTAATAATAGCTTGCATATTCAAGAAGAAAATATCATTTTACTGTCCCAGTGAATGTTCACGAAATTTAATGTCTTCTGTGTGCAGTCTATGGCCTTCTAATTGTTTAAATACCTGTCCATTATAGACCCGTTGTTGCTGTATTGCTGGTATTTTTATTCTTTGAGATATGTATGTATATCACCGAATGACGATACACGAAAAATATTTTTTCAAATGGTTGATTGCAACAATTAGTAAATGAATGTATTCTTTCTTATTTGAAAACTAACATAAAATCTTAAATAAACCAATAATTTTAATAATGATGCGACTGGAATCCCTTAATTATGTTTATTTAAACTAGTTAAAATTAAAATTATCATTTACTAGATTTCTAATGGATTTTACACATCTGTAATATTCCCATGTCGTTTTGGAATATAATTAATTTGTCTTCTATTTGTTCAAAATTAATATTAAGTACTTATATAAATAATAATTTTCTCCATTTTCTTTAAATTTCAAATTTTTAGCTTGGTCTTAAGTCTACATGAGGGTTGACTTGAAGATGATCTTATATGACGTCTCAAGACACGACTATGAAACTTGTCAGATATGAGATATTGCTTTGTTCAAATAAGATGTCACTATGAAACTAATACAAATAAGACCGTCTTCATGAAGACCATTTCAATCAAGACGGTCTTGTTTAATTACTATGCAACGGAAATTTATTTTGAGACCACATTTGAGATCACCTTATTTGAAGAACGTCTTAAGATCCGACTATGAATACCGCCCTTAGAAGGCATATAAAAACTCTTGCAATAGCCCTATTTGTACATGAACTTTTGCTGTTTGCTTATTTTACAGATGAACAAAATAAAAATATACATACGAGTAAATTTCTTAAATACTGTGTCTGTCTCCTCTCCAGCACTAATAACAAATAAATTGGCAATTTTGTATCAATGCCACTGTAATGAAACTAAAAAAGTGATAACTTGTTGTTGAAGGAGAGTGACAAATTATACATTCGCCCAGTAACAATTTTGTGAGACTTTGTTCAAACTTTGCGCATACAGTGCCAGGGCCGGATTAAGGATAATTTGATATAGGCGCCTGGTTGCTGCTAATATGATAGGCGCCCCCTAAAATCTGTGCGCCCTAGGTGGTAGCCCATTGGGTAATCTGGCCCTGATTACTGTTAATTCATTTTTAAGTAGGTTAAAAAATTAAAATAAATAAATATATCATCACGGCTTATTACCCATTGCTGGGTGTGCAAATCTGCTTTGTACACAGATATAGGTAAAGATGATATATTTGCAACGTGCGGGCGCTTACAAGGCATCACCTCACGGGCACTCATTGCTGGCATGGAGAGTGCACCATAGGGGTCAATTTTGTGCCATTTAAAATTGGTAATATTTGGCGTCGGTCGGGATCAAACCCGGTTCCCCAGATTCGCGACCTGACACTCAGGCACGCGGCCACAAGACCTTATAGGTTAAAAAATTATTTTGATGAACTATTTTTTGCATCTTTGTTTCAAGATGGTGGCCCGCGCCTCCTCTTCTCAAGAGTCCTGACCTAAACAACATAAAAATCATTTCTACCCCACCTTTTGTAGGGTAAAAATCTCCACTGCCATAGTCCAGTTTTGATTGCCATTGCCAGCCTATGTCATTCCAAATATTGTTCATTTTCATACAAACGTATAAGTGGTTTCTATCTGGCGTTGCATTATAAATTCAAACATATATTATTTGATTTACTTTCGTTGTTTCGTTATTTTCTGCATTCATTTGCTTGAAATGGATTTTTTGCTATAATGTCAATTTGAATTATTTAGTGCATATAATTCCTATTCTTGCTATTTATAAAGTTTTTAACAAATATTTGTTTCGTTTTAATTTAGGTTAATTTTTTTTCATGCATAGCCTACTATTATTATTCGTTTCTAAACCATATACAATATACATAAATAATTAAAAATACACAAAATATATAATACATTACAAAAAAAAAAATCTACAGTCTATATACAAAGTAGCCATTTGCGCTCTCTTTTGTCAACGCAAAATGTTACTTTGCCGCACTAGAGCGACAAAGTAGAACAAACGCTCTCTCCTCAAATTTCTAACTATACAATGTTGAGAAATGTTACTTGGCTACATTCTTAATGGAAACGTTTAGTCAGGAATTAATGACACTGTAGTTACACATTATCCACCAATCTGACATATAACTGCTCTGTCGGTATGTTACATAACCAAACAAAATGCCGCACTGCTGTGAAAATAAAATAGGGCATTCATTTACGAAAACGAAAGTATAAAATGCTTAGATTAGATTAAAGCAATAGCTCAAGAAGAATAGAAAATACCGATAAGTAAAAATAAATAAAAAATAATTTTTTGTTATGGTGGAGGACCCCATTGTGGCGACTGTAGAAAAAATCTTGTGTGTGTTTCGAGCGCAAATGGACATTGTCGATTTCGAGAGAATGCCTCGCTCCTGCGTCGCACGGCAACAACCACTCAATCGACAATGTCCCATTTTGCGCTCTTAATATTAGAACTCCCGGCATAGATTGCGCAGAATGCGAACGCAGCTTTCATCCGTCGTGTGTCAAAATTACCGATGAACAAGCTACATTATTTGAATCCGGAGATATAATATGGTACTGCAAAAATTGTAAAACTAAAAAATCTGCTAAATGTTCTAAAATGAGTGTAGATACGGGTGTCTCTAATAATATTTCTCTCTCTGAAATTAAATCTCTTTTAAATGATTTGAAGCGTGATATCTTTGATGAAATGAATGATAAATTTAATACACTCACTAAATCTGTCTCCTTTTGTACCGATAAAATATCTGATTTTGAACAAAATTTAATACAAATGAATAACAAACTAAAACAACTCGATCTTATAAAACAAGAAAGTACTGATTTGAAACATAAAGTAAAACAACTTAATGATAAAATAGATGATCTTGAACAATATTCGCGAATAAATAACGTGATTATTCATAACATCCCTGAGAAAAAGGACGAGAATGTATTTAATATTATTCGTGATATTGGCCAGAAAGTCGGCGTTCCTGTCACCGATAATGATATTGATGCCGCACATAGAATTCAAAATATGCGTAATCGTGCTACGAAGACTCGTAATATTGTTGTAAAATTTACCACTAGGAAAATTAAAGATAGCCTTATATCCTCGTTCAAAAAACATAGAAATTTAACTACATCAGATTTAAATTTCGAGGGTTCGGCTGAAAAAGTTTTTATAAATGAACACTTAACTCCTAAAAATAGTGCGTTATTTAATAAAGCCAGAGTTGAATTAAAACAAAAAGACTTTAAATATATATGGTCAAAAAATGGTAAAATCTATGCTAAGAAAAATGACACTTCTAAAACCCACGTGTGTAACTGTGAAAGTGACATTATTAAGTTGTTGTAAGCTACTCAGTCTTATTCGAACTGCCTAGTTATTTTTTCGGACAATTTTACACCTTAATAATGACTCTATCGGTATATCACCAAAACGTTCGTGGGCTTAGGTCCAAAACGAATAAAATTCGTGTTAACTCTCTATCTTGTGACTTTGACATCTTATGTCTTACGGAAACAAATTTGAATGACTCCATCCTGGACAATGAAATTCTCTCCGATGACTACTCCATAGTCAGGCGCGACAGATCTACAACTTCATCATTAAAATCTGATGGCGGTGGCGTCCTCATCGCATTGAAAAAGGGTCTACGATTTCAGGAACGTCACAACTGGTGCAGTAGTTCGGAGGACATTTGGGTAACATTGTATCAACCTAACAAACATGATGAACTACATATTTGTTGTGTATATTTACCTCCTGCAGATAGTCTTGCTCTACATAATTTCATAACTAATTTATACTCAATTATAGACAATGTGAAAACAGGAAAATTTCTAATATGTGGTGATTTTAACCTACCCCTTTTACTGTGGGCTGAGCAAAATAATGGAGAGGGTCTTAAACCCTATAACACGTATAATGTCCCATCCTCTGAATTTGTAGACTGCATGTCATACTGTAATTTATTTCAATTTAATAATGTTACAAATATGAATAACCGCATATTAGATTTAGTGTTGTCTAATATAACAAATATAAAAATTAGAGAATGTGTGTCACCCTTATCGAATATTGATTGTCATCATCCACCCATTGAAATTTATTTAGATTTTAAATCTATTTCCGCCCTCAATATTAATTGCAAAACTAAATATTTATTCTCAAAAGCAAATTATGTTGATATTAATCAATATATAAATAATATAAAATGGGGTGACGTTTTTTCAAATTTAACAACTGAAGATATGGTTTCAAATTTTTATGATATATTAAAAAATGCAATCGAAACTTATGTTCCGAAGGAAAACGTGTATATTAATACCTATCCTTTTTGGTACTCTAAAAATCTCATTAAATTAATTCAGGAAAAATCAAAAGCTCATAAAAATTTCAAGCGCTTTCATACTCCGTATTATTACAATCATTTTTCTTTATTACGAAAAAGAGTGAAACATTTAATAAAGGAATGCTACAATAACTATATAAATAATATCGAGTCACAAATACAAACTAACTGCAAAAAATTCTGGTCTTTCGTAAAAAGTACAACAAAAACTCAAAATATTCCCAGTATAATGACTCATAATAATAATACAGCTTGCAATGGGCAAGATATTTGCAATTTATTCTCCGATTTTTTTAAATGGACCTACACGAATAATTCTGGGAATATTTTACAATCTAACCCTACAAATAGCCATGTTAGTATTGCTAATGTTAATTTTAATACAGATGAAGTTTTTAAAGTTCTTTCAACCCTAGACACGAATAAGGGTGCAGGGCCAGACAACATACCTTGTATATTCATCAAGTCATGCGCTGAATCCTTAAGCACACCCCTCACAATCATTTATAATCAGTCCCTTGCTGAAGGTCACTGTCCAACCAGATGGAAAAAAGCTTTTGTTGTTCCTGTTTTTAAGTCAGGCAATAAAAGCTCAGTAATTAACTACCGGCCCATTTCAAAACTTTGCATTTTTGAGAAAGTTTTTGAAAAATTAATATATAAAATTTTATTCGCAACTTTCAAATCTTACATCATTCCAGAACAACATGGATTCTTTCCAGGTAGGTCAGTTGACACCAATCTCGCAATTTACACTGATTACATAATTAAAAATATGGACGACCGGGTGCAAGTGGATGCTATCTACACTGATCTCAGTAAAGCATTCGACAAAATTGATCACACCATTTTACTTCATAAACTTTCTGAGATCGGTGTACATGGTAACTTACTTTCCTGGTTCAAATCATACCTTTCTGATAGGACACAAAGCGTCGTTGTAAATGGGTTTGAATCCCATTGCGTAAAAATAACTTCTGGAGTCCCACAAGGATCCCATCTTGCACCATTATTATTTAATCTTTTTATAAACGATGTGTCAAAATGTTTTAAATCTTGTCAATTTTTAATGTACGCAGATGATCTCAAAATATTCCATAAAATCTCGTGCGAAAGTGATTGTTTGGCTATCCAAGCAGATCTCAACAGGTTTCATAAATATACAATTGAAAATAATTTGATTCTGAATATTAATAAATGCTGCAAAATATCTTTCACACGAAATAGAAATATCATAGAACACTCTTATAATTTTGAAGGATTAACTATACAAAATATCTCTCAGGTAAAGGATTTGGGTGTTATTCTGGACCCTAAACTTCTATTTGATGTACATATTGATAACATTATAAAAAAATCATACCGTATGTTAGGATTTTTAATTAGATCTGCAGAGAACTTTAAAAACGCATCCACTATCAAAACATTATATTTTGCACTTGTTCGAAGTCAACTTGAGTTTGCTAGTTTGTGTTGGTGTCCTCAATATATTGCATATATAGAAAGAATAGAAAATATTCAAAAAAAATTAATATATTTCTTTAATAAAAAATTTCCAAACCACACGATTACTCTTCCATCTCTTGAGAACAGACGCATATTATTAGACTTAACATTTCTGTATAAAATCATTAATAATTTCATTGATTGTCCCTATTTATTAAGTCAACTGTCTTTGCGTGTATCGAATTATGATACTAGATCAATTAACCTTTTCACATATAAATTTAGTAATACGAATTCCTCGCTTAATGCTCCTCTTAATCGCCTTCCAATTTTGTATAATAAATACTGTCAATTAAATAATTTTCCCGATATATTTTCATGTAATTTATCATATTATAAAAAGCTGTTGTTACGCTGTTTAGTTAATAATTAACTTTGTAATTCTACTGTATTATCTTAAATTTTTGTACCCAATTGTACTGTCATAATGTATTCTATACTCTTCTTCTATTTCTTGTATCTGAAATGTAATTGTGCCGTTCTGTTATTGGGAGTAAAATCCTGTTGAATGGCCTATTTTTTCTATAAATAAATAAATAAATAAATAAATAAATAAATAAATAAATAAATAAATACACAAATAGCTATTTTCACTCCTTTCAAATTGAAGGGACCGAAAAAAGACCTACTGAAAAATGACTATAAAAATAAAATTTATTTAAATTACAATTGCATTTTTCTCAAACATTTTTAATGTAAGGACATAAAATGATCAAAATTGGCTCAAAAAGAGACACGCCTGGCCTGGGGTCGGCGAGATGGCTCGGTTGTGTCCACCTTGGACAGAAGACAATGCTGGCGGCGGGGATCGGGCCGGCGCGAAGAAGGGAACCCTCGTTGTACACGCTTGGCTAGCGCGCAGGTTCACTCGCTGCGGCGAGTGGTTGTGGTTTGAGCAGTGGAGAAGCGCTCGGACACTGGTAGCGGTACTAAAGAGGAAGCTCAGGCTATAATAGTTGAAGATGAGCTTGGCTTAGAACTTTTGATTTCGGTCTGCTCGGCGCACAAAAGTTTAGTTGTCAGAGCGCCGAGGACCCCGAAGATACACGATGTTTGCCGGGTGGAAAATTAGACTAATATTTAAAAAGTTTTTTTTTAACCCTGACAAGAACAATACCTAAAACAAAACTCGAGTCCTTATACTTGTTTTTTAAACTTATTTTGAAAACTAATATAACGACTCGGGTTTTGCGGGCGTTGGAACATACTTTGTGCTACTTTAGGGTTTACTGCGCTCTGACGACTAGATTCTTCTGTTGTTCTGTTCTTCGGTCGCTGGCTTGTGGACCCTGTAGGTAGGCAGTCGGCTTAAGCGATTGGCTTGATGTCATGCGCTGTGCGCACAGTGGCTTTGACCCCGCGTGATGGTATCAAAATTCTGATATAATTGGGCCTAGGTATGATTTGTCACTCTATCAAACTCTACATTGGACATTTGTTTAACATCTACGTTCGACGTCATATAATATTTTTAAAAATATAAATAAACAACAATTATTAAGACTTTCTAGAACTATGGATTGCTTTCAATTAAGATGAAGTTTTGTAAAATAAAATAATATTTAAAAATAGTGGAATATGCCAAAGGTACTGTCCGTCCTGTAAGTGGATTGTATGGATATAGTCTGTAGTTGTGAACTAGCATATAAATATAGATGTTGAACAGAAAATAATGATTCAACCTTTGAGAAGCAAAAAGAAATCATAAAAATTCTATAAAACTTTTGTTATATCTACATTTGCGAACAGAAATAAAGTATAGATAACAACGCAAACATAAGAAAGCTTAAATAATGAAATTTCTGAGATGAGAATAGACAAAGTGAAATATGATGAAATGAAGACGTATAAAAAGAACTTTGAATTTTCACTCTAATGAAATAATAAAAGAATAAATAAATAAAATAAATATATCACCACGGCATATTGAAAGGATCATTTACATAGAACGTACATGATAGAATGTCCTATATTCAGTGCATTTTTAAGGTATCTAAGATGTGGGTAATATTTAGGTAGTACAAATCCGATTATAAGTTACGGACTCTATTTTTTGAAACAAGTATAAAAAAATTTGTAACTTTGTTATTTGCTATTGTGAGTTTCGGCTCGAGACAAAGTCACACCTCACACAAATAGAGTGAAATACGGGGGTGTAGTCGAGGGTATACGCGGTCGGTACGCCGCATACCCTCTAGATTTTTTAGGTGCCCCAGCGTGTACCCTCTGATCTTTTTAAATATTTGAGACAAAAATTAAATTAACTAATGAAAGTTGTATCCAACAATTAATTTTTTTTAATATTTTTGTTATATAGAAACCGACCCTATGTTTCCACTATATTCTCTGCTAATTTTATGATTACTGCACTGGTGTAATATTGTAGAAACCAAATTAATTTTTCTATTTTAGTTCGCTTGTTGGAAGACAATAATTTATGCCATTTCTTCATTTTTTTGAAGGCGAATAAAACAAAAAGTATTGCTGATAGACAAAATTTAGAAGAGCTTCAGAAATCGGTTGCATCAGTGCATAGAGAAGAGTGGCCACCGCCTTCAAGATATTTTGTTTAAAACTGCATGACTTAAAACTTTAAATTATGTTCTTTCATAATCAAAAATAAATTTGGTCTATCAGCAATACTTTTTATTTTATTCGCTTTAAAAAAGGAAGTTTCTAGGCCCCACCCTGTAGCACAAAATTAGTTAATCCCCATACCAAATAATTTATTTTTGCAAAACCTATTGTGATAATATTAAATCCTTGAATTGAAATTAAAATTAATTAAAGGTCATCATCAATTATTTCATTGCTACAATTATCTAAATATGACCCAGATTTATATAAAGTAAAACAATTATTAGTTTTAATTATTTTCTGACAAAGTAGTTAACAGGATAATTATGAATTCGTTGTTTGATAACGAATAAATTTTTGTGGGCATTAACACAATGCAGAGCAGCACGAGATGGAACACGAGCCCGGGCAAATTATGAATGAACCTGGCGCGTCGGGCGACGCGTAGGCGGTAGTGTCATGGGTGGGCGTTCCGCCACTACAACGTGCGTGGGCGTAATATCCAGCTAGGGTGTGGTACTGCTGCATATCACGCGCCGGTCAACGGTGAAGGCGAAGGCGAGCAACATCTCAAAATATCACACTTTATTATCTTTCTCACTTAGGTAATGTTCATTTATATTTATTGGTTATTATACCTATAAGCCATTTCAAATATATCATTTAAGGTAATTTTTTGTAGCTCATATTGTTTCAGGTCGTTGATCCCGACTAAATAGAGAAATGTCACTTTAAAAAATCCACAAAAGCGAATAAAGTTATAAATATAATAGAACAATAAATAATTTCTATTTTAGGGCATATTCTGCAACTTGCTAGTTCATTTTTAGCTAGTCGTTAAATTTTTCAGCAATCAGAATTGTGAATGTACAACGAAAAAATCATTTTAGTCAAATCTACATGGTGTCCGTCTATAATGAAACCAGCAAATATCTCACTTAGTATTACTTTTAGTAAAAGGGTATTTGTATATTATATTACCTCCTTTATATAATTTCAGAAGTAATTCGATATTATTACTTCTGGTTGTCAAGTAATTGATTCAATTTAAAAAGTGCATACATGAAATTTGCTATCCAATAGTATAAAAACAAACATTATCATATTAAAAAAATTTAATGTGGCCAGCACATGACCTCCCGGCAATTCCATGTTTAAAACAGCAATGAGCTTTAAGTAAAGTATCACTTCCGGTTGATCGTTTGCAAACAAAATCTAATTTGTTGTTCCAATAAATAGAAAAGTCTATAATACCAAATCTTGGATATTTAATTGTTTTTCCTCGAAAATCTCCAAATTAAGTATCACTTCTGGTTTATCATATAGGTATAGTCAAAATCTAATGTTGTTTCAAATTATACACTAGTTTTAAATACCAAATTTGAGAAGTTTTGGATTATGTTTTAATATATTTTTTCACGAAAATCTGTTCAGAGTTTACAATAAAGTATCACTTCAGGTTTATCAATTGTAGCCAAAATTTAATATGTTGCTTCCATTCATATAAAAGCGTTAAATAATAAATTTGACAAGTTTTGGAATATATCATATTATATTTTTCACAAAAATCTGTGCAGACCTTCAAGTAATTATCACTTCCGGTATATAATTTTTTTAATCTAACATGTGGTTCTCATTAATATAAAAATCTTAAATACCAAACTTGATAAGTTTTGGAATATATCATAATGTATTGTAGAAAAAATAGCTTCCACTTGGTGAAATTTTAGCAATAGGTAGTCGGATATTGGACCAGGAATTAATAAAACGAAAACAATTTCTCAATTCCTCAACGTTTCGATTAAGGTTTTAATCATTTTCAAGAGCTAAAATGAATATTACAATGTAGTACATATTTAAAATAAAAATATATCATAATGTATTTTTCACGAAAATCTGTTCAGAGCTTCAAGTAAAGTATCACTTTCGGTCAATCACTTTTAGCCAAAATTTAATGTCATTCCCCTTGATATAAAAGTCTTAATTACTAAAATTGAAATTATTTGGATATTTTAATATTGTTTTTCATTAAAAACTGTTTTGGGCTTCAAGTACTACTTGCGGTTGTCTAATTTTACACAAAATCTAATCAACTCTTTATATGAAAGTACAAAGCTTAATTACGAAAAATGGAAATTTTTGGAGGTTTGTTATAAGTGATATCGTGGAGGAAAATATTTTTTACGTGCGTTGAAAAGTGCACTTCATTAAAATAGTTCCCTAAAGTATGTATGTTTATTACAGAATGGTGAAATAATGAAACGCTATGGCACTACTTTTTATGTTTTTATTGTAGACGTAAAAAAAAAATTGTATGTAACTCTCTTTCGTACAAAAACTTACTCTTTACTCACTTGTTACATAAATAACTATTATTCAAAAAAATGAATTGCAAGCCTACTACATTTAATAAAAATGTAACATTTTAATCGTTTTCCAATTGTAATTTTAATAATATAATAACGTTCTTTTAACTCTTGGAGCGAAAATTTCATGTACTTTTTAAATTTAAATAAATATATGTATAGAATGTTCCATTTGAAAATTAAAAGTTTCTATCTATTACTCGAAAACCGGAAGTAATAATATTAAGCTACTTCCGAAATTATGTAGGAGTTAGTAAACCTACAATTTATATTATATAGGTGAGTATGGGAAGATGAAAAGTTTTCAAGAAACGACTATCAACTTCTATTTTTTAAATAGCAACCTATAATAATTATTATTTTACTAAAATGTAAATCACCATCTTTTGTCTTTACAACGATGTATTAGTTTTTATTAATGTACAGTGTTCAAAAAAATTCCTAACTCAGAGTACGCTATGAACAGAGAAACGTATATCTGATCATTATTTAGTTCAAAAGTCATGTTGTCAAAATTGATCTTGAAATGTAATTTTAAGGAGAAAAGACCATAAACAAGGATACAGTATATTGACATTTGCCGGGTTCAAATTTGTTTCCATTTCTAAAATAAGATTTAAGAAAAGCATTAATTCTTTTGGATAACATTTTTGACAATATTTCTTGTCTATAGTAGGCTGCGCAAGAAAGATAGCAATAGTTGTGACGTAAATGTATAGATGATTAAAATCTCAAATATTTCAAAAATTAAATATTTTTTATAACCTTTTTTCCCTCAACCTTTGCTTTCTCTTAACTACTTTCAATATAACTGAGATTTTACTCAATTTTCTGTTACGGTGGAAGACCCTATTGACCTTTTCAAGTTCAAGAAATAGAAGAAATGCCTAATGGGGATCAGGAAATAGTAAGAACAAATGACGGAAGCCATGGTTACGTGCTTCCTTGCTGAGATCCATGGCGTTTGTTTTTCCAAATTACTATGTTCCGTAAATCAACCAAAAGAACCAGTATCTTGGTTCAGGGTATACCATGGTTCCTGAATATTTTCAAGTATTTCGGGACAGATTGACATTGAATTGTAGAGAAACCAGGATTATTTCGTCGTTGCCGTGGTCTGACTTTTTACCAACCTTTTTCAGGTACCGCGTTCCGAACAGAAACCGGTAAATAATTTCAGGACTTACGGAACACTAAACCGTAAACCTGATCGAACCGGTTGCATTACGGAACATTAGCTTAGACGTAAAATGTGAGAAATTTTTTGACTTTAAAAAACTTCTCGAAAAAAGTTCCAAAAGCTTTTATTGAAGCTAAAATGTCTAACGATGCGAATTTTCACCGAGAATGTAGGTATTTTAGTGAGTGGAATATTTTTGATATATCGTTTGATAGCCCAACTAGCAGTTGTTGGCGCCATTTTACTTACTATTTGTAGCGATAGAAAGAGATAGCTGTTAAATGAAAAGGTCTATTGCTTGTTACTTTATTAGCCGCCTAGAATATTTTAATAAAAATTATTTCTCATATATCTCAATTATCTTTTTTTTCCATTTTTTCAAATGCATCGCTGAACAGACAAAAGATGGCTGTTTATATTTTAGTAAAGTAATTATATGTAGGTTGCTATTTCAAAAATAAAAGTTTTAGTCGTATCTTGTAAACCGGACTTTAGAAAAAAATATCTACATCTGCCATCAAATAGTATATTTAAAATAACGTAATAAGCCCCCCCCCCCTTAACTTTTTTACTTCCCCGACTCACCGTGTATAATTCCCAAAAGTAAGATTAAGCGAGATTATTTGCTGGTTTATTTATACACGAACATTCTGTATATCGGATGGATAAAACAGTTAAACAATTCATAATTTATCTACAAAATACGCCCAAAATGAGTTGGAAATAAATGATATTCTATTCTAGCTAATTAAAAGATCTAAAACATTGTAACTAAACTATTTATTAACAGTTGCTTTTAACTATATACAATTTTTAGAGTGTAAACATTCCGGGTAAAATGGAAAAATTTAAACAATTAATATGGCTGGTAAGTTCAACGCACTACATTTCGGACGGAGATTAAAATATAACAAATGGACTACATTTCTACCCAGAATATATGCGGACGACGAGTAAAACTTTAAACATAAAATATTTAGATACAATATTGCACATTATATTTATAAAGTGTACACAAAAATATAACTTAATATTAATATAGGCACACTATAAGTGGCAGAGGATAACTATAACTGGTTATCTTTACCTTAAAATAAGCAGTGTATAACTTTTATTGTAAAAACTATAAAATTTAAGAGACAACAGGCACTTTTATTTTGGCTTTTAAAGAGAAAAACTTTTTCTTCTTTTCCTTGACTTCGGCATCAAGCGATTTTTTCTCCTTATTTTTGTGAGGTAATAGTTTTTTAATAAATTTAAATTTCGTTTTATTTTTCACATCATGGTGATCGGACGGACTTTGATTTTGCGATGAAGTGCTTTCAAAATTCAAAACATTTTCACTGGCAGATCTTTTTGTTTCACTCATATCAGGTAATGTTACATTTGAACAACTGCCAAATTTAACACCTTCTTTCTTCGGTTTGAGATGATTTTTATCCGTATGTGCAAGAGCAGGTTTCAAATCTGGCAATCTTTCTGTGAAATTTGGTAGGATTTCTTCCGATAAAGGTCTGCAATGGATGCAAGTATATTATATTTTTTTTCTGATCAAATGTAAATGTTTAAAATCGCAGAAATAGGCCTTAATGATGAAGGAAATTACAATTAACGAACAAAGATTTTGTGAAAAAAAAAAACGGACCACCTTCAATATTATCAAACGTAATGCGTGGAATTTGTTCCATAGAACAAAACTGTGTGCACATTCCTTTGTCAAAATATGAGACAAAATTTATAGTCGCCATAGAAATTTTCAATTATTTTTTGTTTTTTAATTACAGGTTAAAACATGTTTTTTGTTAATTTTGAAAATATTTCGTATCTCGCTTATTATTACAAAAAAAAAAACAGTTAAACAATTTTTATTCTATTATCTATTTTATTCTGAGCACAGATGTAAGCACTGTAACTTTACATAGGCGCTGTAGAATTTACGTCGGCTATTTCTGTCGACGGAAGGCTTACAGTCGTGAAATTATTTAAATAGATAAAAAATTTGACAAGATGAATAATAATGTACCATTATTAATTTTTTTAATAATAGAGGAAGACAATCGAAGGTAATTTTATAATAATTAAGATGTGTTATATAATTTAAAATAAATTCTAAAAATTCTGGAAATCAAATGGGAATTACATGCGTAGATATAGGTACTACAAATAGGTTGAATTGAGTTTCTATTTCCAAAAGAATTTAACTTTGCGGATAAATCTTTCCACTTGTTTTTAAATAATTTTCGTACATTTTCGGATTAATTGTTCCACTGCGAAACGCATAATCCTTCTCCATTTCACTTATTGGTATATACAGAATGTTCATTTTAAATTGCTATCTCGAAAACTATAAGTGCTACAAAGATGGTTAAATGGGCAAACAATTTATATTTCACAAGACAAATTTAAATAAAAGAAAATTATTTTTTTGACCAGCGGTTCTCAAAATACGGGACATAACTTTTCAATTTTAAATGAGAACATATATTTTTTATTTTCTCATTTGTTAGAGAATTTAATTCAAAATTCAGTGATATCATATTTTTATATCCTTACATAATGATTTTTTTGAGGAAAATGCATGTAAAGTTTTATACTAATTTGATTAAAATATGGCTATAACAAGAGTGCCACGAATGGAAATATGACATGTTATTTTTATTAAATAGAATTAGAGTGCCCTGACCTAAAGAAGGGAATGTTTTGTTCTTGTATGTAAGTGATCATAAATGTCAACGTAATAGTATATTAAGTATTAAGAACGGTAAGGACAGTTTACCGACCGAAGACAATGTTTGGGGACTGAGATGTAAGGGAATAAAAATATTATATCACTGAATTCAAAATTAAATTCTCTAATGAATGAGCAAATAAAAAATATATGATCTCATTTAAATTTAAAAGTTAAGTCCCGTATTTTGAGAACCACTGGCCCAAAAAAATAATTTCACAAAATAATAAAGTTAGCAGCAATTTAAGTAAGCGCTGTAGAACCCGCTGTAGACCACTTACATACAGCGGTATATTCAGAATAGACATTTTTAATGCTGCGTAAACTTCTCAGTTACAGCGCGCTACAACGTACATCGCTGTATAGTTACAGCACTTTAGGCTTTTACAATTGTGACTTGTGAAAGATTCACTGATTTAAATGGGTTCTTGTAGCTCAGTTGGTTAGAGCATCCTACTAGATAGACAGGCCCTGGGTTCAAATTCTAGTGAGATCCATGAATTTTTCACAAAATCATTCTTCGTTAATTAAAATTGCCTTAATCATTAAGGCCTATTTCTAAGATTTAAAGTAAGTATACTATATAATTATATTTTAACTGTGCATGTACCTGGCAATATGGACCCTACTAGGTGATTCTACTTCACTCGGTGCTGCTTGTATAGAGTTTTTTAACCTTTCCCAAAAATTATACAGTCTAGTTGACCTTTGATACCTTAACAAAAATATATGTTTCAGTTCCAGGGGCAATTCACATGGTTCATATAAACACGGAATAATTTTTCTTCTCCCTTGTTCTGAAAACAGAATAAATGTAATATTGTCTCTATTTTAAAATTGTGAACAATACCTATGCCGAGTGCTTGAGCGTAGTTAACAACAAAACTATTTGCAGCGCTTTTCAAGTAAGATGGTGAAATAATAACAATTAATCGGTTACATCTTTCTGAAATTAACTGAATGATTGCTTTATGTTCAAATGGTAAACCAGCTACTAAATCTCTTTCTTTTACACATAATTTCAACCCATATTGTTTTTCCATGTTTTCAATAAGTTCCGTTGCAAAATCTATGTCCTCGTCGGCGAAAACAACAAAGGCATCATAATGTTGTGTACCAAGTCCTTGACTGATGCCATTCACATCGTCCACTGTCAAAATTTGACTGTCGACATTGTCATCAATTGGAGTAACATTATTTGATATTATTTCAGGTACATTCAAGTATGAGTGTATGTCTTTAGCTAAAAAACATTAGTTTACATCTTAGTTTATCCTAAATATAATAATACTGACCAATTAATTCTCGTGTATCGTCTATAATATCAAATCGATCTAATTCCGCCAAAAAAATACGTAATTGTTGGATTGTATAAGGAGCACTACTTTCTTTCGCCCAGAGATTTAAAATTCTAGCTGCTGGATCACTATCACAAGCTAGTACGGGATTTCTTTCAGATTTAAGGCCAATTAAATGTGCAAGCCCTCGCCAATCTCTGTAATACATAGTTTATAAAAAAAATAACAAACATTAAATATATTGTACAAACCGAGGAACTCCATTTTCGTTTGGAATAATTTTCGGTGGATTCAGTAAAGAAGATATTAAATTCCTTGTTTCTAATCGTAACGCTTTTATAGGAATTGAATCAGAATTGAATAAATTACTACCATGCAAAGTATTATCTGTCATTTTCTTCCGCAATAGATAGTCGTTTTCCTTTATTCTTAAATCTAACCTCACATCTTCACATAATTCGACTTCATTAAAGCAAATTTCTTGATTAGGCACTTAGTAAATTAACCTTGTTTATATTTAAAACACTACTAGATGTCAAAAAGAGTTTGACATTTCTTGACACCTGTTGAGTGTCAATCAGATCAAAAACGCATGAAAATTGCTAGATGCCTAGATGTCACTTGTTTCATTAAATATTACACAGTTCAAACATAGATGTCTCCGTAGCGGATTTTTTATGCCCGACCTCTATACATAAAACTGAAAAATATTTAACTAAAGATTTGGCAACTATGTGCCTTCACCATGTGTTATTTTGACAGAACGTTTTGTTTTGAATGACATTTGAAAGTAAAGAATAAAAATGCGAGTTGACTTGGCGTATATATCAGCGTCTTGCAATCGAACACCAAAAGCATGCGATTGGGGTTACAATGGTCTAATATGTTACGCATCTTGTAATTCTGTAATAATTTATGATCCGAAGGTAAACTATAACCTGTTTGAATAAACACGTGTATCGTATATGTCATTTTTCTTTCCAGTATCCAGAAATTACAAAGAATACAAAAACTTTAATTGGACATACTAATAGAGTTAATACAGTGCGATGGATAAAAACTGGAACAAATAATGATGAAAACGAAATTATTTCAGCATCAAATGATAACACAGCAATTATTTGGACTTTAAATCATGATGTTCAGTTTGAAGTATTGAAAGGACATGAAGATGGTGTAAATGTTGCCGAAGGAATATATCTTACCCAAAATAAAGAATCTCTTTTAATAGTTACTGCCTCTATTGATTCAACTTGCAGAATATGGATAAGAAATAATAAAAAAGGTGCAAGCACATTGTAATATTAACAGCATGTAATATTTTGATTTTGCAGATGGATTTAGTAATATACAAGTCCTAAATTTTGATCGAGGACTTTGTTTAGCTGCCAGCTTAACATTTTTACCAGAGACAAATAATATTTTATTTGCCTGTGCTAGAGATACTTCTAAAATTCAACTGTATACCCAAGTTGAAGAAAATGATCAAAAACAATTTAAACTAACAGAAACATTAAAAGGCCATGAAAACTGGGTCCGTGGTCTAGATTTTGTAAATGATGGTTAGATATTTTATTTATAAATAATGCTATTTTATATAGATAATATATTTCAGGTAAAAATCTTTATCTTGCGAGTGGTGCACAAGATTCTTTTATTCGTATTTGGTGCATTACACCTACTACAGAAGTCACGCAGAAAAAATCTATTATTGAATTGCTAAATGAACATAAAATGCGAGCAATGGAAAGTAGTTTTTCAGTAAACGATGGAAAAGAAACTAAATATTTTACTGTCCATTTAGAATCTGTGTTATGTGGCCATGAAGGATGGGTTTATGATGTTCATTGGAGCCTAGAAACAAATATTACCGGTAAGAATTATTTATTTAAATCTCCAACAAATTTCTACTTCTAATGAGACCCTATCCTATGTAAGTTGTTTTGTTATTGGGGAATGCTTAAATAAAAATAATGAATTTTTCTTATTTTTTTGTTATGTAAGGATATAAAATGATTACATGGTTAAATTCAAAATAAAATACGCTAACGAGTAGGCATAAAAAATATGTATAATCCCATTTGAAAAAATATAACTTTGTATTAACTTGGAGCCACTGGGTTAAAAAAAATATATTTTTTTCTCTAGTGAGATGTCTCCCTTGGTCTTCCACAATTTTGTTCAATAGTTTTTTTTGTAACTATAAAAATAAAGAAAATAAAGGCGGTGGTCGGTTTTGGTGTTACATTCTGTGTAAAATACTGATCGAATAAATAGCAGCCATATGGACCCGTTTAGTGTGACGTCACGAATGTTTCCAAACAAGAAAATGGCGTCTTCGTTGTTAAGGCGGTTGCTATGCTAATGCAGAATTAGACGTGTGGCGCTCATAAACTATAAGTTTGTTTGGTATTGAAATGGCTCAAAAACACGTTATAAAGTGTTGTTGTATTGTAAATAAATACTAAACTGACTAAGTTTATCCACGTATACTTCAGATTTGGGTCTTTTGGAAATTTAGAAAACTAACAAGTTCAACGTTTGTTATAATGATTGAAGTTAGCTGCGAAACAGATCACCATGATCAAACAAATTTAAAATATAACCTTAAAATATACACTGTACAACTTACAAAACGTAACAAGTACTAATAACAATTATATTTCTTTCATCTGTGCCCTTTAAAGAGCCTAAAATTTTAAGAAACTGAAATCTCTCACTAATAGTTTCGCTGTCAGTTTTAAATACCATATCAACCGTTACCATGCAGCAGCCATTTTCTTGTTTGGAAACCTGGCCTACGTCATCACTAAACGTCAGCTGACTCGTCTGCCATTTTGGAGCCACTTTAGTCACTCAATATCAGTGTTACAGTATTATTAATCATAGAAATTATTCACAATGACGGATTGTTCTGCTCCAAATTGTGCAAATCATTTGAGAAGTGGTTATAATATTAAAAGTATTTATGCAATACATATATTTTTCTCTAACCTCAAAAATTGTAACGAACCGTATTTTTTCTTGTTTTATTATTTAAAATAAATATAATATGGCAAATATGTAACTTATATTTAATTATGAAAAAATAGTTACTACATAAACTTATAAAAACCACTTTTACTTCATAATTACTGCGTTCATTTTGGTACCGATATGGCGGACGAGTCAGCTATGTATTATCTAGTAATTGTAACTAAACGGGTCTATTTAAATACTGTCAAGCAAAAAAAGGCATGTAAATTTAAGCAATATTTGTTTCTTAAATAAATGGTTTATTAAAATATAAAATCTATGAAGTTCAGTATTAACGAATTTGTATTTTATTTTATCTTTAGATGGATCTACTAAGCAACAGTTAAGAGTATTATCTTCATCCCTTGATAAAACTATGGTAATTTGGACTTTGGATGAATCAACTGGCTTTTGGTTGGAGACAGTACGTGTAGGAGACGTAGGGGGAAACATTCTAGGTTTTTATGGTAGCAGATTTTCTCCAGATGGACAAAGTATTATTGGCCATGGTTATTTAGGGTCATTCCATATATGGAACTATAATTCTGTATGTTGTCACGTTTACATTTATTTTATTTTATTGTTCAACAATATATAAAACATTCATAGGAAACAAATTCTTGGGCACCAGATGTTGCCGTTGGTGGACATTTTAATGAAGTTATAGATTTAGCTTGGGAACCTGATGGCGAATTTTTACTATCTTCCAGTACAGATCAGACTACAAGAATACATGCTCCATGGGTTAGAGATGATCACGAGGTACAATTTCGTTTCTTACATTAAACAAATCTTTTAAAAGAGATATTCCAGATTTCGTGGCATGAATTAGCTAGACCACAAGTTCACGGATATGATATGACTTCTTTGGCTGTTATATCGCGATATAAATTTGTATCGGGTGCCGAAGAGAAAATTGTACGCGCTTTTACAGCTCCAAGTAATTTTATCACAAATTTTAGACACATTTGTAGTATAATAGAGGATATGGAGGGAGATGAAATATTGAGCGGTATAGAATGAAACGTGTAAAAAATTATAAAAAATTGTTATTTAAAAAATTTTAGAATCTGCTAAAGGGCCTAAAGGTGCTTCAGTTCCTTCTTTAGGATTATCAAATAAAGCAGTTTTTGATTCTTCTAACGATGGTGAGGCAAAACCTAAAGGAAAAGATGATTATCAAGAAGAATCTTATTTCCATGAACTTCAACTAGAAGGTAATCGTATATTATGTTATTAGGAGTAGAAAGCGGTCTTTTTGTGTTGTTCAAGCCAGCTTTTGCGGCCGAGGTGCTAGCCGAGGCCTGGCAAGCTGGGTAAAATACAAAAAGGCTACTCTGAATAACATACTATTTTTTCTTCAAGTGTTTCAAATATTTTTTTGACATTTTTTGGGATTTTTTTTATTAGTAGAATTTTCAATTTGTCAAAGCTGGCTGTGTACACTACAAAACACAAACGATGCAACTGTCAAATAACAATTTTCAATATGATCTGTGTTGCTGTGGCAACGTTTTTTTACTAGTACAACAATAACAACATTTTTGTACTAGTAAGACAATGAATATTGTTATTGTTGTACTAGTAAAAAAATGTTAGCTTCTTAGTTCACCGCTGGCGGCGGCAGTCGTCACAGCAACATAGGTCATATTGAAAATTGTTATTTGACAGTTGAATCGTTTGTGTTTTGTAGTGTACACAGCCAGCTTTGACTGAAATTGCAAATTCTACAAATAAAAAAATTCCAAAAAAATGTCAAAAAATTATTTGAAACACTTGAAGAAAAAATAGTATATGTCATTCGGAGTAGAACGCCCTTTTTGTGTTTTACCCAGCTTGCCGTAATAGCTGGGTTCAACACAAAAAGGCCGTTTTCTACTCCTAATAACATAATATACTATTTTACAACCATGTTTGATTATTTCCAAATACAAAAATTAGTAGTAGTTGACAGATGTCATAACTGTCACTCGTTTAAATTCCGTCGGAGGCAAATGTAAGCCACACCCTCATTGGTTAGTTTTATTCTGACGTCATCAGGCGAAAGGGGAAGCGGAAATTCGAACATTATAATTTCAAAGACAATTTTCTCATGAATAAAGAATAATACGAAAAAAATAAAAAATAGGGGCTAAATATTTTTTCTTATTCTTTTGATTAAAGCAAAGAAAAAAAACCGTGCAACACCTCATTGTGGATAAAGTATAGTATTCTATTTGCATGTAATGGCTATTACTCATTCGAATGATTTACATGCTCATTGAATAATATATTATTAAAATTTATTAAATATTTATACATTCATATATTTTTATTACTGAAAATAGGCTATTCAACATTTTTTTTTAAATTTCGTCCGATAGTATAAATAAAACTAAGACTGTTGGTGATAATCCAGTGTGAAAATTCATATTAATAAGTGAGTTCGTTCCCTCAGAGTTTGGAAAAATAAATGTGACGTCGCGAATATGAGTATTCAACTCAAACTGTTTTTTTTTCGTGAACCTTAGTTCTTGAAGTGTATATTATTCCTAAATTATATTTATAAAAAATAAATTAATAAAAGTATGTCTACATACTTCATTTATTATTATTATTATTATTATTATTATTATTATTATTATTATTATTATTATTAAGTTTAATACAGGAAATTTATATTCAAATAAAAACTGTTTGAGAACAGCAATGGCGTGAGTGATACCAGCTGTTTTGCTATTTGAAATTCGTTGTTTACATATCAGTTGGTGTTTCAGTCACTGATGAATTCATATTTGTGACCTCACAATATACAAAAGCCCTCTTATTTCCGAAGTATTTTAATTATATCTTTATTAATATTTATTATTAAGTACATCATTTGGCTTTTCTTTAATAATTTATCTTAATTCGATTGAGCTCGAATAGCCTATGTATGTACTTGAATCATATACGAGTATGTATTGCTGGTATGATTGTTGCGCTCATTTTAGAACTATTATATTTTTTTATTGGAATGTACTCGCTTTGATTCTCCCAGTAGACTAGTCTGTAGTCTGAAAGTAGGCTGGTAACTAAATAATAACTGTGTCTGTATGGTAATATTATTACCATACTGACCTGTCAACAACGGTCTACAAAATGAAAATAAAATCAAATGAAAGTATAATGCTCTTCATTAATACATAGATAACGTTAGCCTATCGTTCTAAATACGGTCTACTGTATTCTAAAGTAATAAACATGAGGAATGAAGCACATAATTTGAATATTTGTTATATTGACATATGTCAAAATAATTGTTCTGTTAACCATAACAATCTGAAAGTAGCATTAATAAGTGAATTTCAAAAAATGATATTTATCAATAATGTATGAATTTTCTGTAACCGATAAACTATTGAACAAACCACGGATGTTATTAATCATAACAAGCCTTAGATGTCTTAAAATCCTTGCTCTACGAGCTCGGATTTCAAACTTACATCTGCGGCAGTTATGATGTGCATAACATTCCTAGGTATGTTAATAGCTATTCTGAAAAATTCTGCTAGCAATTTGAACATAATTTTTTTACTCGCCTATTGTTCTAACGACCAACACCCTCAAGGTGTGAACTGTTTGGCGTTTCGAGTAAATTTAATAATCCACTGCTAGATGGCATTGGTGGTGAAAATTGAATAAAACAACTTGTGAACTGAATTAATTTGATTTCATAGTAACGTATGATAATGCACATAATGGAAGCCATTTACAATGTGGTTTGGTGAAATTGATTGTCTTTAAATTATTAAAATTAAACATTCCGTTATTTCTAAAAAATTGCTAGGTATATTTCATTTCACGTAAAAAAATAGCAGATGGCGCTTGAGAGTGGGTCGTTTTTACATGCATGAAATAAATAATTTAAATTCGTGAAACTATAAACTTTGTCAATACCTACTAAATATTTTTTTCTATAAGAATGTAACATACCTGAATATTAAAAATTACAAAGTCGAAATAAAAAACAAGATTAAATAGCACATAACTCTTCGATTTTATCTGATGACTGTCGCTTTTGTGAACTAGGTGTGCATACTAACCAATAAGAGGACAGAATTTATTCCCCTATCTAAATCAACGCTATTTTCTTACGTGAAATGAACTATAAAACATCAGGCCAATAACTTGACCAGTTGTTTATTGTAGTTTTTGTTACATTTCCCCACATTGAGACGTAACGGTCCCAAAAGAGAGAATTAGTGACGTCACAGAATTATTAATGCCCAGTTGCATCAACAAGACTTAAATTTTAAGCGACCCTTAAACAAAAAAAAAAAAATGCAAGTCGAAATTGTGACAGTAATGCTTAATAATTCATTTTGACATTTCATTTCGATGCAATATTGTCAAAGGGGTCCTCGTCCTATCAATTCTTTTTTAAAATAATTTCTGGAAGTACAGAATGAACAACTAAGAATTTTAGTGTGACCGCGACTTAAAAAATTTACGTAATAAGCGAGATATGAATTTTTAAAGTTCAGAATTTGGCATATGACGTAACTGGCCCTCACCAGTGGTCGACAAACTGTTAGGTCTATAGGTTACAAATTTTTCATCTTCGTATAGCTGAAATATTTTATATATGTATAGGGCACGGAAGATCACGTGACGTATCATATGTTTTGTCCCTTTCTCACTTCAATCTCGATCTTCAGCTCTGTCCCATGCTAACTTCTGACTGTACTTTCGACGCAGTGCGCATGCGTCAGTTTGAATAGCTGTCATATTTTTCTAGCGGTAAATTTTAAGAATGAGTTTGCGCAAGCGTGGAATTTGTTGCCATTTTGTTATTTGGCGGTTCTTGTGCATATAGCGATTGATTGTGTTATTGTTATTCATTGTAGTGTTTAATTATTTGTTACTTTTTGTTATCTTGTTTGTTGTTATTTCTTTTATTGTTATTTTCTGTTTGTGAGTATTGTCATTCTTTTTCAAACGAAGCCACTGCGTTGTTGGCTGCAAGTTTGTCGTCGGACTATAATATAAAACTGTTTGCTATCCCATCAAGCACCGATTAGCGAGGTAGTATTTAAAACCTAATCATATTTGAACATAAGTAACAAGTGACAATTTGTATAGGTAGGGTAGGGGGGTAGGTGTGGTAGGTAGGTTACATGTGAAAAACAAGAGAGGCGTCGTCTGTGGCTCGTGGCCGTTTATATTTATGAGAATATCAGTTGCTGACATATTATCGATTACTCAGATTTGATTGTAGGTCTTTGATGAAGCCCTAAATTTATAAATTGTCAATTACTGCTGTTAATATTTGCTTTTTAAACAAGAATGAAAACGAAGATCATCCTGATCGTAATACTTATGAATATACATATGATCACATTGTTATCTTCCATTATATTATATTATTGAAGAATTCAATAAAAACCTATTTGATTCTTATTGTCTTTATTTTATTCTCATTTGATATCTTACTAGAAATGTGACAGCTATTCAAACTGACGCATGCGCACTGCGTCGAAAGTACAGTCTGAAGCTGAAGTTAGCATGGAACAGAGCTGAAGATCGAGTCTGAAGTGAGAAAGGGACAAAACATATGATAGGTCACGTGATCTTCCCTGCCCTATATATAAAAATACGTCATATTCATGAAGAAATTATTATTAAGCATAAATAACATAACCTTTTATTCCTAATAAATTAAGGAGCATTGAAACAGTTTGACCCTTGTTTCACAATATTGTGTTGCAAACTATGGTGGCGGATGGCGCTAGTGTTATTTCATTGATGAATGGACATCAAGGGTGCGTTCCAAACCCTTACTCTGGACTATCGGGTATGATAAATTCCGTTCCAAAATTGTTGCGCTTACTTTGCGAGTTTACGCTATAAACGTTTCAAAATTCGGAGTACGCACACTAGTGTTTACTCCTCGTACTCTGCTACGCTAGTAGGGTACGAAATACTCCAATTAGAATTTGCGTGTCTTACGCAAACTTTTACAACGAAACATACATAAATCGAGTTTGAAATAAAAATAAATCTTGAAAATTATCGATATGGAGTTAATTGATGATTATTCATCTTATAAAAAAGTCATTTGAAAAACTGTAATAATTGTAAAAAATGTCTTGATAAAACAGGAAGTGCACACAGTAAATAATTTTTGACAGTCAAAATGTATCAAAAAGATACTTTCTTATTTTTAAGGTTATGTTATTTTATTTCCTCAAAGCCGTTCATAAATACTCTGGCAAATATGGCCACGTGACCGTGCTCCAAGTAGGGGATTCACTTACTCTGTATCTTTGTTTTGGAACGCACCCCAAAAGACAGATATAGACAAAATGACATATGTAGTGCGCAGTAGGTTGTTTGCGCATTGGGGAGGCCAGATATATTTCAAACAAAATTTGAAATTCTATATTAAATAAATTCACACAAAGTGTTTGTAATGATGAATATTTTAAAAGAAAAGGACGGGAGGAAGAAACGTGGTTATATGTTCTAAAGACGCGAAATAAACACCACATAAAGTGACAGATAATTGCGTAGTTGCCAGTTTCTTATTAAGAAAGTTACAAACAAGAATAGAACTTGTTTTTTTAAATACATTATTTGCCTTTATTAATAATTTCTTTATAATCAAAGTCAAAATAATTTAAGTTTCTGTGTTAAAATAATTTTTTATCGAAAATAAATGCTTGTCCTTTTAATCATTTTACTTGATAAGATGGTACCTCCCCATCTCTAGTTCATAAGAATTTCACTACGTGGCGCATTGAAAAATTACGTCACAGTGCAATAAAAATGTAGGAGGTCCATAGGCGGTAGGCGGGCGCAGAAGGAGCGCGAATCTTGCTTCTAAAATCAGGAAACCGAACAAATGGGGACTTATGAAATTGACGTTACGCAACACACATTCTCTCCTCCAGTACTATATGTCTTTAGAAAAAGACGGCAGGCTCGAAGAAAGAGATAGTTTTGTATTGCCATGGCTTCTCTTCTCTTCTCAACGTATTGTCTTAATCCGATTTAATATTTGCTGTTTTATTTTGCGGTACTGTTTGTCATATGTATGAGCCGTATGAATAATCATTTGTTACATTGTTAGCTGATGATAAATTCTAAAAAAATAATAGTACCGAAATACAAAATTATCCAACACAATTTAAATACTGTTTAATAGCGTTTTCAGCTTACACAGTGCAAGTGCGCACTGAGTGCAACATATCACGTGACCACACTGTACGAGTTCTGCCCTCATCTGGTGGTAGTGCAGTTTAAGCTGAAAACGATTTTGTTTAGCCGCCATATTTGCACTGACACTATTGCACTTGTCGAGGGAGTCAGTGCACAAAACTCGCACTGAGCCAGTGTACGGTGCAACTTTTTCTTAAACTAAAAACGCATTAGCTGACTAAATTTTGCATTCAATGACAAGCTGAAAAAGCTCAGTGCAAAAAAGTGCGCACTCGACTTATAAGCTGAAACCGTTATGAAATCGTATCAGCTGACTAAATTTTGCACTCAATGACAAGTTGAAAACGCCCAGTGTCAAAAAGTGCGCTCCAGTGCGCACTCAACTTGTTGGTGAAAACGCTATTAGATTCTATCTAAGAGGTCATGCAAGTGCTTTACTGTCTCTTTCTTCGAGCTTGTTGTCTTTGTCTAGAAGGTTAATTCAAAACTCAGTAGATGGCAACAGTAAAATTCTAAAATCATAAGTCCCCATTGCAAAGACATGATATAAGTACATGATCCTAATTATTAATCGACTTCAATCACTTGTAGTTTGCGAACTAATTAATATTTAAACAACACTAATACTCATTAATTTACGTAGGGGAGTATATTTTCGCATTCTTATCTAAAATAGTTAAAATTTGGTTATGGTTGCAGTACCCTATTTAAAAAACGCTTAAAATTTAAATTAGTTGGTGCAACCGGCCGTAAATAATTTTTCATTTCTTTTTTTTAATGCTTTATAATTAAACATTATCTTAGTTTAATTCCAACATACTTAAGGCTAAAATTGATATGCTATACACATTTTTTAAAAAGGCATTACATTGGAAATCCCCATTAGTGTGCTAGTTAATTCACAATTTTATTTTATTTTGTTCGTTTACAAATTACTATTTTATGTGGTCTCGTGGCCGTGTGCCTGACTGTCTGGTCGCGAATTTGGGGAACCGGGTTCTATCCCGACCGATGCTAAATATTTCGAATTTTAAATGGCACAAAATTGACCCCTGTGGTACACTTTGCACGCCAACAATGAGTGCCCGTGAGGTGACGCGTGGTAAACGCCCGCACCTTAGACCAGAAATAGAGGGGGAGACAGGGCATGTTATGTATTTCGCCATAAGACAACTTTCCAAATCATCCTAGCGATTTTCGACCTTATTGAACTGTCAGAATCAGCCGCAAAAGGCTAGTCGGCCAGATGTGTTACATACGTGTGCAGTCGAACGAATAAGTTTTCAATGTCAACAAGCGTCGCCTACCGTTTTAACTTGTCCGTTATTTACATTACGTTTTATTATTAATATTGTTTCATATTTATTTTAGTTTTATAAAACAAAATCAAGATAATTTATAGTTATGGATAATCAAGAATTTGTTTAGATTTGGCCAACTGTAACATAACAGTATTTAACTGGTCGACTAGCCTTTTGCGGCTGATTTTGACATTTCAATAAGGTTCAAAATCGCTCAGATGATTTGGAAATATACGCGTGACTTTGCCTTGTCTCCCCCTCTATTCCTGGTCTAAGGCCCGCACGGTACAAATGTGTGTACAAAGCAGATTGGCACACCCAACAATGGGTAATATGCCGTGATGATATATTTATTTATTTTACAAATTATTTTTACAGCATAGGTGTTTCGAAATGTTATATTTATTAAATATAGAATAAACAATTTATGTAGATCATTTTCTATTAATAGCGCAAACGATTATTGTTTGAAACATGGGCGCCCGCAGACTTTTTTACAAGGGAGGTCGAAATTTTTGATGAATAGGCAAATTATAAAGAATGTTTAGAGGGTAGAAAATATTTTTATTATTTAAAAAGATGTTTTTTTAATAATTCTATAAATAATAAATTACTTTAAGAAAACAAAACAAACAGAGTCAATCTAGCTATACGAGAGATATATTAAAAAACATATAATAATAAGTAATTATTTAAATTAAAATTGCACTCTACTCGAATCTTGTCATGTCCAAATTTATCAATAACCTTTTGTATTAGTATGTCTTGGTTTTCTTTAATTTCTTTCTGAAGAGTAAGTGCAATAATAATTGCTCGCTCTATTGTCAAAAAAAACTTTGTAGTTACTAATAATTATTAATAAGTATTAAGAACGGTAAGGACCGTTTACCGATCAAAGACAATGTTTTGTCGGAGATCGGTAATTCCTTAACATTTGTGGTGTTTATAACATTTTTTGCACGATCGACGCACACAATTAAAAAAAAAGATTTGAAAAAATTTTAGTTGTCATTTTAAAAGTAAGTTTTGATCGGTGTTTTATTTACTTATGGCCGGTTGCACCGCTGACGCTTAAATTTTAAGTGTTCCGTAAAATTGACAATATCGTATCGAAACGTCAAATAAGTAAATGAATATTGCTGTCAAAATTTCGATTTGCATTTTTTTGTTTAAGCCTAGCTTAAAATTTAACTGTCAGCGGTGCAACTGGGCATTATCGTCTCGTCTCCTGAACGGTAAGTGATTCACATCACTTACCGTTCAGTAATTTTTAAATAAAACCTAGTGTCTTGGAAACCCTATCAGTAAACATTAAAAAAATCCGATCGTGCATAAAAAATAGATAATATTATTATGTTGAACTGAAAAAAATAGAATTGTACTTTTATTTAAAAATAAAAATGGATACATCCATAAATGAAAAAGGGGTCCATCGATCCTATCGATCCCCCCCCCCCCACCTGTTGGCGTCTATGGTTTGAAATAGTTAGATTGACTGTTGAGTAGGAATGTCGATTTAAAAATTTTAATCGATTATTTTTTTAGACTGATTCGATGCACCGAGTAAATCGGTAAATATAAATTGATATTTTTTTCAAAAAAATATATGTGTAAAAATACAATAAATAAAAACTCATTAGAATCAATCTTTAAATGAATATTGAACAACAAAAACATAAATCACATTGTGTGGTTGTAAAATAGAGAGCGCAGTACATTTGTCAGTCAGCTAATGGGCTACTTATCTGTTAATTGATACATTAAAAAGGATGTTTTAGTGATGTTTCAAAGTTTTACAAGAAAAAGACAATCAAAAGTATTGATAACATTAATATTTAATGCATTAACTAACAAGTACCGAATCAGCAGATCGATTATGCGTTTTGAACACACCCTATAATACTACTTTAATTCCTAAACTTAAGATACTTTATCCCAGAGACCAGTGTTCCGAAAGCACTCCGGAAGTGTTCCGCGAAAAGTTTTAGCAATTTTAATTTAACTACGCTTTGTGGATTAAAAATTAATATGAATGAACCGAGTGAAACCTGCAACACTTTTTTTCATATGAAAATGTGTTGAAACGTTGAAAATTGTACTGATGGATCCCCATCGATGGTAGGAGGCGGGATTTGTGGCTTTTGCACAAAAACAAAAATATTTATTTCAACAATTCATTCTTTCATAGACAAAGTACGAGTACTTATTGCAAAAAACCAGTGGCGGCTCGTGACATTTGTCGAAAGGGAGGCTCACGACAGAAGGGGGGGGGGTTAGTTGAAATTGTTAAAAAAAGTCCAATGGAAGGCAGCCTGCTGTGCTAACTTATACACTCTGGTATCATGTGGCGTGATTCACGTATCGTGTATGCAGCACGAGTGTGGAGTGTGCCTTTAAGAAGTATGCTTTTAAGGTGCAGAGGAGCTTAGCCTTCGTTGTATGCACAGCGGTCTAAAAAATAACTTGAATAATACAGAATAATTATGCTTAAGACCATTTTACACCTTCATAACTAATTTATTCAAAGAACGTCAATCAATATAAAGTATACAGGGTAAAAATGAAGAGACTAACTACGACTGAAAAATTACCAGAATTCCATAAAAAGATTATACTTTGGAAAAGCGAGTAGCAGAAATTAATCTGAAGATTATATGAATTTACTTCTTTTCTATTTGTTCCGCCTAAAGTTCTTTTCGGACTACATTTATATCCATTGAAAACAAACAGAAAATTTCAATGGGTATTTCACATGATAAGAAAACTATTGTAAAGAAAAAAAAAATCGAGATAAATGTCGAGAATATAAAATCTGTTCAGCGATGATTTTTAATTGGAAAATCGATGATTTAAAATCGATTATAAATTGAAAATAATCGATACTGTTGATTAACTAGCTAACGATTACTGAGTAAGTTTCCAATAGATTTAAAGGAAAATTGGAGACGAGAAAAAAGAAATACAAAAAAGCATATAATTATTAATATAATTTATTATTTTATTTTTTTAACTGCATGTATTTTGTCTAAAAATTGTAAGATATAGTTCATTTCACGTAAGAATAGCGTGGGTTTACAAAGGGAAATAAAATTTGCCCTCTGGTTAGCATGCATACTTTGTTCGCAAAATCGAAAAAAATAGCACCCGTCAGCTGTGGTTGTGAGTTATCAAATAAAATCGACCGAATTATGTAATATTTTACCATGTTTTTGATTTAGACTTTACACATACAAATGTTTAATATTCAGGTATGGTACATTTTCACAGATAACAACATTTCGTTTTGGCAAAGTTTCGTAAAAATTATTTGATTATTGCATGTAAACACGGTCGGCTCTCAAGCGCCATCTACTATTTTCTTACGGGAAATGAAGTACAATAACGTTTTACATAGAGTTAAGAATATATATAGAAGGAGCGTGAAGCATAGTTTGTAGGCAATGACCTTGATGCCTAGTGACGGAAGGAGAATGAAGTGTCGGCCATATTGCACTGGTCCATTTCTGCAGTCCAATACATAGTAAACTGTCGTATTTATTATTAAAATTTACTAAATATGGTCAAAAATAGCTATCTGTGTATTAAGAGCGCAAAATGGGACATTGTCGATTGAGATGTTGTTGCCGCGTGACGTAGGAGCGCGGCATTCTCTCGAAATCGACAATGTCCATTTGCGCTCGAAACACACAAAAGATTTATTCTAGTCGCCACAATGGGGTCCTCTATCATAACAAAAATTTATTTGTTTCAAGTACACGCCAAACTTTTGTAGGTGGCAGCACAACTGTTTACACAATTTATTTTATATTTAATTTTAATTAATCGTAATTTTCCATTCTCCTTGTGCTATTGCTTCAATCTAATCTAAGCATTTTATACTTTCGTTTTTGTAAATAAATGCCCTATTTTATTTTCACAGCAGTGCGGCATTTTGTTTGGTTATGTAATATACCGACAGAGCAGTTATACAGGGTGAGTCTGGGAAGACGCCTCCCTCCCCTTTAACTTTTTTATTATAAGTAATAGAAAAAAATGGCTCATATAAAAGTTTACATATACTATTTGATGGCAGATGTAGATATTTTTTATAAAGTCAGGTTTACAAGATACGACTATCAACTTTTATTTTTCAAATGGCAACCTATAATTATTTTAATAAAATAGAAACCGCCATTTTTTCTCTTTTCAACGATGTATTATTTTTATTAATGTATTTGAAAAATTTTGAGAAAAATGAGATAATTTAGAAATATTAGAAATAATTTTTAAACAAATATTATAAGTGGCAAGTAAAAAACAAAAAACTAATCAAAAATGGACCAGTGCAAGATGACGGACCATTTTCCGCACGGCTTCAAGATTGCAGTCCTGTGCTCCCTCTTTTATATATTCTTAACTCTATAACTTTTTAGCAGTTAAAATTAAAATAGTTTAAGTTCAAAACATTGTTCTTGTGAAGGTGACACGCTCACTCATCACATGTGGTTTGAAGCATTTTAAGGGCGCTCAACTTACGTTTGTGCTCGCGCCCTATGTGTGAAAGGTGTAACACGAAAATTTCCATTTTCAAAAAATCAACACGTTGGCTATGTTTAGTACATTAGTCACTAGATGGCAGGATGGCCGTACTAATTATTAGTTACTAGGAAGCTTTGAAATCATTGTTGCTGAATAAAATTATCTGTAAATTGTAGATAAAAGATAATGTTTGTTATTTGTGTTGGGAAATAATAACAATAACCTGATTTACTCCAAATAGGGAACATGAGGTAGTGCCATCTGTTACCAGAAGGCAGTGAACCCACGCATAACGATCAATATATGTACATCTTACAATTCTCACGTTTTAAACCACTAGATGTCTCCGTATTTGTGTTTTCGTGTAGAGCTGTAGGTGGAATGCTGTTACGAATTTTTTTATTCATTTTTATGTAATAACATGAATATTTATTATTTGTGTTTCTTATAAGATTTTATGATTTTCTGCAGCACCGCCCACAGAAGAAAATTTGCTTCAAAATACATTATGGCCAGAAATTCAAAAATTATACGGCCACGGCTATGAAATATTTACATTAGCTGCAACAAGAGATAAAACTCGTATCGCTTCAGCATGTAAAGCAACGAACAGTGAATATGCTGCAATTTTATTATGGTAAAAATAAAAAAATATTGTAAAACCGCCATATATTTTATTTTTTTTTAATTCCAGGTGTACGGAAACTTGGTCCGTGAAACAAAAATTAATATCACACAATTTAACTGTTACTCAGTTGTTATTTTCTCCTGATAATGAAAGATTATTATCAGTATCTCGTGATCGGCGATGGACGATATTTGAGAAGAATTTAGAAACTAATGAATATGTTCTAGCAGCTACAACTGACAAAAAAAATGGTGTTCATAGTAGAATTATTTGGTGCTGTGCTTGGTCACATGATTCCAAATACTTCGTTACTGGATCACGAGACGGCAAGGCAGTGATTTGGTGGAAAAATTTAGAAAAAAAGGCGCAAGATTCACTTGGGTCATACGAAGCTGCAGGAATTCCATTAGAATTAAAAGGAGAATCCATTACAGCTATAGCATTTGCTCCTATTTTAATAGATAATAATTATCTCTTATGTGTAGGTTTAGAAACTGGAGTTTTAATATTTTACACCTGGCACCCACAACAATATTGGCAGGAACGGTTACGTTTAGATCAAAGGTAATATTGTAACTACAGGCTAGTATGTTTTGTTTATATGCTCTTTTACAGCTCGGCGCATCATTTGACAGTGAAGAGAATTTTCTTTCGACCTAAACCTGGTACAGCGGGTAGACCAAAAAGTGATGAAAATATACTACAAATAGCTTCTTGTAGTTCGGATCATGCAGTAAAGATATATAATTTGTATGTGAATTAAAATATTTTAATAAAAATGTTGCATTTTATATTTCGTGGGTTTTATTCGTAATAGAAATGAACCTAGTGATATTGGAATAGATATACAATGTTGAGGAGAGAATGCAAGTGAAATATGTTAGCAAAGAGATGAATAAATGGTAACATACATTGAGTACTCTCGTAGCGAAGTCATAGTAGGAGTATCGCTTCCTTAGTGAAAAACAGCTCGTTTGTTTGGCTGGGCGTGCGAGCTGGGATGCCGGTTGCTCTGGGGCTGGCGTGCGATGGTGTCGTCGTCAGGGCTTTCGGCCTGTGACGTAATTTTATAGGGCTGGGTCGGCAGTAGCGCAGTGCGCATGTGCTGCGATCGTTTCAGGGGATGCAAGTGCGCAGAACACGCATATCGCGATGAAGCTTCGTGCCGTTCACACCAGGCGTCAGCGCACGCTAAACATTATTGAGCCTGATGCCAGAGCTTTGCACAGCGCCGGCTGCTGAGTTAGATAGTGCCAGGGGCGCGTTGTGTCGCCTGCTGCGGTGTGCTTTGATAGGACTTTAACTAGTTTTGCTTATTATAGCGATTATGGCTGTGAAACATGCAGTTAAAACGTAAAAAATGTTGTGGATATATTGTGGACTGTTTCTGTTCTCTGTCGTTGGCGAACCCGGCACAGCTTCGGCCGCCGCTGCCTTCGCATCAAAGAGAGGTAGGTTCAATGTTCGCCGCTTCTTGCACTTGGTCCAGTTCGTAAATACACGCACCTTGAGCGACGGCAAGGCAACCCACTCTGCTCGCGTGCGGCCCGGACTCTCATCTCATCACTTCGCATCTCATCTCATCTCGTCTCGTTCATCGCTATCGATACCGGCTAGATTAATTACGTGAAATGAGCCGTTACGTGACTGTGATTTATGCCATGCATTCGTATTGGTTATCGAATGTCTGTGCATTAAACTTTATGGCTATGAATTGTCGACGTCGCACAGTTGCACACTTTGGAATTACACATTTCGCGCGCTTCAACTTTTCAATCAAATAAGTTAAAAACAGTGTTCTTCATTACTTTCAAATTATTTTTATAATTTATTTATAATACAATAGACTTTATTTATAAATGGGCAATAATAATTTAATTATCCAAATTAACAATTAAAATCATTTATTTATAAAAAAAATATTTAATAACATAGGTACTTGTTTCTGTATGACAGAATTAATTATCTTTTAAAACTCATATACTTCTTGTTAGTGGCCTGTATTTGCAACATAACCCTTTGCCCCACTTAATTATTATCGCAATTTTTTAGATTAATGTGTTACTGGTCTTCCAGATACATACATCAAACATTAATAACGTATAATCATATTCTCTTTATTAAGATATACAGTCTCAAATTATTAACAGTACATTTATTTTCTATAATGATACTTAATACTTACGAATAAAAAATTATTTTATGGAATAGCGTAAGTACATTTTAAATAAAAATATGGGAATTTTTTATAATAGAATTTCAATGCTATGTTAAAACTAACAAATAGTCATATTTCGTTTTAATCAATATAATAATTATTTAATAAAGAATTAATTATTGCACATCTACATTTATAGTAATATTTTTTCATAATTTATATTCAATTATTAAGAAGTGCACATTAATTGAAATAATTTTATGTAAGTAAAACAAAACGAGACGTACCCACTTATTCTATAATTTTCACTTTGACACTGATTACGAAAAGTAACTTCTGTAAATATTTGGATTATATTTTACGTAAACTAATTATAATTTTTATAATATTCATTTTTATTTTAATATCTATTTATCCATATTAACAATGCGAACATACAACAAGAAACGGGTTATACCGTACAAGTAATAAACAAATATAATGTATGCATGAGCAGCTAATTCGAAATTAATTAATATTTAAATTTTGATGACGTTTTAGTTTCGCACATGCTTTATTAAATGCAAGTAATGTAATAAACTGATATTGAAGATCTCGCAATGTACGGCAGCAAATGTGGGTTTTAAATTTTTTACATTTCATGTAGGTATGTATAATCAAGGACTTTTTCGAAGGTATGATGCAGAATAAAATTTTATATCTTAAAATTTAACATATGGTATAGACATTTTTGATTACAACTGATCTAAAGAAAGTAGACTTTCTTAAGTTCGTTCTCCTCTTTTGGACATTTGCGTACATATTTAATTATAGAAAAATATTTTTCATATTCTTCGTATTTGAGATAAAAAGTAAGCTCTATCGGAATATTTTTTATTGTTCCTATTTTACATTATGAAATGCTGTGCGTTAGTCTAATTCTCTAATTATTGTATATAGTAAAAAAACAATCAAATAATAAATGTATGAATACATAATAAAAAGAGGGTAGTATTGGGTGTGGTACATTGCTTATTAGAAAATTTCGAAAATTAGCAATGAACTTTTTATTTGTTTGTTTGTGCATTATTGCAAGTTTAAATGGCCGAAATTTGATTAAATTAATTTTTTTCCATATTTCATAAGTGATTTTTGCGAAGTACTCTGCAAATTAGAAGGGCCATTTTTGAATAATTATTTTAATATTGATATTTCATGTGATTTTCATGGAATTCTCACATATTGGTGTAATGTCAAATACATATTAAAATAAAATTTTACTGACTATTATAAAGCATAGATTATTGTTATACATGGTATAAGTGATCGAATAATTATTTTTGTAACAAGTGCGGGAAATTAGTGATATTGTGAGTGCTGCGGAATTTACAAAATGTAGTCTAAATTTTCCATGTATCATCTGCTCTTGGGTGGCTATGCATGATATTTTTAAGCGGCCATGGCAGCAAATAAACAAAACAATTATGTTTTTAAGTATTTTCCTTACGATTGTAGAAAAATAAAACTTCCGCGAGTGGATAAAATATCTGCTGTCTAGTGATATTCAAAATACACATAATTAAGCTCTTTTTGATTAAAATTAAAATTGTGCTAGTTACGGATGCAAATTTTGTTAGTTGCTATGGACATACTGTATAGGCCCCGTATTTTCACCTCAGGTGAAACTGTCTATTAACTTATTTAAAACAACAATTTAGCATTGTTTTTGTACATTTTGTAAAAATTAAACAACCAAAAACGAAAATACCGGACCTTAGTGGCTGACTAAAGAAATTTTTGTTCATTCTTATCATTGAAGTGTTCTTTATAAATGAGATTCATGCATACTTTCTGTATTGCAGTGTACGGCCCGTGTTTATTCGGTAGATTGATAGATACTAGATACCTATACAAAAATTTCAGAAAGTACAAAACTGTAGCGTGAGATTCGCATAAAATTATTCACGAAAGATAACTATTCAAGGTCACTTGTTTGAAGAAAGAATTCATAGCACTTTATAGCAGTAGTGTAGCAACATTTTGTATTAGAAAGAGAAAGATTATCGGACCGTATATCTATTTAATTTATGTGATGTGACTAAAAATAGCAGTGACGTCGTAGAGTAACAGACATGTAATTATCTACTACACTGCCATCTGTACTGTTTATCCAGTGACATTATTATTTTATGGTTTACGCGAAGTCTATATTTTTGTTTTATGCAAAAACGTACGCGAAGAAGATAAAACTCTGAGAAAGGCATTATTTAAAAATTTTCAAATAAAGTACATGTATGTTTTCAGTTAAAACAATATCCATAAATATTTCGCGTTGCACGCCTATGAGTACGAAATGCCGTGAACTTATCTGCATGCAATATTATATCAGACGGTTTATAAATGACCTTGAATAGTCATGTTTCGTGAATAATACTTTAGGTTTTAGGTGTAGGTATATGGTTTTCAAAAATATGCACCAACGTTAAACTGGTGGCGTGCGTGATTTTCAGTTCTGTTTTAGGTTGAAAATTTCGGTATCTCTCGGGAATGACGAATGAAGTAGGCTATATTAACGGATTAGTTTTAGCTTTTCAATATTTGGAAGATATGTTGTATTTCCATTTTTTGAAATTTGTCCTGACAAATGTTTATGCACAGAAAAAATAATTTGTTTCTTTAAAAGAAACATTACAAATAAAAACATGAAGTAACGACTACCGACAATCATATAATTGACATCCTTTTGACTGTTTTGTAATAAAAAAATCTGATGTGGCCAGCACATAACCTCTCGCCAGATATTTTACCTGGTTGTGCGCATAAAAAGGAAAATATTTTTAAATACAAATACATACATTCCATGTCTCATTACAAAATAATTCTCACATATATTTGCAAAATCTATGGGATATTTTAATATAAATTATGTACAATACATACATTTTCTTTATATTCAATATCCTGAAATTTTCTTTTTCTACTTTCCTTTTCTTTTTCTTTATATTCGTCATTTTTTCGAAAATTCCTTTTATATTCTTTTTTACGTATATTCTTTTGCGTTGTTGACTTTTTATTTATTTTCATAATCTTCATAATGATGTACAAATATTTTTGACAGTGACATACAAATATTTTTGACAGTGACATTTATGTGTCAATTACAAACATTTGAATTTCTTGCCTTGAAGTAGTTTGATCTGAGATTTTTTAGATCAAATTATTTTATATGCATTTCTTTATCTCTAAATCTGTAGAAGATATAATAATGAATTTATATTTATCGAATAAAGAATTTAATGTTCTTTAATATAAGCATTTACCTAAATTTTCGATAAATAATATTTAGATGATTTTTTTCTTGTAACTACTACTTCCGGTTGTCCAATTATTACCAAAACTTAATCAACTTTTCCCATTATTCTTAGGTTGAGGAATCCGTAGTTAAAAATGTCTTAAGTCTTATAGTATTTGAGAAATCGTGGAACCAACATCCACACACACAGTTTATTTCTTAAAATATAGTCTAATCTAATTCAAGTAATTACCTTTTTTTTAAACTCCTCAACAATAATAAAATGAAGATTGAATTTTAAATACCGGGATAGAATAGAATTCACTTATCAAAAAATGAGGATTAGCTTAAACATTTTTGTGAATCGTTAATTTTTATTCATCTAAATACATACCTACCTACATATTTACTTATGCTGGAAACTGTATTGAATTTCTTTTCTATTGTTCTATTTACTTTTTTTCTTTTTAAAACGTTACTAATATTATTTTGAAATGATTAGTTCTTTGATAGTGATATTTATCTGTCAGTTACATACATTTGAATAACTGCGTTTTGTTTGTTTAAAGCGTAGGCTCTGGGATTTAAATTATAGATAATTTTATAAATTTATGCAGAAAATATATAGAAAAAGTATTAATGCAAATCTATAGAAAATTTAATAATCTTTAATTTTTATAATACCATTAATCTCGAAAAATAACATTTAAAGGTTTTTTCGAAAAAACTATTTCGAGCTTCTAGTAAAGTGCCATTTCCGGTTATCCGATTTTCACCAAAATCTAATGGGCTTTTTCCATTACAGAAAAAGTTCGAAATACAAGGTTTCAAAATTTTCTGAATGATAGTATTTGAGTTAGAGTGGAGGATCCACACATACATACACACACACACACGCGCGCGCGCGCGCACACACTCACACACACCCACATACACACAGACATCATCGTGAAAATGTTAAAATTGAATTCTAGGGACATTAAAACGTGGTCATTTACCAAAATCTCGATATGCGATTTTTAGCACGATCCCTTTACCTCCTTTACCAAGGGTAGCGGGAGGTAAAAATGTCGTTTATTTTTATTAAAACAAATGGCTTATATGTTGTGTTTGATTTATATTTGCGGAACTATTTGAAATTACAAAATTCTTGAACTTGAACAATTTACCACAATTTACATTTACGCAATCCGTTGAACTGACAGTTTTAGTTACAATACCAGTATACGTGACTGATCTAATTATGCATGAAGTGATGAAATATTAGCGGTTAACGTTAAATTCGTGGTGAGAAACGTACACATGTTCCTTACATTCTGTTTTCAGCAGGGTAGCAAATGGTTAATGCTAGAAACGCCGAGATACGGAATTTCCTATTACAGTGCTAGTCACTTGCTCTGGTTTGATTTTAGTCCCGGCCTGTTGCGGTCTGTTTTGGGGTGCCGGTTTAATTTATAAGATGTGTTTAGTTGTAGTAGATTGCTAGAGATCTTCTTAATATTGGCAAGTGTACATATGTATGTGTTTCAACCAACAAGATGAATTGAATACTCTCTTGTTCCCTTTTGTTCATATTGATTTAGTGAATTTCAATGAGAACCCTAAGTAAATTTAATATTTACGTAAATGTGGGAAATTTTTCGATTGTGATATAGATTCGGTGTTAACGAAATGTTAGTCAAACAGCATTTATTTTCTTATAACATCGACGTTTCGGTACACTCTTCTACCTTCACCTGCTGGGGAAGTAAGATCTTACAAAATATTACTTCTCATGTACACAAAATACATTCGTTCTTTATGAATGTTTGTACGATGTTGTAAAACTGAATGTAAAGTACGAATGTACACGTATTTTTTGTTTTGTGTACATGAAATGTAATATTTTGTATAATCTAACTTAACCATAAAAAGGTGCAAGAATGCACCGAATTATCGCAAGAGAATAAATGTTGTTTGACTGAAATTTCAAGTAATTGTTAACACTTAATTTAATATTTACGTTTCATTTGTAAATTGTAATAATAGGAGAGTTTAGTTGTGTTGAAATGTAATGATTTTTCCACATTACTGTAATATTAGGTATACATGCAATATTATTATTAATGCATTAAAATTAATAATATATAGCGTATTTTTTGGAATAAACGATACTAATTTTGGAGGTGGAAATAGGAAGTAACAATTCTATGGACTTGCAGTCAATAATAAAATTTATTCATGCCGACGTTTCGGGCTCTACAATATATATAAAAGAGCGAAATAGTACATGAGAACACAGAGAAAATACAAATCCGAAGAATTGTTACTTCCTGTTTCCATCTCCAAACACAGTCGAACATCGTTTTTGAATTCCGATATTAATTTTATCGTTATTTAAATCGCCCGCAATACATGATGACGTATGCGGCATCTTTGGTTCGCCGTAGTTGTCCGCTACGAGCGCTAATTTAGAATGAAAACATGAACGTAGGAGTATGTCTTCTATAGGCGGTTTGCACAAAAGTAGTCAGCGTCGACAGCGGACAAAAATGACAGTTTTGGCTTATTTTGCTAACGTAACAAGGTTATGTTTTATGTCATAATAATTTTGCATTTTATATTTTATAAAATATTTTCAATGAATGCAAATGATAAGACGACAATTTTATATGATGTAATGGGGGATGTAATAATTTTCACAAAATTACCGACTGAAGTATCAAAATTTATAAATTTCGTAGAACATTACATGAGGTATAGATGACCAAGAAAATAAATTTTAAACTGATATCGGGGCCTATTCTGTAACTCAGTGGTTAATTTTTAACCATTGGTTAAATTTTGTAACGAATCAAATATGTTGACATATAACAAAAAGAGAGATTTTTAGTTGTCAAATCAATAACTATTGGATATAAATTTGAACCAGTGGTTAAAAATTATATCGAGTTACAGAATAGGGTCCATCTTCTACTAGCATGAAAAATTATTTTAGATTTATATATTTTTTCATATATAATATCACAAGTGGAAATTTTTTGCCGGAAAATTTTTCAGATTGTTACGAGAGCTGGTTGCCTAGCAATTTATTGAGTGACATTGACAAAAAATTAACGAGTTGTCAAACGAGTGATTTTTGATCAATGTCACGAGATAAATTGGCAACAGGCTCGAGTAAAGCAATCGGAAAAATTTTCCGGGATAAAATTTAACCACGAATCGTATTCGGATGACTATTTCCAAAATAAAAATCAGGTAATAATTTATATATTTGTTTTCTTGACAAAAATCTTCTAATTTTTATTGTGATTTTAAGGTGTTATATTTAAGTTTGCTTTGCAACGTTTTAAATAGATTCCTGTCCGAATCGACTCGTTTTTAATAAAAACTGATAACACTGAAAATATACACACTTTGACAGGAAAAATTTTCACTTATCAAAACTCACTTACTTGTAATAATACCACATCTTATTGTCTTAAAGGGTGCGAAATTTTTTTTGTGACGTTGTTTTGTCGAAATGAAACTTGGTAACTATGTAGAATCCTGAATTTGGATTGGCTTATAAATTTATGAGTGAAATAGTCATATATAATATCATAAGTGGTAAATTTTTGCCGGAAAAATTTTCAGATTGTTACGAGAGCCGGTTGCCTAGCAATTTATTGAGTGGCATTGACAAAAAAATTACGAGTTGTCAAACGAGTAATTTTTGATCAATGTCACGAAATAAATTGGCAACAGGCTCGAGTAAAGTAATCGGAAAATTTTTCTAGGTTGAAATTTAACCACGAATGGTATTCAGATGACTATTTCCAAAATAAAAATCAGGTAATTATTTATATAATTTCTTTCTTGACAAAAAAATTGTAAATACTTATTGGCTCGTAGTATGATCACGGTTTTAACTAAAACGCTGTTTTAAGAAATGTCAAATTCAAATTTAAATATTTAATTTCGCCCTTATGTTTAAAGAACGATTTTTTTAAAAATATTTGTTTGAATACAAACTATGTTCTGCTTTAATATCAAATTTTGATAAATTTGATTTTATTTATTTTTGATATAAAATAATGAAATTTGACATTTCTTAAAACAGTGTTTTAGTTAAAACCGTGATCATACTACGAGCCATTGTGTTTAGAGGTATTAGGTTTCAGTTTGCTTTTTCAACGTTTTAAATAGATTCATGTCCAAATCGACTCGTTTTTAATAAAAACTGATAACACTGAAAATATACAGACTTTGACAGGTATGTAAACAATATGTTTCTAAAACGTCAAAATTTTTTTGCTTATCAAAACTCGCTTACTTGTAAAAATACGAGATCTTATTGGCTTAAAGGGTGCGAAAAAACTTTTTTGACGCTGTTTTGCCGAAATGAAATTTGGTAACTAGGTAGAATCCTGAATTTGGATTGGTATATATATTTATGAGTGAAATAGTCATTGTAAAATATACTTACCGTATGAATAAAATTCAAACAATGGTCGTATGATTGAAAGAATGAATTGTATAAAAATGTGTGTCTTTAAGTAATATTTGAACAAGCAGAAAATTGTCTTAAAATTGTGTAATACTTGCAGTTGTATGAAATAGAAATATATTTTACTTTTTACATGTTGAGTAATTGATTTCACTTAGAGCCTGGTATATTTTCAATGAAGAATCTTCTTCATTTATTGCGAATGTAAACGAAAGAAGTTAATATCATCCACTGATATCGTGATATGCAGAAATTATCTTCTCTCTAATCATCCAAGTTTTCCAACGCTTTTATCGCAATTTCCATGTGTTGTGCATCTTGTAATATTATAATATAAAACTAAATATGATAAAATGGTTTACAGAAATTTCACATATTATGAGAAAAAATATATTTTCTGTCACAGTACCTTCGCTGGTATTTTAACGTTTTTGAATTAGTCACATCACATATAGCATTTTAAATAATATCTTTATTCATTTCAATATACTAAGAGGTATAATATTCATATACAGTAACAAAAATTCATAATAAAATTGCATTACTATCTCGAAATGTCAAAATTGATTCGCGTATCAAAAATGCTAAAGTAGACGCTAGAGGCGCTGACGCTCAAAATGTGCACATCGCCTATATTTGATAAAAATACGATAAACACAAATTAAATTGTCAAGTGTCAAATGTAAATATAAACAGGTGGCCGTGTTTTGCTTCTGTCTCTTTCTATGAAACACGTTTTGGGTACATATGTCGAGATCTAATTCGCACACAGTTGATGTTATGTACGCCATAATGGTGGGAAGAAAATATTGTAAAAGTGTAACATATTTATTCCCCGGTATTGTTTAAAATTTTACAAAATATAAAATTAAAACGCTTTATATTTAAAAATATTTTAACATAAAAAAAAATAAAAAATTCGAAAACTCCCCCATTGTACATATACGAGTAGATTGGAAATTCTGTAAAGATAAATAATAAATTATTTAAATTATTAATCCTTATTTCTAATACTTACCATACACATAAAAAACCCAGTCTTTCATATAAAATTTAAAAAATATTGTTTAATGTATTGCTACAATTATTATAATTATAGTATTTCATTAGAAATTTAAATAAAATGTAACGAATTATAAACAATTTTAAATTTGTCTCTTCCTTTTTGAATTTTTCTAATATACCAAAACCCAAAACATACACTGCTTAAGCTTTGTATATTAGTTCTTGCGTTGATGCAGTCGTCCCTGATGAATACATCATCAACTAATACATTATATAATATAGCAATGGACGGAGGTTGACATTGCTCACAATGCTTAATACAGGCTACCAGTATGACATTAGAGTAGTGTAATACCAACACTTATCATTATAGTTGCTCAGTGAACGGATGCTTAGTCACTACTCTGAAACTGCTAATGTGTTATGCGTAGGTACAGATGAAAATAATCTATGGATAAGAGAAATTTAATATAAACAAAAAGAAAATTATACCAAAAATGTAATGTCCAATATTCTTAATTTTGTTTGTGATAATGGGAACTGTTTACTCTGAGTTAATATTTATTATTATTATTATTAGTTTCTGTGGTTCTTTTTCCATGACAGTTTTAAGAGGGATTCATATTCAACGCCCGAATATTCAAAACCAGAATATTTAAAACAAAAATATTCAAAACCAGAATATGCATGCACAGAATCATTCAATTCCCGAATATTCAAAAACAGAATCGCGCATTGCACGAAAGCGTGTCTAATTCAACCAAACCTAACCTAACCTACAGTGACTTCCGCTTGGCCACGCCCACGTAATCCGTTTTTGAATATTTGGGATTTGAATGATTCTGTGCGTGCATATTCTTGTATGGAATATTCTAGTTTTGAATATTCGGGCGTTGAAGACAATCCCTTTTGAGAGCTTCGTTGGTGACGTTTAGTAAACACCTGAACGATACAGATATGTTGTCATTACCACAGTATAAAAAGTATATGTTGTGTATACTGTGTCATTACCAAAATTTACGAATAGAAGCAGATTGATACTCTTAGAAATGGATAATAAACTGTGGTTATATATATGTTATTGTTTGTTATTACGTCCTGTAACGACTGTAAGGAGCAAGATTATTTATGCTTAATTTATTGATGCAACTCACACTACAAACCTATATTTGAACCGGGCAACTAATCGTTATTCTACTCGCGCTTTTTTGGACTGTCTGTTATTATTATGGGGTCGCGTTAATCAGTGCGTTATATGACCGATTGTGGTTCTGACTGCTTTGCTTCGAATTCGAACAAAGTTAACTGGAAATTTATTTCCAATTTTTAAATCGTACAGATGCGATCCCTGTATTGCTTCTCCTCCAATAGGTTAGCTTTTAGAGAATTCGTGAGGAGACGCCTATGGCGCTATGGCACAGATATTTGACAGAAATTAGTGTATAAAAGCACATTGACACACCAAGGAATTGATGTTAATATTAATAAGCTATGATGATATTTTTATTTAGTTCCAAAAGTATTTTAAAAATAATTTCTTGATTCTATCTTATTACAGCCACTAGCCCGTTAATATTTAACACGTTTACGGGCCTACTCTGACGCTGTAACCAACTATGTAGACATACCTATAACAAAAATGAGATTTTTAGTTGTCAAATAAACAGTTACAGAATTACAGCGTTATGTTGCTTTTTATCCTTAGTGTGGCAAAATTTAATACCTATTCACGATTTAGAGGTAACTGTAATTTTAGTATTGTTGTGGGAATTAATAGTAAATTAGTAGTATTTTGAAGCGCATTAAAAGGAGAACACGTTCTTCAGGCACGTAGCCAGAGGAGGGGCTCGAGGGGCACAACCCCCCCCCCCCCCCCAGAAATTTTAATGAAGTTACTTTAAATTTATCCAAATGTACCTAAATGTCTGAAAGTATATTAAAAATCAGACATTTTTTTAATCACGTAAATTTATTGAAATGTATTTATATTTATTAGAATTAATCAATTTATTCGTAAAAAAATGAATATTAATACACTGACGCAGTTTAATTAATTTCAAATTATTTGAATTATGCGCTACACAATTTTTCTCCGCAATGAAAGTGTTTAATCGGTTATTAGTATCCCCCTACTTTTTATATTTACATATTTCAATATGTTTATAAATTATTTAATTTTTTTTTCACTAATACATTAGTCGGTCATAATATGCGCAGTTTTACCGCTTTTTGTGTGCGGTAAGCACACCATTATAATTATAATAAAAGCGACATGTCAATAGCCGCATAAATTATATTGATTAATTAAGTAGTTTCAGGTATACGGTACGCAATTTATTGAAATTTGATGTTTGTAAATGTGAAAATTATTTGTATGTTTTATCTCACGCACGGGGATATAATGGTGTATATAAATCCCTAAAGCAAAGTAAAATTCATTTTTGATTAACATGCGCTTTTAAATGACGTAATTACGCTTATCCTAAAATCTACCATTCCGTTCTACCCTTTCACGTAGCGTGAATATCACATATTTCAGGATCGTATTTTGCATAATTTGCTTACTGTAATTAACGCTAACTGGTTGAAGTAGCACAAATTATAGTGTTGTCGGGTTCAAATCCCGATTACCGTATGGGTGTTTGAGTTCGTTGTTTTTATCTTATCTCTATCAAAAAAGGAGCACGAAAAACAATAACGATTCCGCAAAAACTACCCTATCAGTGCATCTAAGCTGCTACTATTATTGGTAGTTTTAATAAGTTAGGTACAGTTCGGTCACTATTGGAACTCATCTGGGTTAAACTTCCTCTTCCTTTCATTCGGATTCGTGTTTACGAAAGATATTATTGAATGGGGGATATCAAAGGCCCTTAAGTTCCATATTGTTGTTGATATTATTTTATTCAGACGTTTCGGTCAATATTTGACCAACCTCAGTGCTATAAAATGTGTAGTCATTTAAAAATACAAATATAAGTAAGGTACAATTTACGCAAAGATCAACTTACCAATTTTACAATTTAAATTAGCATTATTACATTGAATGTTATTATAACAATTTATGTATAATCATCTTCGATAATAGATTACTACAAGAAAAGGAAAAAAAAATTGTTTGTATTAACAACAAAAATTAAAAATATGAGTATTGTTAACTTACCACATGAAAATATCATGTATCTTAAAATACAGTTTATGAAATATAAGTGAAAAAAATCTGATGTGGCCAGCACATTACCTTCCGTCAGTTCTATGTATTTTGTACAAATTTCATACGGAAAGTTCCTTGCTAAATTAAATATTCTATTTCTTGTACATTACCTTCCGGCAGTTGCATGTATTTTATGCAAATTTCATACAGAAAATTATTATTTTGTGACGTTTTCTATATACAGTGTAATGTATCTGCAGAAATAAAAGATTTATTATTATTATCATTATTTCTTATACATTACCTTAAAGCAGTTATTGTATGTATTTTATACAAATTCCATACAGAAAGCAAAAGATCCTATACCTATTTCCATTAAAATTATAAGACAAACACACTATGTCAATTTCACTTGACACTGACATCTTTCAATCAAAATTTTCTTAATATAGTAGCTGTTTCCACAGCTATGGCTACTTTATGAAATTTAATTTCTTTATAATTTTTTAACTCTATATACATTTAATATTAGGTATAAAATTCAGTCAAATCGTATAGAAAATAAAATATTCTTTAATATTTATAATAACATTAAATGTGAAAAAATGATATTTAACATAGTTTTTTCAAGAAAAACTGTTAAAATCTTCAAATGAGGGTACTTCCGGTTGTCCAATGAGGTGTTGCACGGTTTTTTTTTCTTTGCTTTAATCGAAAGATTAAGAAAAAATATTTTTCCCCTATTTTTTATTTTTTTCGTATTATTCTTTATTCATGAGAAAATTGTCTTTGAAATTATAATGTTTGAATTTCCGCTTCCCCTTTCGACTGATGACGTTCGAATCGAACTTACCAATGAGGGTGTGGCTTACATTTGCCACCGACGGAAATGAAACGAGTGACAGTCATGACAGCTGTCAACTACTATTGATTTTTGTATTTGGAAATATTCAAACATGGTTGTAAAAAAGCGTTTTGTGCAGTGTGCCCAAATAGAACTGATAATAGAGAAAAATATTTCTAGTAGTACCTCAAAACGAAGAAAGAAGAATTAAATGGTTGTCGCAAGTAAAGATAAAAACATAAAATCATAACTTCTTTGTTGTAATGATCATTTTGATGTAAATATAAATATTTTTATAATTAAATAAGAACTATTGAATACATTATTTTTTTTAGCTGGAATGTGATGCACTCAGGCTACGGTTTCTTATACCGGCTAATCTTTGCACTACTGGAGCATAAGAGAGATTGATAAATCTAGGATAAAACATTACTAGACGGTATTTCTTAAGACCACTACTGGCGATAATGTGAATCTCCAACTGGAGGATGTTCCAAACAATGCGTCGCTGGAACATGTTTTATATAAGTTTTAACAATATGTATTCTGTATGTTCCTAACACGAAAGAAATCCAAAAGTCAAAATAGACAATAAAGTGTGTGTGCGTGTCATAAAGTGTCAGGTGTCAACTAAAATGGATAAAAGAGAACGAAGAAAAATTACTTAGAAATAGACAAAGCAAACATGTTGGAGATAAATAAATGTAAAAATAATACATGGAATGAAATGTATAATGAATTTAATTTAGTTAATGTTGACATGTGTCAAATTTATTTTACGGTATAAAATTTAGGTACTTCCTCGCACATCGTTGGAGTAATTTATACTATAGATTTAATTAGCTAGTATTTTTATTCTTGTTTTGACGAAAATCTCTGGAATAAAGTATTTTACTTCAAGAGTAAATTTTACTTTGCTAGTGCTTTACTTATCCATCTTTTATAATACAGGGCATTGAACTCTGAAATATAACGTTGTAATATAATAATAAATAACTAAGAACTACACTAAAGAACCAAAAATCACGCACTATAAGTCAGACCTTATGTCACACAGTTGTCATTAAAGCAATCATTGACGTTGATGTATCATACATTTGTTTTTTTTTTCATCATCTTTCCAGTTTTGTCATTGGCTAATGTAAGTCTGATGTCGCAGGCAGTGTAATTTGGCGCCAATTCAAAAAATAAATTTTTAAATTGCTGTTGTGCTTAATATATACAGTAATTTGAACAGAAAATCATATTTAATAATACCGTAGAACATACTTATTCGAATTTCAGAAGAAAAAAGATATGTTAATTTTTTTTGCAACACCTCATTCTAACCAAAATCTAATCAGCTCTTCGCATGGATGTAACGAAGAGAAATACGAAAGAATTATAATTTTTAGAATTGTAGTATGGAAGTTATCGTAGACGAAAATTTTGTTACACACACACACACATACATACATACATACACACACACACACATACAGACATCATCGTAAAAATAGTAAAATCGTATTGTAGGAACCCTAAAACGTGCTTATTCATCAAAAACTCACCACCGAATTTTTTGACCAAAGACAATACCTTCCTTATCTAAAGGTGACGGAAGGTAAAAATATTATAAATAATTTTTTTGCATAGCCATTCAGTGTTCCGTTTGACCAGCTCACGCTCATGTTGAGCGAAATTAGGTTATTCAAAATGTTTTGTACATCGCTTTCAAGTTGAGTTTTCTTAATAAATGTTGGATTTATCCTCACTTATATTTCATAAACTGTATTTTAAGATACATGATATTTTCATGTGGTAAGTTAACAATACTCATATTTTTAATTTTTGTTGTTAATACAAACAATTTTTTTTCCTTTTCTTGTAGTAATCTATTATCGAAGATGATTATACATAAATTGTTATAATAACATTCAATGTAATAATGCTAATTTAATTTGTAAAATTGGTAAGTTGATCTTTGCGTAAATTGTACCTTACTTATATTTGTATTTTTAAATGACTACACATTTTATAGCACTGAGGATGGCCATATATTGACCGAAACGTCTGAATAAAATAATAACAACAATATGGAACTTAAAGGCCTTTGATATCCCCCATTCAACTATAATTTAGTTCCCAACATTAACTATTTCAAAGAAAGATATTATTGGTAGGTACTAGCGTACTGGCTTTATGTTTGAGACTGTACAATATAATTTCACTTTCACTTTGCCACAGCGCATGCAACCTTGAAATGAGTTCTTATCCTGGCCCTACTTTACTCTGTGTAGCTAGCGATTTTTTTATTTTTAATTGAAGATGAACATTTATACAAAGTAAAATTATTAAGTAAAAGTAGTAGATAAATTAAAAGCTATAGGGTCCTCTACTATTTTAATGTTGAAAATAATATAATGAATAATAAGCAATTTAATAAAATAAATAAAACCTATGTATATTATAAATAGTTCAAGTATGATTGCCACTGACAACGATGGTCTGCCTATGTGTCATTCAACATATCGTTCATTACCAAAAAGGCTGTAGCAGCAGGTATGAAAGTAATAATAATTTGGAATAGGGTAAGTGTGTGAGTGAGAGAGATGAAGAGAAATAGTAGTCTGTGTGTAATTGCTAAACACTAATGCTTTTTTAAAACTTTGATAATTTCTACCGTACAGTTTTTGAGGTATAGTTTTAATATAAATAACCAATTTTCTAATTTGTTACTTCTATGGAGAACCCTATTTAAAGGAACTATTTTGACGAATCATAATTTTTAAGAATCATTTTTAGGTATTATAAATAGTAGATTACTTTATTTATTTCCTATAAATGTCGTATGCAATGCGAATACATACACAGTTATTTTAAAATAATTGCTTTTTATTAGACAGATATTATTACTAGGTTGGAAGAATAACTATAGCTTTTTGTTTATTTATTGAATAACTAGGGAAATATTAATGGACTAGAGATTAGATAAACAGTTCATTTTTAAATACCTAGTTACATCTCGCTAAGGGAGGTATTGAATTCATGCTAAAAATCACATATCCAGATTTTAGTGAATAAGCACGTTTTAAGGTCCCTAGAATCCGATTATAACATTTTTACGATGACGTCCGTGTGTGTGTGTGTGTGTGTGTGTGTGTGTGTGTGTGTGTGTGTGTGTGTGTGTGTGTGTGTGTGTGTGTGTGTGTGTGTGTGTGTGTGTGTGTGTTTGTGTGTGTGTGTGTGTGTGTGTGTGTGTGTGTGTGTGCGTGCGTGTGCTTGTGCGTGTGCGTGTGCGTGTGCGTGTGCGTGTGCGTGTGCGTGTGCGTGTGCGTGTGTGTGTGTGTGTTGGATCCACGATTTCTCAAATACTATAAGACTTAAGACATTTTTAACTACGGATTCCTCAATCTAACAATAATAGGAAGAGTTGATTAAGTTTTGGTAACAATTGGACAACCGGAAGTACCTAGTAGTTATGCAAATACTTATATTAAAGAACGTTAAATTCGATAAATATAAATTCATTATTATATCTTCTATAGATTTAGAGATAAAGAAATGCATATAAAATAATTTGAGGTAAAAAGTTTCAGATCAACCTACTTCAAGGCAAGAAATTCAAAAGTTTGTAATTGACACATAAATGTCACTGTCAAAAATATTTGTACATTATGAAAATAAAAAAGTCAACAACGCAAAAGAATATACGTAAAAAAGAATATAAAAGGAATTTGCAAAAAAATGACGAATATAAGGAAAAAGAAAAGTAGAAAAAGAAAATTTCAGGATATTGAATATAAAGAAAATACATAATAATTTACATAAAAATATCCCATAGATTTTGCAAATATATGTGAGAATTATTTTGTAGCTCGAATATATGTATTAGTATTTAAAAATATTTTTTGTTTTATGCCAGGTAAAATATCTGGCGAGAGGTTATGTGCTGGTCACGTCAGATTTCTTGAAAAAACTTGAAAGTTGTTCTTTTTACATTCTTCCTTTTTGTTACGCTAATATGGTAGTTTTGATAAGGTTAGGTTAAGTTAATTAGATATTTTGCATGCATTTTATTCGCAAGTAAAAAGTATTTAACCAACGTAATCGAATTGAGGTTACACGTAAATAATAAATTTCAGAATTAAATGCTATTCGTTCAACGGTTCCGTCAGGTACTATTTGCCCAGGAAAATAGTGTTTAAATAGATATACATTTTATATTCGCCCAGCACGATAGTATTTGCATACGAAAAAAGCTATGTTCTGAAAATAATATGAAGATACCTAGAATGCAAAGTTTTGTACAAAAAGATAAAAATATGTATTTAATTTTTGCTCATAATTCTGAAGTACAAGTGTGTTAAAAAAATTCCTAACTCGGAGTAGGCTTTGAACAAAAAAACGTATGTCAATTTAAAAAAAAATATTTAATTAAATGTCAATTTGACATGAGATATTGTCAAAAATATTATCTAAAGAAATCTAAGCTTTTCTCTTTGAATCTCATTTTAGAAATGGAAACAAATTCGAAAACGACGAATGTCAATATACTGTATTTATTGTCTTTTTTCCATAAAATTACGTTTTAAGATCAATTTTGACAACTTGACCCTTAAATTAAATAATGATCAGACATACGTTTCACTGTTCATAGCCTACTCCGAGTTAGGATTACACACTGTATTTTATCAAGACTGTATTGATTCAAAATAATTATTAAAAAATCTGATGTGGCCAACACATAACCTCCCGTCAATTCCATGTTTGAAACAGCATTGAGCTTTAAGTAAATTATTACTTCCAGTTGATCGTTTATAAACAAAATCTAATTTGTTGTTCCAATAAATAGAAAAGTCTGTAATACCAAATTTTAGATTATATTTTATAATGTTTTTCCTCGAAAATCTGTTAAAAGCTCCAAATTAAGTACCACTTGTTTCAAATTATATACAAATTTTAAATACCAAATTTGAGAAGTTTTGAATCTTGTTTTAATATATTTTTTTAAAGAAAATCTGTTTCTAGCTTCCTGGAAAGTAGTAGGTACCTACTCCCGGTTTATCAATTTTAGAAAACATAGTACGTCGTTCTCATTAATATAAAAGTCTTAAATACCAAATTTGATCAATTGTATCAATTTATTTTTCACGAAAATCTATTCAGAGCTTCAAGTAAAGTGTCACTTCTAGTTTATTAATTTTAGCCAAAATCTAATATGTTGTTCCCCTTGACATAGAAGTTTTAAATACTAAAATTAAAAAGTTTTGGATTATAACTTTAATATAGTTTTTCATTAAAAAATGTTAAGGGCTTCAAGTAAACAGTCACTCGGGTCTATTCTGTAACTCAGTAGGTGCTCAGTAGTTAATTTTTAATAACTGGTTAATAATTTTGTCCAATAGAAAGTGATTTGACAACTAAAAATCCATTTTTTTGTTATATATCAACATACTTGACGGGTTCAATTTTTTAACCATTTGTTAAAAAATAACCATTGAGTTACAGAATAGGCCCGACTTTCGGTTATCCAATTTTACCCAAAAACTAATCAACTCTTTATATGAATGCAAAAAGCTTACCTACGGTATGACGGGAGGTAAAAACGATAACTCTGGTATTCCAATCCAGGAAATTACAACAAAATAATTCAACTTCTTTGAGCTAACATTCTAAAATATTGGTTTCGAGATATTTTTTTCCTGGTTGCTAATGTAGCGATGAAAGTTTAAAAGAACTCTTCATAAAATGAAAACTATGTAGAAATATCTTCCATGTGGAGTACGAGAGGGTGAAAGTGAATCATGATTGTCAATTAATTTAGAACGCGTCAGATTTCATATAACGAGCAATAAAACTGTAATTAATTATATGAAATATTCGCAGGGGATCTCAGTGAACTGTCACTGTGACCGGTCACGCGAGTTGAGGGCGCGTGACCGTCGCAAACTCTCACATCCTTCACACGCGATGCATATGTCATCTGTTACCAACATCACGTTCTTTTTCTTATACTTTGTTTGTACTTTATAAAACAATGGGATTGTGATTTATGGTTAAAATCACCTAAAAAGAAGATTCCAGAGCAGATATTATGCGTCGCATGTTTGCAATTATATTCGCAATTTTGAAGGCAAGAGAGTGAGAAATTATAAACAAATAATCTTTTCGCTGTAGAAGCACAAAGTAAAAACTTGGTGTTTAACTTGAACGTTATTTACAATTCGTGCGCCATCGACACAACTTTGGCAAACTGGTAGAATCTCTCCAGGCGTTCAAAATATTTTTTTAACCGCCCCTCTTCATTAAAAACACTTTTAACGGGGTGCTTCCCGTCGAATCGATAACACTGGAAACATTCTACAAACAGTGCTGAATCGCTGATCTGCATTTATATACCTTTCGAACAATCAATAAACGTATCACATACCCCAATTAGACAGACTATTCGAAAAATGACAATATTTGGATAACATAACAGTCGTATCAAGACAAGAAAAAATAAAGCATTTTAGATTTAAACACTCCTTTGTACGTACAGGTTCTTGTTTATAATTCTGAGGCATGTTAAAGGAAGAAGGAACCTATAGAATTTGTTATCATTACTTTTGAGCCTAGACCGTATCTACCGGACACTATAGTAGATAGTTGCTAAGCAGTTCAGAAATTATACAAAAAAAATCTGATGTGGCCAACACGATACCTCCCGCCATTTAATATTTATTAATTCATATATACATACTTACATATTATTTACTTATGCTGAAAACTGTATTAAGTCCCATTCCATATAAGTATGGTTCTATTTACTATTTTCTTTTTAAAAACGTTACTATTATTAATTTCAAATGATTAGTTCTTTGACAGTGACATTTATCTGTCAGTTATATGCCTACTATGAACTGTCTAATCAAGGAGTTGTGTTTGTTTAAAGCGTAGGCTCTGTGATTTAAATTATAGATAATTTTATAAATTTATCCATAAAATATATAGAAAAGGTATTAATGCAAACTTATAGAAAAGTTAATAATCTTTAATTATAATAACATATCTCGAAAAAATAACATTTAAAGGTATTTTTCAGAGAAAAACTATTTTGAGCTTCAAGTAAAGTGCCATTTCCGGTTATCTGATTTACACAAAAATCTAATGGCTTCTTTTCATATAAGATAAAGGTAGAAATACAAGGATTAAAATTTTTCTGAATGATAGTATTTGAGTTAGAGTGGAGGATCCACACATACACACAGACATCATCTTGAAAATGTTAAAATTGGATTCTAGGGACCTTAAAACGTGGTCATTTACCAAAATCTCGATATGCGAATTTTAGCACGATCCTTATACCTCCCTTACCAAGGGTGGCGGAAGGTAAAAAACAAACACATTATAATTCAAGACGTTACCTTTGACATTTATTAAAAACCTAATTTATTTAACAATATTTTCTATAAAGTTTATACTAAAAAATGAAATTTCCTATTACACACAATTGAATTCAGAATTTTATGTAGAATCGAAAAATAATATTACGAAATTACATTAAAAGTAAAAAATTTGATGTGGCCAACACATAACTTCCCGTCAATTCCTTGTTTAAAATAGCAATGAGCTTTAAGTAAATATCACTTCCGATTGATTGTTTGTAAACAAAATCTAATTTGTTGTTCCAATAAATAGAAAAGTCTGTAATACGAAATTTTGGATTATATTTTATTATGTTTTTCCTCGAAAATGTGTTAAGAGCTTCAGAATAAGTACCACTTCCGGTTTATCATATAGTCAAAATCTAATATGTTACAAATTATACACGAGTTTTAAATACCAAATTTGATAAGTTTATTTTTTCAAGAAAATCTGTTTATATTTTAAAGTACTATTTCCGATTTATCAATCTTAGAAAAAAATCTAATATGTCGTTCTCATTAATATAAAAGTCTTAAATACCAAATTTGAAAAGTTTTGGATTGCATCAATATATTTTTCACGAAAATATATTCAGAACTTCAAATAAAGTATCACTTCCGGTTTATAAATTTTAGCCAAAATCTAATATGTTAGTACCCTTCATATAAAAGTCTTAAATACCAAATTTGACAAGTTTTGGAATATATCATAATATATTTTTCACGAAAATCTGTTCAGAGCTTCAAGTAAACTATCACTTCCGGTTTATTAAGTTTAGCTAAAATCTAATATGTTGTTCCTCTTGATATGAAAGTCTTAAATACTAAAATTGAAAAGTTTTGGAGTATATTTTAATATAATTTTTCATTAAAAACTGTTATGGGCTTCAAATAAAGTACCACTTTCGGTTGTCCAATTTTACCCAAAATCTAATCAACTCTTTACATGAACACACACACACACACAGACATCATTGTAAAAATAGTAAAAACGTGTTGTGGGGTGATTAAAAATATTATTCGTGCTTATTTACTGAAAACTCACCATCGAATTTTTGGACCGATAACATTACCTCCCTTACCTTCGGTATGGCGGGAGGTAAAAGTGTTTAGTTGTTTTTTGTTACTATAAATTATTTACCATAAGAATAAATTATTATTTCTATTTTAATATAAAAATTACAATAAATATTTTAATTATTATTTTGTAAACAAATTATATCCATGGCTTGTGGCCGATTGCACCAATATTTTAATTTGGAATTAAACAAAATTTACAGTGAGATCAACACATATTATATATTTTATAAGTATAAAAATATGTTTTATCGGTCTGTTCTTTTTTAATAACTCGATTATTTTAATTTTTTCGGAAAAAAATTCAAAGTTTATTTTAAATTAAAATGTCTATAAATCTGCAGTATAAATTCTTCTACAGGATTTTCCATTTTTATGCAATAGTATATATTTTTATATTTTGAAATGGAACACCCTATATATTTATTCATATTTGAAAAGTACATGAAATTTGCTATTCAATAGGTAAAATAGTTATTTATGATATAAGCGTTCAAAGTGACATTTCGAAGTTTTGGACCACTCCGTTTCGCGTCGTGTTCCAAACTTCCTTCTCATAAAATAAAATAACTTTTAACACTTATATCATATACTATTTTTTCTACAAACACTATTTACATTTAAATTTGTAATTCTAATAATCCTTTGAAAAATGTCGATTTGTTGTTCCATCCATCATTACCAAGGTAACTAATTTATTTTTAACACTAGTGTTAAAAGTAACAATGATATGTCGCTCTTTAACACTGATGTCATAAAATGACATTTATAACCCTAAAAACTTTTAACAGATTTGTAGATATCTATTATATGTTATATTATTAAAAAATACAATGATGTGTTGCACGGTTTTTTTTCTTTGCTTTAATCAAAAGAATAAAAAATATTTTACCCCTATTTTTTATTTTTTTCGTATTAATCTTTATTCATGAGAAAATTGTCTTTGAAATTATAATGTTTGAATTTCCGCTTCCCCTTTCGCCTGATGACGTTCGAAAAAACCTAACCAATGAGGGTGTGGCTTACATTTGTCATCTATGGAATTTAAACGAGTGACAGTCATGACCGCTGTCAACTACTACTGATTTCTGTATTTGGAAATTATCAAACATGGTTGTAAAAAAGTATTTTGTGCAGTGTGCCCAAATAGAACTGATAATAGGGAAAAATATTTCTAATAGTGCCTCAAAACGATGAAAAAAGAATAATATGGTTTTGATGTAAATATAAATATTTTTATAATTAAATAAGAACTATTGAATACATTTATTTTTTTAGCTGGCAAATGATGCACTCAGGCTACGGTTTCTTATACCGGCTAATCTTATCACTATACTGGAGCATAAGAGATATTGATAAATCCAGGATTAAACATTACTAGACGGTATTTCTTAATACTTAAGACTGACGATAATGTCAATCAATTCAAGAGGATCTATTCCAAACAATGTGTCGCTGAAATATGTTTTATATATGTGTTAATAATATTGTATTCTGTATGTTCCTGACACGAAATAAATCCAAAAATCAAAATAGAAAATAAAGTGAGTGTGTGTGTCATAAAGTGTCAGGTGTCAACTAAAATGGAAAAAAGAGAGAACGGGGAAAAATTACTCAGAAATAGACAAAGCAAACATGTTGGAGATAAATGTAAATATAATACATGGGATGAAATTCATAATGAATTTAATTTAATTAATGTTGATATATGCCAAATTTATTTTACAGAATAAAATTTACTTCCTCGAACATCGGTAGAGTAATATATTCTGTAGATTTACTTATCTAGTATTTTTATTCTTGTTTTGACGAAAATCTCTGGAATAAACTATTTTACTTCAAGAGTAAATTTTACTTTGCTAGTGCTTTACTTTTCCATCTTTTATAATACTGGGCATTACACTATGAAATATAACGCTATAATATAATAATAAATAACTAAGAACTACGCTAAAGAACCAAAAATCACGCTGCACTATAAGTCAGACCTTATGACACAGTTGTCGTTAAAGCAATCATTGACGTTGATGTATGATACATTTGTTGTTTTCATCATCTTTCCAGTTTTGTCATTGGCTAATGTCTTTCTTACGTCACAGGCAGTGTAATTTGGCGCCAATTCAAAAAGTATATTTTTAAACTGCTACTGTGCTTAATATATACAGAAATTTGAACAGAAAATCATATTTAATAGAACGTACTTATTCGAATTTCAGAAGAAAAATGATTTGTTAATTTTTTTTGCAACACCTCAGTCGGAAAGATTAAAATATTATTTTTTATTAAATGCAGAAGCTATCTCAAAAAATTAAATAGATACGGTACTGTCATTGCAGTAAGAAATATCATTTTCAAATATTTGAATATTCATGCCATTCTCTTATTCATGTTATGTTATTAAGGTGATTTTGGCGTCGATAATTTTGTTTCATTGTGTGTTGGTAGATTCAATCTTGTAAATTGACATTAATTTGGTCACATTTTTCTTTTTGTTGAATTTTATTCGAATTATATTGTATATATTGCTATTACAAAGGCGCCGTTTCTAAAATTGCCAACTATTGTAAACCATAAAACGGTTGAACGCTCAATTACGCTTGACCACCCTCACTTCACTAGATATAAGCCTCGAATTAGTTCTACCTGATGACGGTAGCAGATGTTAATTACCAAAAATCTTTCTAGTGTGTAATAACAATAATGATAATGGAAGTCCAGGAATCAGTTTTATGTAATAAAAGATATATATTTTATTTAATATACTTACATCATAATTATTCAATAGGTTTATTATTGTGAAATGTCTTATTTCGAATATTGATGAATAATAATAGGTACGTTCTATTGGTGTCAGAAATCTTCCTACTTCCTCTAGTAGTACGCCCGACTGTCGTGCGTGCATTTCTGTCACATTTTGTGAATGTTAGGATTAGGCTGTGCTTAACAAAAATACCACCTTTACGTTTTTATTATTTAATATATTTTTAGATAATAATTATAAACCCTATAATATTTGCATAACAATATTTTGAAGATCCAGAATAAACATACAAAGTTATTTGTAGTTGTTAAATAACAACACATGTACATAACCACTGTTCTATTTATTTGTTTCTTGACACTTGAGGGTTATTTGCTACTGAGCATTCTATTGCTTTAATAATATTCTTATTCTAAATCAGTAAATTGTGAATAGTATCTCTCCAGTGTAAGATATTAAGCTGAAATTTTGTATACTTTTTGGAGGATATTAAATCTATGGATTACAGTCAAAATTAGTAAATTTGATTGTGTAATATTAGAAAAAATTAGGGCCACTTTTTACAATTGATGGATAAACTATGGTATATCTATCGGAGGTATAACTTTATCCTAGCAACTATACTTTCGATAAACAAGACTGTCTTTTAGAATGCATTTTTATCTATCAGATAGTTATACCCGGAATTACGTTAACTCACTTTAGGTTGGTATTGATACAATAAAAATCTTCTTGTTAGACTATTTTTCTTCAATATCGTTATTATTTCTGCCTTCTAATTTGCATTTTTCACGATGTTAGATGATATAAACGATGTTTTTGATTCTCAGAGTGATGATGAAATACTTTATTAACATCTGTCAAACGTATGAATAACAACACATCGTTTGTGTTTACGTGGTAATCATAAGAACCAGGGATAAAGTTATCCGATGGGTATACGACCGATTTCCATGGGATAAGAAATACTGGTGTTTATTCTATGGGAGGTTTATCCGAGGTTTGTAAAATACAATTTCCAATTTTATATCTGATATAGCGTTATACGAGGTTTATCTAATGATTGTAAAAGTGGCTCTTAATTAAATTTGTAGTATTTCCAGGATTATTGTTCGTATACCGGACAAAATGGTTACTAAGTAACACTACAAATAGCTTGGTAATAAACAAAACTCGGAGAGACGGGTTCGGAACCATCCAGCAGCAAAATTTAATTTTTTAATTTTACTTTTCAAAATAATTTTTATTATTAATATGTTTTTAATCTATTATAGACCTATAATAAAATATAAACATTATTTAAAGCAAAAATTATACGTATTTTGTAAAATATAAATCACATTGGTTATAACATACATAACAATCCTGGAGATTCTACTAATTTCGTTATTTTTTTCTGATGTTTACTAATTAATCCATAGAATTAGTATCCCCCAATAAGTACACGACTTTTCAACTTAATATCTTACACTGGGGAGATGCTATTCACAATTAACTGATTTCACATGTTAACCTCCTATGTGTCGGTCGGCCTAAGACACCCAGTAATCTAATACTATCAGTTGTCAGTTTTAATTTGCATGATTACTTCGGAAATCACATGATTTCACCCGACAATATGACATCATTAATTACCCCTTCACCCTGGCGATTTGAAGCATATGCTTACAATTCATGTCGTCGGGATCAAGTTGTGGAAACGGACTTTATATCAAAATATATTTTTTATCTATAACATTCAAAGGAAGTATCGTGGGAGTTAAGCCCGTTTAAAACATATTTGTTACCAAATTTTTTTTCATTGTGTCAAAAAGATCATCATAATTTATGATGAAATTTGTGATGAAATAGAACAATCTGTTTATTACAACACTCGTCAAACAGGCTTTAAGGAATGCATGAAAATATAATTTTGAGCGAAACTCTTATTTTGATGACAACCGTTACTTCATCCCTAAGTCTTCATTTGATAAATTGTTAAGTTAGGTTTGGAGCAGTGTCCCAGCTTTGCGACCATACGGCGTAATCCATCTACGTTTCGCATTTATCTTAATTTGCCGTAAGACCAACGGTACACAGTCATCTTCCTGGAGACGACGCCGTCGTACACGTCCCAAGCCAAGCAGCGACGGCAGGGCGACATGCTGCCTCGCGCCTCGCCTACCGAACGAATGCTGTTCGCGTGCTCTTCACTTATTAACAAACTCTACAAGATGTCACTGCGTTGGACGACAACACTTGTTATTTATGCTAATGTAATTGCAACAGCTTGTACACAGGAATAAGTGCATTGTGCATTTTACTTATTTAGCATTAGCGTAACGAGGTTACGGTAAGCTTTTGCTTCATTGACGTCACCAGACGTGATACGTTTGTTTGTAGATCTGGTTTATTAAGAACGTGCTCGAATTTTTAAACAGGTTCCAAAGAAATTAGAGCGTACATGTATAAGTCTAAAACTTTATTTACTGCTTTCTAAATTCATGTTTCATTAATTTCTTTAATTTAACTGATTCTTTTAAAATTAAAAGTACCATATGTACCGTGTATCACGTGCACTGGTTTGGTCAATTATACAATCTTAAAAACAGACCCGGTTTTATCTTGAAGCAACGTACGCACCTTGGACCAGAGGCCCTCGAAAAGTACAATGTTGACCTCAGGCGTTATTGTTTTTATAACACACTTGATACGTTAATTACTATTGCATGGCTACATCATTTTATGTGATAAATCAAATCAAAAAAAATATTTTGCAACCCACCAAATAGAAGTGGGCTCGTGAGTAACATTTTGTTCACGATCACGCACGCTCACGTAACTAAAAATGTAATCACGACCAATCACGCACGACTTTTTGTATTTGATTCACGATAACTCACGCTCACGATTTTATTTTGGCACTCACACCCGATCACGCCCGGCGGGTTCCGTAATTGTTGCTATGTACATTTTAGCCTGTTTAATACAGTCATAAGTTATTATCAAATTGGTAATAAGTTAGGTAACAAATTGGTTTCATTGGAAACGAATGTTTATGGACAAACAGGATGTTCCATTCCATTACAAATGTCATTATTTATTTATTTATTTATTTTACAACCTCCCGGCAGGATACAAAGTATCCCAATAACAGGGGGGTTGGATACACCAATACATCACAATAACAACATGAATAGACACACATTATGCAAAAATATACAATAAAATAAGAAAATAACCAAGTATAAAAACAAAAGTAGAAATTGATTTTAGAACATTACAATAAATTTATACATAAAATATTTATAAATTGACAGTAGCTAATTGTAATTTTGGTAACAAATTTAACAAAATTATGATCGTGTCAAACGGGCCTAAAGTTATGTATATCGTTAGTGAAATCGGAGCAACTGTGTATACAATTTTGTGTACAACCAGGGGATATAATATGAAAAATTTAGAGCTGCACTTCACTTTTTTGTTCAAGGATAACCGGAGGGGTGGGGGTGATTTTTTTACCTCCCGCTACCCTTGGTAAGGGAGGTATAGGGATCGTGCGAAAAATCGCATATCGAGATTTTGGTAAATGACCATGTTTTAAGGTCCCTAGAATCCAATTTTAACATTTTCACGATGATGTCTGTGTGTATGTATGTGTGTGTGTGTGTGTGGATCCTCCACTCTAACTCAAATACTATCATTCAGAAAATTTTGAAACCTTGTATTTCGAACTTTTTCTGTACTGGAAAGAGCCCATTAGATTTTGATGTAAATCGGATAACCAGAAATGGCACTTTACTAGAAGCTCAAAATAGTTTTTCTTCGAAAAATACCTTTAAATGTTATTTTTTCGACAATAATGTTATTATAAAAATTAATGATTAATAAATTTTCTACAGATTTGCATTAAAATTTTTTCTATATTGCGCAGTTATTCAAATGTATGTAACTGACAGACAAATGTCACTATCAAAGAACTGATCATTTCAAATTAATAATAGTAACGTTTTAAAAAGAAAAAAGTAAATAGAACAGTAGGCAAGGAAATTAATATGTAATATTATAATAATATGTAAATATGTAGGTATGTATCTAGGTTAATAAAAATTAACGATTCGGAAAAAAGTTCAAGCTAATTCTTATTTTTGGATTAGTGAATTCTATTTTATCCCGGTATTTAAAATTTAATTTTCATTTTATTATCAATAATGGTAGTTACTTGGATTAGATTAGACTAAATTTTAAGAAATAAACTGCCAAAATTAGAGTAAAATTCGCTAATCCAAAAATAAGGATTAGCTTAATCTTTTTTGTCACTCGGGTGGTACATGGCGGGAGGTATTGGCCACACCAGATTTTTTTAGTTCAAGATCCTTACATTAAAACTTACTTTTTTTTTCATATAATAAGCAGTTGCAGGTTTAACGCCTTTTTATGTAAAGATATAAAACAAAATTAATTTGATTATTATCTGACCACATTATTTACATAGAAAAGAATAGCTACATTTAAGCCGCGACAAAGGCAGATAACTTAAAACTATGAACTATAACTCAACTACAATAGCTACCTAGATGTATTGACCGTTCTAATTAATAGAATGTTCCTTAACGCAACCGGTTCGATCAGGTTTATGATTTTGTGTTCCGTAAGTCCTGAACTTATTTACCGGTTTCTATTTGGAACGCGGTTCCTGAAAAAAGTTTGTAAAAAGTCGGACCACGACAACCATGAAATAATCCTGGTTTCTCTGATATTTTAACCCCACTATTGCTACTTTCAAACATCTTCATAACAAAATCAAACGATATACGTCAATGACAAATTTCTAAACTGCATTAGTGGTATTACTAATAATTATTATAGATGTATGAAAACATTATATTTGATATATTGTTGGTTGTGTTGTTTTTATTGGCATTAAATGTAATAGTATGTTCAATTTCGTTGTCATATTGAAAGTTATCATTCACTTGGTTAATTTTTATATTTGTTAAGTTGTGTCAATTTTAAATATCATATGATTCAATGTCAATCTGTCCCGAAATAGATGAAAATATTCAGGAACCATGGTGTACCCGGAATCAAGATACTGTATTTTTTGGTTGACTTACGGAACATAGTATAAAAATATATTTTGTAATAATTCTTGTTTCATATACACATTTGAATAATAAATAATATAGAGAGAAGTGAAAGCAACCGCAAAATTTTAATTTAAAGCTGCATTTTTCAAATTTAGAACTGCAGAAACAAGCTAGAACTGCACCAAATTATATCTCCTGGGTAAAACAATAACACTGTTCTTATGCAAAAAAAATACTGTTGATGACATATTTGGACATACTAATAATAAAAAGAATGTAAAGTAAAAGATGGAATAAAAGACAAGTTGTACTCACGCCCGATTAAATTTCAATCACGCACGATATTTTTTTTGGTGCCTCATGCTCACGTCCAATCACGACGCAAAATTTAAATTATATTGACGATCACGCGGATCACGTCGTGACCCCTCGTTACCCGACAAAATCACGGCCCGCGCTTACCTCCACCACCAAATTGAAAATGAACAGGGGAGCAGAAAATTGCATAAAACTAAATTACATGTTAATTTAACAGTAAATACGCCCAGTCAATGACTGGTGGTAGATATTTACTCTTAATCATGGGTGATTAAGCTATGACTAAAATAACACATTCAGTTGTTTTTTAGTCATGCCAAGGGTGTCTAAAATTTTGAGTAATTACTACCAGTCATTCATAACGTTATTCCTATCAGCCTCCACCCGGTATAACATCGTATCCGTAATTACGTTCATCAAACTTTTCATCTATTGTTATATTAGTTTTTCACAAACAGGCAATAATAATAAATAATATCATTAAATAAATTCATTTTCAATTAAAATTAAAAATATATATCAGCTCAACTGCTTATAGATGACGTGTCACGTCACCAACAGCAAATTTAACTACTAACTAAACGAGAAAATTCGCTAATTGCAAACAAACTTACAGTTAAGGGCTAACGCACATATCACGTATTTCTTTAACTATTTCTTTCTTCTTATATGTTTATAGATATACGTAATGTGTTCGTATGTATGTGGTACACATATTGCAAAATTTGTATAAACATTTTGAAAGACGTCTTGACGTCTAACGGCCGGTTTCATAATAATTTGTTAAAGTAAACTTTAGATAAAGTTAAACTTTATTTTAAAGTAACTTTATATACACTTTAAAATATGTACGTTTCATAATAAAAATTTCCTTTACTTTAAGTAAAGTAGTTCTAAAGATATAGAATTGATTTAAGAACAAACTGTTTAGTAAGACTGACTAGCAGAATAATATTTATAGAAGAAATAGAGGCGGAAATTTTACATTTGATGAATAATACACCTTGATTTAATTAATATAGAAACACAAACATGTGTTGAAATGTAAGAAAAGGCGAACTACAATATTCAATGCAAAGAAAAGGTAAGCAATTTTATAGGTTAGGTTACTTAATATTTCAACATTTATTTGCGCAAAATTTTGTAGGATTCAACTTGGCAAAAATTGAACAGGCTGTCATAGCTAAATAGAAATTTCAATAACTTAAAAATAGCTAGAAAATATGGTTTGGAAAAACAGAACAGTGTCAAGTGGTGACTCACCAATAATAAAAGATATTGGATTTAGTACGGGAATTATTAATACATAATGTGATGTGAAACCATCTCTAAAAAGTTAATAAACCTCAATATTTATTTATTTGTTGTATTATTTCTTCTATCTGTTCCAATAAAAATAAAATTGTATTTCCCTTAACCTAAATCTGTCATAAAAAAATTTTCCGTTCCACATATTTCAATTATTAATTCGTGGCTAATATAATCCTTTCTTTGTTTAATATTAACATCTTCGGCGAGACTTATTGTCAATAAGTTATTGATGAAAAATTTAAAGAAAACATTTTTATCAAAAATGTTGAATCAAAACCGATAAGTTAAATATCCACTTTAAGCTTGTAAAGGAACTCTCTCATGACTTTATTTTAAAGGACTTTAACCTAACAACTTTAACTTAAAGTCGAATTATGAAACGCTTTTTACACTTTTAGATCAAAGTTTAAAATTAAAGTAACTTTATATTTATTATGAAACTGGCCGTAAACTTTTTGAAACAAACCAGCGTATTGTGAAATAACTCTGCTGTTACAATATGACTGGAAAATGATCAAGAATTTTGCAATGTCAGGTAGTTATTGTATATTGTATTGAACACGCTGGATATGTTATCTGCTTCCTCACTACGTAGCGTAACCTTCGGCATATGTAGGTAACATCTATTCTAATCTTACATAAAACTTGAGCCAACCTTATTTAATATAATATAAGAGGGCAGTTTACAAAGAAATCTACCTAGCCATGAAACAAAAGACGAACAATAACAATTTTGTTTTTAGATTTGCATGACAGTTTTAAGTTCATACAGTAAGTTGTATTCAAATCGTATTATTTATTACAGTTTAGCGCAGAATTTTGGGTTAAAAAATGAGTGAAACAAAATTGTAGTATCGAAGTGTGATGAAATTCTTAACAAAAGAAAGCAATGGCCCCAAAGTAAAATTTTGGTGGAAACAGTTTCGATGGGATAGGGATTCGATACAGGATGATCCGAAATCTGGAGGACCACTTGAAGCACGAACTGCGGAAAATATTCAACAAATTGAAAAATTGGTGCTTTATTTGAAACCAGTGTTTGTAAAATTTTGCATGATGATTTGGGCATGAGGAAGTTGTCTTGACGGTGGATACCGAGACTTGTTCACAAAGAGCGTAAAGTTACAGATATTATCAGGCACTGCAGTTTTACAGAACTCCGCCATCCACCTTATAGTTCCGATTTAGCACCTAGTGACTTTTTTTAATTTAAAAATATGAAAATAATTCTTAGGGGAAGAAGATTTGAATCAGACGAGGAGTTAATGTATGCTGTTAACAGTTATTTTGCAGAGCTTCCAAAAAATATTTTTTTAACGGAATGGTACAGTTGAAGAAACGTTGGAAAAAGTGTGTTAGTGTTGAAAAATAAAGTATTGTTAAAGTTAAATATGTCTTTTTTTCATAGTTAGGTAGATTTTTTTTAATAAATTGCCATCCCTAACTTAACCATGTTTGACCTGTTTGGTCATTTTTATAATCAAATTTTGTTTTAATGTAATTAAATATTTTTATCCAACACCGACTCATAATATACTTGTTACTGTGGTTATTTGAAATAACTAATGTACAACATTAGTCACTTCGTGAGAGAATATTTTAGAAGTCACGGAGGAATTATTACTGATTTTTGTTTTTTTTTTAATATAAATAAAAAGCAATTTTACAAAATTATTTTATTATTGAAATAATTTAACATTATGAAACTTATTTATTTAAACTAATATTAACATTTATGCTAAAATAGGTTACTTATCTTTACACAATGACAGCTGTAATGTATGGCTGATGAAATGAAACGAAAACGAGAAACGAATTAGTGGTTTCTTACTTCGGAATTAAATTCAAAGATGTTGCTTGTGCTTCCAAGTGAATACGTTTTAAAGGAAGGTCCTCATTTTCATCCATTTTAATGTATTTTTCTTTCAAATAATTCCCATTGACAGACAATAATTATTACAGGAATTCTTTTTCAATAACAATATAACAAAAGCATAATAACCATACAATGGCTACTTTGTAATTTGAAATACATCAATTGACTTGTCAGTGTCAAATGATGAATGAAAACATAAAAATGATTTAAGAAGTTTTTTAAAAAATGTCGGATAAAACATTCTATTACATTCGTGTGGAATGTATATTAGTCACTAAAGAAAATTAGCCACTCGCCCTGCGGGCTACGTGGCTAAACTTTTTCTTTCGTGACTAATATTATACATTCCGCACTCATATAATAAATAACTACTCCCTGACCGAGAGTAAAAGTCGATTTCTGTGGTAACAAAAATGAGTGAGTAGTACACCATTTAAACAAAATGTGAATATTATTCACTTAGGGGAGTTATTATTGTTTTGACAAGTAATAATATTTAATGTTTTATCATACAATTCTCTGAATTTCAGTGGTAACAAGTACAGCAGCATCAACTATTTCTTGTGGTTCTTCAGAAATTATAACTGCACAAGGAGGATTCTGAACTAAATAATTACAATTATTGAAAGCAATTCTCAACAAACTGTCAGCAAATTTCTGCTGCCATGTGTAAAGATTAAACGATTCAACTGACAAAAAAATTCTGTTATCTTTTGCAATTGTAACGACTCAAAGACTACCACTTATGTGACAATAAAATTTCGAAATTAATAAAGTGTTCCACGTCCCGGTTATGAAAAAAATAAAATGTTTTTTCAAGCGTATTATAATATTCATATTATGCTCCTGTACACACACTATAGAAGATGTTCATTGTCTTACTAGTACAAAAATGTTGTTATTGTTGTACTAGTAAAAAAATGTTAGTGTCTTAGTTCACCGCTGGCGGCGGCAGTTGTCACAGCAACACATATTATATTGAAAATTGTTATTTGGCAGTTGTGTTGTTTTTGTTTTGTAGTGTACATAGTCAGCTTTGGCTGAAATTGCAAACACTACAATTACAAAATTCCAAAAAAAAAAATGTCAAACAATTCTTTGAAACACTTGAAGAAAAAATAGTATATGTCATTCGAAGTAGAACGCCCTTTTTGTGTTTTACCCAGCTTGCGTAGCCGCGGCTAGCGCCTCGGCCGCAATAGCTGGGTTGAACACAAAATGACCGCTTTCTACTCCTAATAACATAATATACTATTTTGTATCTTTTGCTATTTTTCCTTCGGTGGAAAACCTCTTAAGAATTCATGCATTTTGCACCCTTGATTCATATTCTATTTTGTTGTAACTGTAAAAAAAAAAAATTATATAATGAGGGGGAGTACAGGAAATGCCTGTACACAATGCAAACCTTTATAATATGCCCGACTTTGCAAAATGTACATAACATTGGTCAAAAATCACAATTCAATAAATTGAAAAGTTGGTGGGGCATGCAAACAATAAAGCGGGCAGTGAAATGAAATAAAATTGGCGTGATATAGGGGGAACGCGAGCAGGAGGAACTTTGCTCTTGAACAGGTGAGGTAGCTTTGCTATCAAGCAGGGGCGAATACTCGGCACTCGGCGCTGTGCCCCGTGACCTGTTTCGCCTGGACAAGGCTCCGAGTTGGAGTGGTCGCCGGAATAACGGCTACGCCCATTTGCGATCGATTAATAAAATTGATAGGAATGTAGAATGCGAGATACAAGGGATGCTGATGCTGTAGCTTATATCTCGACGCTGTTATTAAACATTGTTTTTCACGACGTGCCATGAAGAATTTTTCATAATAATCGTATAACATTTTGGGGAATTTTATACTTATTTAATCAATTTAACTTAATTTTATATATCATGCGCGTAATTAAATGCGTTAAGTAGTTAGTAGTTCTGACTGACTTCCTGGGTACGCAACAGTTATCAAAATTTGAATATTTATTTTTGCATCTTACAAAAGGGATCACTGGAGATGCTCCTTAAACTTTTAGTCCCCATGAGGTAAAGCTTAGGTAAGCGCCTATTGTGGTATAAATATATCGCCATCGTAAACAGTGAAATCTGGGAACCATATTAACACAACCAATACATGATTTCCCAAAAGTTATGCCCGTGCTTTTGGGATTTGATTCGGAGTGCTCAAATAAACGGACAATTATCTGATTGTCGTACCTTATCAAGTTATTGAAAAGAAAACATGTATTGAAATTTTAACTTCATTAATAACGAAAGATATATTTTCAACAAATGTCGTCACGAAATGTGTTCAAATAGGTTGCCTCCTATTACTCGTAGTCCAATTAGAAGGCAAACATTTGCACGATTTAAATCTTTTTGTATTTTATTAAACTTCATCTAAATTAATAGTGGTCTGTGGTTCTAGAAAGTCTTAATTGATATTCATTTAAGCTGTAATCTATTTTTTTTAATATTGTTCAACTAAGGGCCGGTTGTACAATTACAGTTTAAATTGCAACTTAAAATATCGGCAGTTTAAAGTTAAACTAAGATTACCTGTAGTTAACTGCCGATTACGAGCGTTTTGGTTTTGCAATAAAAATAGTTTAAACTGTGATTGTACAACTGGCCCTTAGATTTTGTTCTTTAACAGTGGAGTTCGCTAATAATTAGGGTCATATAAATTGATCAATTTCAGCACTTATTAAAAAAGTATAAATATGTTTACAATAACTTTCGTGGACAATAATTGGAATATTGGAAATATAAATAGATAATACGCAATTTATGAAATAATTATGCTCTGGTCCATTTAAGCCATTCAGTAGATGACATTGGCAACAGCGCAAATCTGAAGTAGCCCAAATTATTTTGGGTAAACTTATCTCTAATTTCAGCCAATCAGAGAGGTCAAAACTATTCCCTATGCTCTGCAATGGCTTAAATGGAACAAGGTATACGTAATAAAATAACGTGATTTCTAACTGGCGTGGCATCATAAATTCAAAGAAGTAATATTTTCGTTCTTTGTTAATATTTTCTGCATTTGTTTATTTGAAAATGAATTCCGGATTTCAAAGAGGCGATAAGAGAAGGCTTGAAAGTATTAAAACTTTGGAATAGAGCAAATTTGTGACATAGATGTTAAGGGCATTAAAATCTCGAATATTTTTATAACCAATAAACTGTTTTAAACTTTGATAGTCCCTAGCATAAGATCTAGTTTTATTATAAATGACCCAAGTTCCAATTCGTTATTTTGGTGTAGTGATGCACGACGAGGCGAGAGTACTCTCGCATTTCGTCTCGTCTCGTTTCATTATTCGAGGCGAGAACGAGAGCGAGATTACAGTTTAAAATACGAGGGGAGATCGATATAACAACTGCGAGAAGCGAAAAATCTCGCGAGATAAAACGTATTTGTACCTTTATAATTCAATGAAGAATGCACCATAAAAGGAGTGGATTCAACGTTAATTCGTGAGTGGAACACGTGAATGTGAAAATTATAGAAATTCACTATATTTTTTGAGTTTATCTGTAGTCGATTGATATCGGTCCCAGAGTGAGGAAATGCAAAATAAAGACAAAATCCTAATTCATCCCAGTTAAAACCATGGTTAATAAAATTCTTGCCATCCCTAAAAAGTAAAGGATATTATATTAAGCGTCGATGGGAGCTAACACGGAAGCGAAGCGGAGTGATTGATTGCCGGCGGGTTCCCAGTGTAGCGGTTTTTGTATGGCTAAATCTTAATTAAATAGTGGCATATATTTAATTATAAAGTGTAGGTACTTTCATTTACTTACAAAAATATCTTTCTAATGTTTAATTAGTTTTACTGATGGCCAGTGTTGTGACAGATCAATTTATAATGGATCTAGATCAAGATTAAGATCTTTACAATTAATGTGTTCTAGATCAGATCATAGGTCAAGTTTTGCGATCGGATCATTTTTTCAGATCAGATCAGGAATTTGAGATCTGTTTTTCTTAGATCATAAAAAAGACTAGTAACGATTTTCAAATGCTTTTTATTTCTTATTAATTAGATAGGAATACAAATAGTAGTAATATTAATACTCTTAATTACAACGAACATACTTCGCCGTATGTCTTCCACATGGAAAGAAAATTAGATATATAGGTACTTAGTTTTATTAATGCTGAATTAACGAAAAAAGTAAAAACAGAAACAAAAATAATAATTTTTAACATTAGAATTGCTGAAATGTAATAAATTAAGTGAGGCCATATCAAATGAGCAGCCAATCATTATATACCATTGAATTTTTTAAGTGGGTTAAATAAATTACAACCCACTTGTATTTAATTTGTTCTTGGATATTCTGGTTTCAAATTTTTGTACTTGTTTTTTCATTTGATACGGCTTAAACTGTTAGGTACATAAAAAAATATTTTCTTCTCCAGTTTTATTCAAGTTTCTCTTATATACCCGTATATATGATCTTTTTTTAAGATCATAGATTATACAGTTCTTAGATCCAGATCCAGATCTGAATACATAAAACGATCTAAATCAGATCAAAACCTTACGAAATAAACTAGATCAGTGATTTAGATCAAATGATCTAGATCAGTCACAACACTGCTGATGGCACAATGTATTAACAGATATTGGATTGAAATAGTTTAGATATCACTATTTGGTGGTAAATTATTTTAGAGGTAAATTAACATCACATTTCTGGTGACTGTAAATGAAGACAGATCTTAGTGTTTCGTCTCTTTATTATTTATAGTAATAGTTCAACGACTAAAAATACACGGAAGACGGTACGATTGATGTGAACTTGTCTCTTAAATGTTACGTAAGTACGTAGTGCGCAAGCACTTATTTTTATTGTGAGACTCTCGCGAGATTTTCGCGCGAGAACGAGACGAGACTCAAAAAAATGTGCGAGAACAAGAGCGAGATCCAAATTGCAGATCCTAAAACGAGACGAGATCGATATTTTATATGTCTCGTTACGTCAAGCATCGCTTGCATCACTATTGTGGTGGATGACCCCATTAGTTGTGTAACATGAATAATTTATGTCCATGTTCTTCTGTGTTTGTGCATTGTATATTTTATCACTGACATATTTTATTTAAATTATGAATACCTTTGACAGCAAAATGCGTACATCTGTAATTGTAAAAAAAATAATTATTTCTTCCTGAGGATGATTTTGGTAGGGTCGAAACGTCGAAGTAAATAATAAATAATTATATGACTGCATCCCAGAATTTATTTTCCTAATGAATAATTTAGGTGACTATGGCGATGTTCGTATTCACACTGCTATGGTGTTAATAAATAGACAAAAATATGCTACCCACCGAGCATTCATAAAATACTTTCCTTGTAGCCAGATTAAATTAGCTGTAAATAGTGGAACTAATAGTTTAACACATCAAATCTACTTCGACTGTAGTATACCTAGATTTGTAACTTTACGTCAATAGGTATTGATAAATGCAAATTTTTTTCTACTTCCAATTGAAAAACTTATCATTTCTTCACAATCTGTAGAATGGACATGTAGGCAATACTTTACTATATTTCAGATAAGAATAGACTTGGTGGCGCTGCTGCGCCAGCCTGTTTTATACACATAAAACTTATGAATTATTTTTGTTTCGTGTATGACATACTTGACAGCTCCTAACGTCAAAATTTGGTTATTTTAAATTATTTAGTAAATTAACAGTTACTTAAAGTTCCTAAATACATTATAAAGTCAAAATGGAATAAATAATATACCTGCTTTACATATTGCTATTGTAAACTTGGTTTGCGTTTAGACGAATAAGAAAGCTGGAATCGTAAGCCCTATCTTACTCCTAAATCTATTCTTATCTGAAATACAGTATAAGTAACTGAACGGATATAATTTCATATCCATTCTAGGATATCGAATCACAAATCACGTAAGTCGTGTAACCTAGGCAACTATCTATTCATTTATTAGTGTCAGGTCGCGAATCTGGGTAACCGGGTTCGATCCCGACCGACGCTAAATGTTTCGAATTTTAAATGGCACAAAATTGACCCCTGTGGTGCACTCTCTACGCCAGCAATGCGTGCCCGTGAGGTGACGCCTGGTAAATGCCTGTACGGTACAAATATGTCATCATCATTACCGAAATCTGCGTACAAAGTAGATTGGCACACACAGCAATGGGTAATATGCCGTGATGATATATTTATTTATTTATTTATTTAAGAAGAACGATACAAATGTCACATTTGACATTTCATTTTTGTCATTTAGATGGAAATATTTTCAGTACAAAAAGAAATTTGAATAATTTAATAACAATTAACTGAATTATATTATGAACTGGTTGTAAGTGTTGAAAAGAACATAAAAAATGGGAACCAGAATTGCATGAAATGTCACATTTGGCAACGTTTTCCTTTTTAGATTTGGTAATAAAATTTTAATAACAAATGTCATTAAGAAAGCCTAGGAAAAGAAGCACATAAAATGACATTACCTAATTAATAATATTCAATAAAATTTCAAATTTCTATAGTTCGTATTTTCTTTCTTTTCGTTAGTCGTAGAAAAGGCATGCTATACAACTCGAGTGGAGTGTCCATGTCCATATCGCTTTCGGATGATTGAACACTCCACCTACGACGTCGTGTTCAAACCTTATCCTCATGTGATATGGACATCATATCCACTCTTGTTGTACAAATTACTATTTCCTATTTACAAGTTACGAAGTTTGATTGACAAGGTAGGTATATTGAAATTTTCATGAAAGTTATTTCTCTTTTCTCTCATATTTCCCTTCCCTTCAGTAAATTATATTTGCGTTCCTATCATAAACAGAGTTGAAAACAACAAAGAATCGAACGACACCTCAGTGACACGTTAACAAGACCTTCTAGTGCAGACAGGGATCCAAGCTGCTGTGCTGTGTCCGTGACATAATACCATCGACAGCGACAGTTTGACATCTGCAGGACGCCAATCTAACTACGAACTTTGATCGACAACCATATCAACGGAAAAAATAGATTTCCTGTTTTCATTAAAACCTTCAAACGCAGGGTTAATGTTGGAATATTTATTTTTAGAAATTTCATAAATAAAATATCCTTAAGGCTTTTATATCAGTATAATTTGATACAATTTTCTATTTAAATCTTTATTAAGCGGTGCAATAATGAAAATGTTAAAAATGACAGTGACAAAATGCATTACAGCAGCGCTGTTCCCCTGCTCGTTACAGTAATTTCAGAATATGTCGATCTTTTTCATTATTTGAAGCTTCTGTTCCAATGAACTAGTTGCTATTGCCTTCATTTTCAGTAAAAATACAGTAACAATGTGTTTTTGTACTTTTCGTCATTTTCATTATTGCAAAGTGTAATTATGATTTGTGCTGATGACAAAATTCGAATATTTCAAAATTTCGAAGTCAAAATTCGAAATATTTTTCGAATTTTGTAATTCGATAGTTGATGCTGTCATCTATTTATTCGTGTTTTACTATGACATGACTTGTTAAAACTTGATCTGTGAGTCCAAACACTGTGATTTGTCGTTTATTTGTTGAAAGTAAAATCTTAATTAACATGTCGCCGCGAAGTACAATTAGCAAATATTTTTTCTGACATTAATAATGACAAAGCAAAGTGCAATAAATGCCAATTAACTTACACTTTAAAATATGTAATTATAACTTCGTAAATACTCGGAATTGGAATTTTGAATGTGTATGAAATACGAATTTTGTTAAAAATTCCAATTCCATTTTTTTCAAAATCAACAGCACTAATTATGATTTCAATAAAAAATCTGGAGGAATAAAATCAAAATGACATATTTTCACTGAATTATCAGTAGCTCTGATAAATATACAGGCACAGCCTAACAAAAAACTTTAAAATGTAAATAATACTTTCGTGATTTCATTTTCTAATTACTTTATGTAAAAAGCTTCAAATAAAAGTTTTAGTGCATAAAATTCTGCATCAATAAGTAAAATTTTTTTTTTAATTGGCATGAAAATCTATTGAAATTGAAATAAATAAATAAATAATATAATAATAATAAAATCTATGAAATTCTATATTTGCCGATTTAAAAAAAAAAATAGAATACATCACGCGTCATAAAAATGTCTTTGCTTGACTCAGAGGCTTTGAGGAAATGCTCGGACGCTGCTCATCGTCGCATTCTTCAAACAAGCATCCTCGTCTGCAATGAAACATTTTCATGACTTGTAATGTAATATACTATTGCTCTGTAATGGCAGAAATTAGGTATGAAATTGTTGAAAGTCACCCCAAAAGTAGAAAGATTGAAACAAATAAATTATCAAATGTTTAACCAATCAAGACATAATCGGAGAAAAATGAATGAGATAGACAGAGCATAAGTAATCCAAGAAACCTAGTAATGCAGTTCTGTTATCAGTCTATAGGTACAGTATTGAAACACTGCCTGCCAAACCTATAAACTATCTACGAATACGAAAGTTGTCTGATGTTAATTCAAAAAATACCTACTTACATTTGTTTTTGTGTTGCATGTATAAAAATTACATTGTCAAAAATGGACTTGATCTACTTGTGCTCTGAACACATGCCAGATTATTTCTTACCCCGTATGATGTGACGCCTAGTAAACCGTACGAATATGTCATCATTACAGATATAAACGTACATATATATATATATATATATATATATATATATATATATATATATATATATATATATATATATATATATATATATATATATATATATATATATATATATATATATATATATATATATAATTGATACGTAATTTTCATTTTTTCTGTAAAGTATCATTTACTGCGAAAAATAATTATTAAATATTAAACACCACCGGAAGTACGTATACGGCCCTAGAGTATGTTTCTATGGTGCACAGGCAAAATATAATTGAAGTAAAATATCATATTGGTACCTGTCATATGCCATTCAAACTGTGAGTATACTGTATTTAACAATCATGAAATGTGCATTCCTAAATTTTCTTTTCGACATTTTTGTTTTGTCACTCTGCCGGTGTGTAAATTTTACGTATATATATAAAATTGGAGTTTATTTATTGTGTTTTCTTACGTTAAATTATAATATTCCCAGGGCCGGATACGTCATAACCAATTTTTATGTGGCGACCGTTTTGAACATGTAATTTTAATTTCGATTTTTAATTACAAGATAATATAAATTTGACTTATATTTACTGTTAGGCTGCTTACATGATATACTTTTAGTATATATTATCAAAACATTTAAATTTCATTTAGTGATACTCCCCTATTATTAACAACAAAAAACATATGAGATTTTATTTCTCGACAAATTTCACAAATCATCGATAATTATTAGTTTCATCACAGGTTTAAATTACAAAAACAATGTAATAAACCATGTAGGACAGAAATATTTTTCTATGTTTAGTGTATTTATTTTTCTTAATTACTTCATGTAAATTGTAAGTTCAAAAAATAATTTTGTCAAAATTATAGTATACCAAATTGTAATCTTTACAGAGTCCTGAGGAAGCTTTAAATAAAAGTCGAAAGCTTGACCAAATATCAAAGAATCAACATATTTATCTAGGCCCAAGTTAAATAGTGCAGTACCCATTAACATTCTCCTAAACTAATCGACAGTGACGATCACACTTGATATATTTAAGTATTGTATTCGTTTACTTTATTGCAATAATGATTATTGAATTGATTGAAGGTACTTCACTCCATCTCTACTTGTGTACTAATTGATCAAGAATCGGTACTTGAGGATAACGAAGGGCTGTTGAGCAGTTGATGATGACGAAGATGGCGATGATGAAGATGATAGATCATAAAAGTAACCATTGAAATGTAGTAGATTCATATCATTATCTTATTTATGTAGCTACTGAAATGTAAAGTTTAGTATTAATGAGGTCTTGTTTTTTGTGACCCCTGTGATGTACTCTCCACTTCAGCAATGAGTGCTCGTAAAGTGACGCCTGCATGGTAAACGTCTGCATGGTACTAAGTCATCATCATCACCGATATCTGTGTAATACAAAGCAGGTTTGCACACCTAGCAACGGATAATATGGCGTAATGATATATTTAATTATTTATTTATAATATAATAGAATGTATAATATAATAGAAAATTTAACAAAGAAGCACACAAGTGTTTTTTTAATGTTAAATGCCAAGGGAATGTCATTATTTTAGTCATTAATAATTTTTGAATTAATTTGAAAACTATTATTTTTCATGAAGAAAATAATTCAACATGTTAGACTAGTATGATAAAAAAAGTTATCGTTCGTTGACTACAACATCAATAGGAGCGCCAGCGAAACAAAAACGTCAGATATTAGAGTAAACTGATGAGACACAAAAGAATGACATCGCTGAGAAATAATATTGGGGTTGGCATTTTTTGTTCGCTTCGTGTGTATTTACTTGTCAAATATCATGTTTTGTTCATTGATTTAACACTACCGCATTGAAGCGATTTTTTTTTTAGAAATAATGAATATGTCCTGTCATTATCATTATCTACCGCTTTAATAGGGATACGAGTATGTACGTATAGGAATATAAGGGTGCTATTAATATTAAAATAAATTTCATATTTACATTTTTTGGTACATAATATGTTCTAAAATTTGTAAAATATGATAAAATAAGAATTGTTATTCATTTTGAGCCGTAATTAGTTGTATCTAATGGAATAAAACTATTGGCAACAAAGAATTACTGTTAATGCAAATGCAAAGCAAAAATTACATATTTAATAGCGTCTGTAATATCTTTTTCTACATCTACAGTTTTATAATAATTAATAAGTAATTGAACATTGGATATTCAAAATTTTTAATAAAACTAAAAAGTAGACAATCTTGTCACATTGTACGAGAGCCAGTCAAATATAAACCAGAATAATTTAAATTCTCTTTATTACTTTAAAATATGTATTTATAAATCCGGTAACGTTATTTTTCTATATAGTTTCCTTGAACATCTAAGCTTAAACTATTGTAATCCTAAATAATGATAAATATTAATACAAAAAAAGCTTTCATAATTATTTATTGTACATGTATATACGCAAAAAATTCTTTTATTCTGCATAAATTGCACTTTTAATTTATTTTACAAGAAATATTATAAAAATAAATTAAATAATATTGTCCGATATTTATTATATTATGACCGTAAAAAGAAGTTTGGAATATGCACCTATTAAGAAAAAATTGTTTAAAATATTCGAAACTTTAATTGTGTTATTTCTAAGATTACTTCATTCATAACATCTGTTAACAATTATAAACCTTTGAATAACAATGGTTTATAATAATAATAATAATAATAATAATAATAATAATAATAATAATAATAATAATAATAATAAAAATAATAATAATAATAATAATAATAATAAAAATAATAATAATAATAATAAAAATAATAATAATAATAAAAATAATAATAATAATAATAATAAAAATAATAATAATAATAATAAAATTAATAATAATAATAATAAAAATAATAACAATAATAATAATAATAATAATAAAAATAATAATAATAAAAATAATAATAATAAAAAAAATAATAAAAAAATAATAATGATAAAAATAATAATAATAAAATAATAATAATAATAATAATAATTATAATAAAAATAATAATAATAAAAATAATAATAAAAATAATAATAATAATAAAAATAATAAAAATAATAAAAATAATAATAATAATAATAGTGATAATAATAATATTATTAATAATAATAATATTAATAATAATAATAATTATTTGAAAACAAAAATCAACGTAATCGATTATCGATTATTTTTTGATTAATCGATTATTTTTGCCAAGCCTACTATCAACCATAGCGCTTTACTCTACATAATGGAAGCATATGGTCTGAGGGGGAAATGTTTTAAATTGGCTGAAATCATATTTAACAAATAGAAATCAAACAGTGGTAATTAATAATGTGTAATCTAATTATCATACCTCCTTGTACGATATTCTACAGGGCTCAAATTTGGGACCAATACTGTTCATTTTGTTCGTAAATTTGTTCGTAAGCGATATTGTACTAGACATAGATTTTACAACAATAATTCTGTATGCTAATGATACATCAATAGTAAATAATGACGCTAACTACGCCTATTTAGTACAAGATACGATTAAGGAACTACGTCAAATATCTAAATGGTTCCTAAATAATTTTCTCATATTAAACAGAAAAATCTAAATTTATTTCTTTTTCTAATATAAGTAAACAAAGATAGTAGTGTGTTATTAAAAATAAATGACAAAGAAGTTTGCGATACTAATTTATTAAGTAAAAAACTTGCCATACTGTTTACTTTCCCCAGGGTCGGCCCAAGGTGGTACAGGCGAGCCAAGCGACCGTCTGGGGCGAAATTGATTATAGGCCGACTTTTTTAGAGACTATTTATTTGCAATATAAATTGATTCGTCAAGTGTGCAGTTTTATGCAAAGATATTTATGTAAAGATTGGGACCAAAGGGCGAATTTGTGGGTTGCTTTTGTTTACAATTGCAGTAACATTTGTTAGATGTGTAATAAGTTTCAGCAAAATAATATCAATTAAATCCTATTTACGTTCTACTTAAAGAAAAAAGATTACATTCGTTGGCGATTATATCAATTGAAAACATTGCAATTGCAAGTATCAAAATTAAATACTGAAGAAATAATTATTGTTCAGGGAATCTACCAAAAAAATACCCCCAACATCAAAAAAACTGCAACAAAAGCTTTTTTACAGAATCATGTACGGAAAAATGCGCTGATCAACGGGCCCTTGCCAATTTGGGAAAAGCCGGCATATTTTGGTTTTTAGCCTTTTTCTTCAAAACAATGATCTGTACCGATATTTTACAAGTGTGAAAATTTTTATACAAAACAAGCTTCGTATATTTTGTTTTACTTAGGATGCACTGTTTCTGAATTACAAAATAAGGAAAAGTGATACCTACAGTGAGAAATATTTTTTCTTTCTCTAAATATACGGTATTGGACAAAAACTCTGTAGAACCCTAAAGAAAAAATTTGTATTTTTAATATCCAAAATATTTCAGTTTCTGTGTTTGTTCACAAGTTATGATACAAATCGGGTCATTTTTTCATCTACCACTCTGATCAGGTTAAAGGAAGGATAATGCGCTAAGGATAATTCGCTTGAAAATTTAAATTCAGTATGAAATCATAAATATTTATTTTATTATTACATTTAATATTTCTAATTATGTATTACACGATTTTTGCCGTCGAGCGGTTTTCGAGTTACTAGCATTTAAAATATTTTGAACAACTGCAAATCGGCTAATTTCTCATTTTTTAATTCACCTCTCTGAAACGGGTTAAAAATACAATAAATTTGAATCTGGCATGAAATTTTCTTTGAAATCATATATCGCTCGATTGTTTTAGATGAGCGGTCGCGAGTTATAATGTACTATTCAAAAAATTGCTGACAACGCGAAAAAAATTATAAATAAATTGATGATCATTAATCATTAATACTTTATATAAATTTTATATGTAGTATATGTAGAAAGTTTTATTATTTAATCGTTAGTGGTGTATCTTTGTTTCCGCCTTTTGACTTAAATCTTTATATTTATTATTATTATTATTATTATTATTATTATTATTATTATTATTATTATTATTATTATTATTATTATTATTATTATTATTATTATTATTATTATTATTATTATTATATATCTTTGTTATTCATATTCATAGTCAAAGTCAGACTGCAATTTAAAATTATTATATTTATTTTGTGGTATTGCCATTATTTTGTATCTATGCTATCTAAATAAAATGCTTCTTAAATAAATTTCATCAGTATTGTATGCGTATCTAAATTTTAATAAAGGAGGGGAGTAATTTAAATATTCGTCTGGGGCGCTCAAAAGTCTCGGGCCGGCCCTGGCGTCGCCCTTCGGAAACTAAGGAGCTTAGTACATATCTCTGTTCTAAAAAACCTATTACTTTGCGCACGGCCAATTTAAACTATGGCATTCTGTGTTGGGGAAACAGTGCACATTGTGAACAAGTTTTTAATATGTAAAAGAAAGATACTTAATTAGATTTATGTTAAATGCGCCGCATAATGCGCACTTCAAACTCATATTTGAAGAATTAGGAATATCTCTATCTTGTTTGTATATCTTACATGCTTGTTGCTTAATAAGATAATTTGATTTAAACATCACAACGCAAGGTGATATTTATAATTGCAACACAAGGCAAAATTCACGCGTCTAAACACCACCACACAGACATGTTAAATTTAAATCTAATCCATAGTACACATCTATAATTTTGTATAACAAGTTACATGAAAATATTAAAAAACGCGACAGATTTTGAATTGTTTTAAAAAAATTAAAATTATTTTTAATAGTAAATATATTTTACTCTGTAAATGAATATCTTAATATCTGATATAGGTACATTATATTGCTTTTTCTTATTGTATCATTTTTTCTTGCAATGACTTTTCCTAGTCCAGAGGAACAATAAATTATTATTATTATTATTATTATTATTCATACTATGCTTATTATTATTACCCTCTTAATTAAAATAAAAATAACTAAATCTGTAAAAAACTCAAGACATATATTTGCATCGTCACAAAGTGGAAGTGGTATTTAATTTATGATAATTCCTTAAAAATAAGCAGCTTTATTAACTAAATAGAACTATAACTATTTGTTCGTACGAGTGTATAACTTATGACACTTACGACAAAGCAAATTATTTAAATTGTGGATTATTAAATTAATTAGGTAGAAGCATATATGCAGGAATTCTATACACAATTTCCATAAAGTTCTCGTAGACATTAAACAAACCGTTGCCATGTCAATTGGGTTCCGCATGACTAATTTCGTCTGTGGAAATAAAGAACATATTACCAGAACTCAACTTGGGTACTTCAAAGCAAAAATGTTCATTGAGGTTACGCTTTCTCGTTATATTAAAAACTGTTTGAAAACTGCCGACCTAAATGAAACAAAGCTGCAATTACTGAGTTTTAGTTAGCAACACGGACAAGTTTCCATTGCCTCAAGTTACACGTGTGTATATTTCATCTATCAAACTTGAATTGCTTTTGCAGGAAATTATTTTGATTATGTTAAATAAAAAATATGTCACTGGTTGAGTAAGAGATTATTTAGCATGTATTTAATTGATCAGTATTTTAACTAAATTATCAGCAACATATATAAAAATGTAATTTAAATCATTTAAGCTAAGCTAACCATAATTTCTCTAACCTAACCTAATCTAACCTGAACATAATATGTATTCATATTAACCGATCACTTATTTTGTTATTTTACAAAATACTGATCAAATAGTAAAAACATACTGATCAAATAAATACAAACTTTTTTTGTTATTCTTTATTGTGAAAGTAATTAATAACTAATGTTATATATACACCTTAATTTAATTTAGTTCTATACAGCCGCGGCCTCGTTGCTGTTGCTCTTTTGGCTCTCTCAGTTATTTTCTGTCCGGTACTAGTGAGATATTTACGAGTATGTACTACTTAGCTGTGGAAATGATTTTGAACAATATTTGTAAAAATAACGTAAGTAATTTAAAATAATTTTTCAAAATATTACTTAATCATACGAGCTGTATGATTTAATAATATTTTACAGAAATTAGATTACGGAATCACATAATAAACTTTTATATTATAAAGAAAAAATACAGTGGTACTAAAAATGTACACTCTTTAAGTAAAGCACACTTAATTTATAAATATTGAAAATAATCTTTTTGTCATTCCATAATGTGAACTTTTTGTTTATTAATTTGAATGTCCCAATGGCATTCTTATATATGACAATAATAATAATAATAATAATAATAATAATAATAATAATAATAATAATAATAATAATAATAATAATAATAATAATAATAATTTTGAAATGTTGTAACTATACGGACGACACAAAAACCTTGTATGTGATTTGTTGCAAAATTGTCTTTTTAGCACATGACGTGTGTTCACGTTGAATACGAAAACCACAACCATTTTGCAACTAAACAAATAAATAAATAGTTATTTTGTTTCGTAGTTTCTTGATCACTACACTGAGTTCTGTATGGCATTTTGGCATTGCAATATGTACCTACCTGAAATTGAGAATCAATCTGACTATTTGCACATATGTTCGATTAGATATTAGATTTGGTTAAATTACATTAGTTTATACATACATACTTATTAATAAACAATACTCCATCGCTGCATTAGTGTATTTACAAGTAGGAAGTTTCGCTGCGCTGACACACAGGCGTACGTTTTTACCTTCCGTCACTTTTAGATAAGTAAGGTATATTGTCTTTGGTGACGAGTTTTTAATGAATAAGCACGTTTTAGGGTCCCTAGAATACGATTTTACTATTTTTACGATGATGGACGATTTTTTTGGATATCATAACTCCAATACCACCTTTTCAAAAATTATAATTTTTGCGTATTCCTCTTCTTTACATCACATGAAGAGCTGATTAGATTTTCGTTATAATTAGTCGACCGGAAGTACCCTAATTTGAAAATTTTAACAGTTTTTCTTGAAAAACGCTCTTAAATATCATATTTTCACATTAAATGTTATAAATATTATATTAAAGAATATTTTGTACTTCATACTAAATGGATATAGAGTTAAAAATTTATAAAAATATTAAATATATATTAGCCAGCTATATGTTATAACTCTGCGGAAACAGCTACTATATTAAGAAAATTCTGATTGAAAGGTGTTAGTGTCAAGTGCAGTTGACAGTATGTTTTTCTGGAAATATAGGATATTTTGCTAGAAACTTCCTCTATGGAATTTGTATAAAATACATACAACTGCCATAAGGTAATGTACAAGAAATAGAATCTTTTGCAAGGAACTTTCTGTATGACATTTATACGAAATACATAGAACTGACGGAAGGTAATTTGCTGGCCACATCAGATTTTTTTTTAATTTCTATGTATTTCAATCTATTATTATTATTTGCCCTTATAGCCAGTTTCAACATTGAAACTTAAACTAGCAAATTGCATCGAAATGATAAGTTATGTCAATTAATTTATAATGTATTGTTGTTTTTTTATGCTTGCTGGTGTATCATCTCATTTGAACATTTATTTACATATTTATTAATGTAAGTATATAAAAAATTTTCATGTATTATTTCTTTCTTATTGATTTGTATCGCATTTTATTATTATTATTATTATTATTATTATTATTATTATTATTATTATTATTATTATTATTATTATTATTATTATTATTATTATTATTATTATTATTATTATTATTATTATACATTATGTTCCACAACGAGCTGACGCAACCTTTATTTTAAATATTATTTAATATTAATTTTCATAAATTGATTTTTCGATACCTACCTATGTGTATTTTAATTAAAATATGTTCAAAACAATGCCGGTCTACTCGGAAATAGTAATTAATTTACGCATTTTAAATACCATTGAATTTAACACAAAATTATATTTGAATATAAAATTTTTTAATTTTTTTTTAACTATTTCCGGCGCACCCATATTTTTTGACTTTTTATTCAAAAACAGTCACATCTTAATCACTGTGGATCTCGTAAAAGAAGCATTTTGTAACATTCTGTTATCGAGTATAAATTTTTAGTAGTGTTAACAAAAGCTTCATTTTTAGAAACTGTTTTAACAGATTTTAGTTATTCGATTTCTTTCACGTGACGCAGAGTTATAAAGACGTACTTTTTAATTAAAAAGAAAAATAGTATTATATTCAAAAACTACCAGTTTTAAATTTTAGAAAACTTATGTTCTAACATTATAGTAAAATAGAAAGAACCCATAGGAGAGTATAGACAAATTCAGGATAATTTGATTACATTATTAGCATGCTTTTCTTTTCTAAATATACCTTAACAAAACCAAACGATCTAACCTAAATTTACGGCCACGAATGAAATAGTTATTTACGTATGAGTTAGGAAAATGGTATATTACTGATGAAGAGTTTGACATACGAGGCACTTTGTGCCGAGTATTTTACGGCTCCGACTCAAGTACTGACTGGTATTTTACTAACGAGTCATTTATGACATTTTTTCTGAAACCTTCGATTATAATAAAAATTAATTTTAAATTTAATAATTAATTCTGGTTTTCTATAAGTATTTAGTAGCGCGCTTTTCTCTATTCTAAGGTAACAGAAAAAATTTAATAAATAAACGAAAACCACTTAATTACAGTCAGTTTTGCATTTTTGGTGTGAGTTTCTATTCATGTGCAAATGTGTTGCGAAGCAAATAATTGCGACGAGATTCTTTTAGCCATTCTGGGAATAACATATCCAGTGTACAAAACACAACTATGTTTATTAATATTCAATAAAATTTTAAATAAAACGTTTACATGTTTTCGTCAGTATTCAGTGAAATGCAACTTTTGCTCCGGTCTCAGAAAAATATTGGGTATGTAATTTGTGTGAAATGATACTAAATATGTTTGCCAACATTGTAAAATGTGTTTACATGAAACAAACAATTGTTAAATTGTTATGTGTTTGGATATTTGTACAAATTAAAATATATTTAAGCTTAATATTAGTATGAGAGAAGGAAGTTAAATAAACAGAATCTATTTAAATTTTAATGTAATAGTAATTGAAATAATAATAATGGGTCATTGTATTTAAATGTGTTAATGCAAAAACAATTAATTTACTTTTGTCAATATACTCGTATGCATTCTATTATTAAGAAAAACAGCTTTAATGCAAATACATTATGCTCGTTATTTCAATGAAATTTAAAACAAATATAGTCTGGAGTTGATATTTTCTCATCAGTTTTAATTAAAAAGAAAAGATCTGCAAATTAATCATTACAGTTCCGTTTGAATGCAATTGTTTATTTAAATGTATTGATACAATCATGCTATTACATAGTTGATTGGCTCGAAACCAAAATTCATACATGCATTTTGATACAAATTGCTTTTTCCTCATTCACATGCATATTCATATTCATAAAACTTCGCCTGTTCGCTTGTTTTTTCACTACCGGGATGTCAAAATCATGACAAAATAAGCAAAACATTTTGCCTGTAAGGAGATTTATGTTAAACATAAACCTTAGGGATTTTATATTATTTTGACAGTTAATTAACTAATATGGGATGGGTTTATAGGCTGCATTATATAACTTTCTAAATTTAGTTGCTATAATAATGTAGAAGCTACATTCACAATTTCTTGGAGTTTTTTCGATGATTCTTTGCTGGATTCTTGTAATTGCATTTTAGAAAAAAACGAAGATGGAGAACTCAAAATTGCCGAAATGAAATTTGAGAAAATTCAACATTTTTATAGCAAAAGTTTATGTTGTGAAGTTGTTAATCTCAAAAGTTATCAATTTCCTAAATTCATTGAAGTGTTAGATGACAGTCGAACTTGTCACAGGCTTTTAATTGTTAAAAATTTGTTTTTACCTTCCGTCACCTTTAGGTAAGGAAGGTATTGTCTTTGCTCAAAAAATTCGGTGGTGAGTTTTTAATGAATAAGCACGTTTTAAGGTCCCTAGAATAAGATTTTACTATTTTTACGATGATGTCTGTATGTGTGCGTGTGTGGATGTGTGTGTGTCTGCGATAACTCTAATACTACAATTCCAAAAATTATAATTCTTTCGTATTCCTGTTCGTTGCATCCATATGAAGAGCTGATTAGATTTTGGTTATAATTGGTCAACGGGAAGTACCCTAATTTGAAGATTTTAACAGTTTTTCTTGAAAAAACGATGTTAAATATCATTTTTTCACATTTAATGTTATTATATATATATATATATATATATATATATATATATATATATATATATATATATATATATATATATATTAAAGAACATTGTATTCTCTATACGATTTGACTGCATTTTATACTTCATATTGAATGGATATAGAGTTATAAAATTATAAAGAAATTAAATTTCATAAATTAGCCAGTTATGCTAGAAACAGCTACTATATTAAGAAAATTCAGATTGAAAGATGTCAGTGTCAAGTGCAATTGACATAATCGTAGTATATTTGTGTTAGGATCTTTTTTCTCGAAATTTTCTGTATGGAATTTGTATAATATACATACAACTGTCGAAAGGTAATGTACATACAAGAAATTTACAATCTTTTGCAAGAATCTTTCTGTATGGATTTTATAGAAAATACAAACGCATTTACGAAAATTCTACCGGTAGATACCGCATCTACCGACTGTGTTCGAAAACACGAGTGGTAAAAAGTTACCGTGTTCGAAAATTGTTCAATATCTAACCAGGTCCATCTAACGGATTCATGAAGAATCTAATCTTAAAAAAAGGTAGTGATGCAAAGCGAAGTGTGCGCGGTAAAAGTGGAAATGTGTTCAAAGTAGGACTCTGCTCGGTTTGTTAACTACGTCAAATTTCTAAACTGTTTTAAATTTTCAAATTTTTTCATAGGTTATGGATCTACCCTGTTTACCACTTGCGTTCACAAAATATCGATTCCGGTAGCTATAACCTGATAAAAAGCTGTTTACCGGTAACAGTTCACCGGTAGAATTTTCGTAAATACCTCATATAACTGATGGAAGGTAATGTGCTGGCCACATCAGATTTTTTTGGGATGTTTCAAGTTTCTACTCTCGGTGGTGACAAATTAGTATATGTGTACTACTCAGGAGAGAATGCTCCTTTTCTGGAACTTTGTAGCCCTCAAACTGTATTCTCGGCTCGACTTTCAAATTGCATCTGGAGCAAAAATTGTGCATTTTTCGACCTTGAAATAAATATTTATTTTTTTGTTGATTTTCATATTTGAATAAAAATTTATTTAATTTAAACTGATTATGAGAAAACAGGGATGCGTTAACGTTAACGAAACGTTACGTTATTTCGTAACGTTATAAAAAATAATAATTCATTACATAACGTTAAAAATAACTTTTAAAAAAACAAATCAACGTTATATAACGTTATAATAACGGTATTGTTACTTCGTTATTATAACGTTAAAATAACTATTCTTTCTCAAATTTGTAATATGCATTAAAAATTAAAATAAAAAAATTATTCATAATGTTTTTTATACGTACCTTATTCTAGAATTGAAAATTATCTATTACAAAAAAAAATACTGATTTGTAAATACAAAATTAGAAAAAGGAATAATTAAATTTAAATAAAAACGGGTAAAGATGTCAAGTATTTTATTATAAATAATATATTATTAACAAAATTAAAAAAAACATCGGTAAATTAGAAAATTATATTCTCAACGGCAAAATCTTAAATATGTATATATGGATAACGTTATAGGGAATCGTTATTTGTTACATTACGGTTACATAACGTTATTTTGTTATTGTTACGGTATTGAAAAAAATTAATAAATGAAACGTTATGATAACGTTATCGGGTATAGTTACATTATGTTTTCCATCCCTGTGAGAAAAAGACATTTTAGAATAGAAGTAAATAATATAAAAGGAAAACATTGATAAAACATTGTATCAATATAGCATTTCACTAGTCTTTTATTTTGTGAAGTGTAGGTAGGTCACTGAATTTCAATTTATTACATCTATCAGATAATATTTCAATATACGTTGTAACAAACCATTCAGTCATGAATATGTTGATAAAGGTTGGAACATATTGCATTAAAAACGAAAATAACTTTCAAAATATAAATTCATAAAAAAATCCCATGAAGTCTCCGCCATGTTTGCATATCAGCCGCGCAGGCGCAAACAAAAAACTGTGGATGCTGTGTCCGTTTTACCTTACATTGTAAATCTATTCAGTAGGTATTACATTGGCGTTATCCTCGCCATGGATGAGTGAGCGCGTCAGTTGGAGCCGTCCCTGATAATTTTCATTTTTATGGAATGAATCTCTGTGCATGCTACGTGCGCATCGATATTGTCCCCGTAATTCAGACTCTGTTCGTTTATTTTTCGAACGAACCGTTCTACAGTAAAAGGCACGATCTTTATCATTTTCTTTATTTATATTTGATTTATTTCTGGAACAGTAATAATATGTAATTTTAAATGGATTAAAACCAAGCACGGGGGTCGGGTGGTAGTGGTGAGTTCGAGTCCCACGTAAGGCATGGTTTTTACATTTCTTCATTTGTCTCATACCTATTTCATGATCTCGTGGGTTATATGACTAAAGTTGTGCAACCGCCCATACATTAAAAATAATTAAATTTAAAATTGTAAATGTAAATGTAGTTTAATTCATGAAAGAGTATTACTTTTCACGTAAGAAAATAGCGTTAGTTTAGATAAAGAAATAAATTCTATTTTCTGATTAATCTGAATGCACGGCTAGCTTACAAAAGCGAAAAAATATCACCTGTCATCTGTCAGTTATCAAATAAAATTAACAGATTTGAATTATATTTGCAACGTTGATACTTAAATTTTAAGCTAGGCTTTAATAATTAAAATGCAAATCAAAATTTTGACAACAATATTCAGTTATTCATTTGGCGTTTCGTTTCGTTATGATATTGTTAATATAAGAAACACTTAAAATTTAAGCGTCAGCATTGCAATCGAGCGTTAGTTTTATATAATTTCATTACACATTGTTCTAAATTTTACATTTCACTTATAACTGTTTTTGCTCGATCTGGTTTTTTCAATGTTTGCCGACAGTGTTTCCAAGACAGGATTTATTTACAAATTACTGATCGGTAAGTGATGCGAATCACTTACCGTTCAGGAGGCGTGAGAGTACGTAAATAAAAATAAAAATCAAAGCTTACTTTAAAAATAGCAAATTTTTAATATGTCAAAATAATAGACCTTTTAAATTTAACATCTATCTTTTTTATCGTCGCAAATGGTAAGTAAAATGGCGCCAATGACTGCCAGTTGGTCTGTCAAACGAAAAAAAAAAATTTGCAGTCACTAAAATACCTGTAGTATCCAATAAAGACTTTTGTAACTTCTTTTGAGAAGTTTTTTAAAGTTGTCAAAGACTTTCCTCACATTTTAAGTCTAAATTAAAAAAAATAAACAATTGCCATGCACATGCCGTGCATATAGTAAGTCTAAGTACTATGGCGCATATATTCTATCTCTTTAAATTGAAAAGGTTTATTTTCAAATCTTATTTAAAGAAAATTGTGCGTCGATCGTGAAAAAAATGTTATAAGCATGATGGACGTTAAGGAATTGTCTTCGATCGGTAAACTATCCTTACCGTTCTTAATACTTAAATTTGATTTGTATTTCACTTATTGCGACTATCAAAATCGCCCATAAACGTACTAGTTGATTTTTAAAACCTTTTTCTAAGGACTAATCCAAAACATTAATGCGGTGGCGATGTAGCGAACTTTATATCAATCGGAAATAGTGCTTCGGATCATTAATAATGCAATAATGTTTTTCGATTGGTCGGTACAGACAGGATTTAAATCCACTAAAAATATTATGGGAGCAATAGCACATAAACATCTATCAGATTTATGCTTCAATTCTGAGTATAAATCGTATCTTCTTGCGATATTGTAACATCGTAAATAATTAACAAAATTCTGCCACTTACATGATTAACATTGTTGTTAGTTTTAAAATTAATTTGTCAGCATAGTTACGATATGATTTAGCACAGAATTGCATAATTAAATTAAACACTTACACAACTTCGACTCCACTGGAAAGGTCAGCATAAAACGATAAAACTTCTCTTATTTGCGAATACAAAGAAACTTAAAAATATAACTAAACTACCATAAATTAAAATGTAAATACAGTCACTGATTTCATGAGTATTGCACAGAGTACACAGTTGCATTTTCTTGCTAAGAACGTACAGTTTAGTTAACTGTAATGGAGATGTATATTAAATAAATTGCGTTTACCTAGGTATAGTATTATTTTTGGAGTAACGTATATTTGTAGATATTAGAAATAATAAGTATATTTTCAATTGGATTTTGTATTGTGCCTCCAAGGTTATTTAAGTCTATATGAGAATGAAGTCTTTTATTAAGGTATATATTATTATAAATATTAGAATGTCTGATTATTTTTTGCTTTGTAAAAGTTTTTAATATTGACGTATATAATTTTTTTTTCAATTTTGCCGTTTCAAACTGTCATTATTAACTCCATAGCAACAACTATAAGTAACTGTTTATTTGCTAATGATTTAATTTTTTTTATCCAACACCGGCTCATAATATACTTGTTACTATGCTTATTTGAAATAACTAATGTACAACATTACTCACTCCGTGAGAGAATATTTTAGAAGTCACGGAGGAATTATTACTGATTTTTGTGTTCTTTAATATTAAAAGCAATTTTATAAAATTAATTTATTATTGAAATAATTTAACATCACGAAACTTATTAATTTCAATAAATATTAACATTTATCCAAAAATAGGTTACTTATCTTTATACAATGACAGCTGTCATGTGCGGCTGATGAAACGAAAACGAGAAACGAGTTAGTTGGGTACTTGTTTCGGAATTATATTTAAAGCTGCTGCTTGTCCTTCTAAGTGAATATGTTTTATAAGAAGGTCTTCATTTTCACCCAATTTAATGTATTTTTATTTCAAATAATTCCCAATGACAGACAATAATTATTACAGCAAAATTTTTTCAATAACAATATAACAAAATCAAAAAAACCATTCAAAGGTTACTTTGTCATTTAAAATACTACATCAATTGTCTTGTCAGTGTAAAACTATGCATGAAAACATAAAAATGATTTAAGAAGTTTTAAAAAATTATTGGATGAAACGTTGTATTACACTCGTGTGGAATGTATATTAGTCACTAAAGAAAATTAGCCACTCGCCCTGCGGGCTACGTGGGTTAACTTTTTCTTTCGTGACTAATATGATACATTCTATACTCATATAATAAATAACTATTAAATCACTCTCATAGAATTTTATCTCACTCTGTAACAAATAATACATTTAAAATATCGCCAGACACGAAAATAACACTCACCACAGTTTCTATGAGACAGATGAGCCATTTTTATTATTTTTCACGACACAAATGAAAGGAAATAAAACTTGTTTATAATTTATAAATAAATAACTTCATGTCTGTCAACGGCGATTGTCACGCACTGCCTACTAATAGATTAGTTTTTTATTTTGTCAAAATTGAATATTATAATGGTTTTTATTATTATTTCGTCAAAATTGAATAAAATATTGTATAAACTACGTGAGTTAAGAATGTTTATTCACTCAAAGAATTTAAGCCACTCGCTCTACGGGCTCATGAATAAAATAAAATAAAATAAATAAATAAATAAATATATCATCACGGCATATTTCCCATTGCTTGGGTATACCAATCTGTTTTGTACGCAGATATCGGTAATGATGATGACATATTTGTACCGTGCCGGCGTTTACCAGGCGTCACTTCACGGGTACTCATTGCTGGCGTGGATAGTGCACGACAGGGATCAATTTAGTGCCATTTAAAATTAGAAATATTTTGCGTCGGTCGGGATCGAACTCGGTTCCCCAGATTCGCGACCAGACACTCAGGCACCATTTTTTTAATTCATTTTCATAAATAAACATTATCTTAACTCACTTGGTGTATAAATATCTATTAACTCTCTGGAGGTCGCAGTCATAAAAACATGGTGGGTTTCGCTGAATATATGAGACACAATAAACACAAATATTTTCAAATTTCATTAGGTATCGTGTAGGTTTTTGGCTACAACTGTAAATAATAAAACATCTAGTAAACATTTGGTTGGAAAGGTGGGATGCCAATGATTAAAACAGTTGACCACTGAAACAAAATAATTGTTTTTACGAAAGGAGATTTTCCAACCTGCGGGAATTATAATCACGTTTTGAATGAGTGGATTAGCATGATATAATTTCGGCGCTCGTCCTGCTCTTGTCTCGCCTTGAAGCCTGTCAGGATTAATTTAACATCCACTCGCTTTCTAAAGACTTCTGTTTGTATTGCTATATCTCTAATTTAAATATTTGGATATTGTTCGATTCAATGACGTTCAAACGCTTTATAAGACTACTAAAATTGAATTTTATTAGCGTAGCGAATATATTTCTGTCTATATCTACTGTATGTACATTTAATCTTTGTTATCATAAGCATTTTTGAGTTTTTAATATTATGGAGTTTCATGTATTACTTGTCATTGTGATGATATTTTAATAATTTCATATTTGTTACAACTTGAGTATTATTATATAAAACTACATTACCGTTTGGGTCGATTTTCGAAGCATATATTTTATGGTTACGAAAAATCTTTTTTTTTAAGAATGAATTTAATCAGGGCATAAACTCATTAGATTACTTACAGGCTTGATAAAGTATACAATTCGTGTATGTGCAAATGTTGGGATTGAAGTAAAAATATACAGATGTCCCATGACGAGCTTACGCTCTCGTTATTGTAAAAACTACTCAATATTATTTTACATTTTGTATTTAAAGGTTTTCCGACATACCTGTTTCAACGAAAATATTTTCAAAGTAGCACTCCTGGTTTACAGAGCTTTGTAAAAAAAATTACAGGCTGTTAAAACCATAGCAACATTTTTACAGATTTATTTATTCATTATTTCGCTTCACTCACTCGTTAGGTACCGTGCACGCTCGTAAAGTTCTGAATAACGGTCTTGCAATGTAAATTACTATTACGAGCCAAGTATGTCGACAAATAAGAAGAAATTTGATATTTAATTATCAAATCCATATATATTTTTACGCACAACTTAGTTACCATGGCTGTAATTAAAAGATTACACCCTATGGGCGGTAAAGTAACACATGCGGGCATTAAAGCAGAGCAAAAGTCCGGCGACTGGTAAACAAAATCTCAAAAATACAATTGGAAATATAATCAACACTATTATTTTTAAAAATGATATCAGTTTCGCTAAAGCTTCACTAGATTTTATTAGAATTGTTTGAGGAATTTCTTCAGAAATTGCCTTAAAGGCTCCAAGCTAGACATTTAAAAAAAATCACATGAACAAGTAATTAGCATTTCAACATATCGCCTTATTGTTTTGTAGTATGGCCACCTGACCAAGTAATATTTTTGCCTATTGACAAGGTTTAAATGTATTTAAAAAATAATTTAAAACATTTAATTTGAATGCAGTAGTGCGTAAAACGTTGTCGTACAAACATCAGGTCGAAAGAAGTTTACACTGTTGGACGAATAAAAGACCTCCGCTAAGCGTCGGACTTCAAATTTCGTCCGCAGGCGTAAACCTTTAATATCGATCCTCCATACATAAATAATTATAACCACTTGTTTAAAAAAATGAATCATTTTGTTACAGAATAGGCCAGGCTTATCACGTGTAATTATAATCACTTTTTTGTGTTAGTCTATTCATTTTCGTCATTGTAATCGAATTTCTTTTGTTGTAATCAAAAATATTTTTATTAAACAAGAGATGTAAACAAAGGGCCATACGGCATACGAATATATTCAACAGATTTTTACATTAAATATAGGAATTGCCTTAATTAATCGATTATAAGATACAAGATGTTACACATTGATAACACTATCTGATTTTCTAAATACGTTGCCGATAAGATCGTAAAGTTGGGACCATCGCAATCACTAGGAGGCTCCGTAATAATAAATAATAAAAGTTTCAATCCGCCCCTATGTAAGCAATGATGACACAGTATGTAGTATACTTGAACAACTAATAAATGTAATTTTGTTAATTCAGTGTTACAAATAGCGAAGGGAATAATAGTTGTTGCTTTTTGCTTCTCCGCCCCACTGCCACAATAGTCCTGTTCTTGTGTTTCAGGACTCTTGGAAGTTAATCGGTCAAAATATATGAAGTGGGGTCGGTATATAAGGTGACAGTTCTCAGGATTTAGAACACGGGAATACACACATGACCTTTCGCTTTTAGCCAATCAAGGCTTGGTGCCTGTCTGTCAGATTCAAGGTCAAAGAAATTGAGTTGAGTTATATCTTTGAATATATAATAATACCTTATTATATATTCAAAGGTTATATGTATCACTAGTTAAGCTATTAGATATGAGTTGTCTGTACACAACAAACACTGAACTAAAGACATGGAAAAGTTATTGAAATCTCAATTTTAATGTGTTTACAATTACTCAAAACCTCAATCAAACAGAATTTATTCTTCTTACAACACTGACGTTTCGGTGCACACTTGCACCTTCTTCGGGGTAGTAAGATTTTATAAAATGTTACAATTCATATACACTTAAATATTCAAAAAGGCACATACACATTCTTTTATCGACACCGATTACCAAATTTACGAATTCGTGATCATTATGTTTTTCTTGCTTGTTTATTGACAAGGTGGGTAATGCGAATCTTTAAATTTTTTTATATCATTTTATTTCCGATTTTATTTACTACATTGTAACGTGTGATCCCCGCTGTTACGCTGAACAAGTGTCTAAGTATAGCGATGATGCAATCGCGCTAGCAGCCGGGCTACGTAAACAAACAAGCCGCAACGTGTTTAATTACTTCCGGTCGCCTGAACCTTTTGTGTTCATTGTTATTATGCGGTCGAACATTCTAGAGCTCTCTGGAAGCTAATGCCAGCTGTATAAAAGGGACGTAGGTATGCTCGGGAGTTAGACATATTGAGACATTCACACAGAGTGTTAGTGAAGTACGGCAGTATCGTGGTGAGCATATGCAGTATAGTGTCGAGTGAAGGACTCGGGAAGTTACTGGTTAACTGGGTTAGCTGTGGATGAGAATACTCGGTAGTGTTGACGAGTATTGGGAAGTTACTGGTATACCGGGATAACTGTGGAAGTGAATACTCTGTAGTATTGGAGAGTATTGGGAAGCTAGGTATACGGGGACAGTAACGGCAAGTGGAAGTGGATACTCGGCAGTGGTGTTGAAGAATTATGGCATACGGACAGTTGGTGATACTGAGTCTGTGGAAGAGAGCGAGTTACATAAATAGACAGATAGAGAGGAGAAAAGTGTGACTTCTATCCGAGCAGTTGAATGTACAGACACTGTTGAGTCAGTTGAGTATATAGACACTGTGGAGGTCGGTAGACGGACAGTTAATTGATTAAATAAATAAATAGTGATATAAATAGTCGAAATAAATAATCAGTAAAATCGTATAAATAAATAGTCGTGTTATTTGTTCAAATAAATAGTGTTAGTTTTATCTCTTTAATTATAGTTAGTCTTAATTAGATTTTAAATTAGTATTTAATATTAGTAATCGTTATTATTTAATATCTTTTTAACATTTAATTATAGTTTAATAAACCTTTATTTTAATTAATAATAATTGTCTAATATTTACAATTCACCCAATTAAATAAATTAAAAAATCTGATGTGGAAACCACACGACTTCCTTGTACGCAAAACCAATATGAAGATGAAGTATAGACCCAATTATAAAATTGCACGTGCTTGACGTAATTTGACATTAACATCTATTTTTTATTTTTTTGTTATTTTTTGTCCTAATCCATAGCAAGCTTCATTACAAAAACCAAAAAGTATATAAGTTTTAAATTTACATATCTCGCTTATACAAAGGGCTAATTTAATAATACTTGCTGTGCTAGACGCAGAATTTAATTCTCTAAAACTCTTATTTGAAGCATTTATTTCTAAATCAAAATGAATCCATTTTATTCAAGAAAAACTGTTAACAACTTCAGGTAATATATCACTTCCGGTTAGCCTGTTTTAACCAAAATCTGCTATGTTATTCCAATTGATATGAAAGTGGTATATACCAAATTTGAAACGTTTTGGACTATATTTTAATATAGTTTTTCATTAAAATCTATTATAGGCTTCAGATAAAGTACCATTTCTGCAAATTATGTAATGACCAAAAAGGGAGGTGCACAACTAGATGCTATAGAAGTCCTAAATACAAAATTTCAACTTTCTGCGGATTACCGTTTTTGAGTTATGCGAGATACATACGCACGTACGTACGTACATACGTACGTACGTACAGACGTCACGACGAAATTAGTCAGAATGGATTCAGGGATGGTCAAAATGCATATTTCCGTTGAAATCTCAAAACCGAAATTTTTCGCGATTACAATACTTTCTTTACTTCGTACAAGGAAGTAAAAAACGTTACAATATAATTAAAATTTCAAAAAAAGATTAAATTAACAGTTTAAGTTTTAAAAATGGTAATACTTTCTATGAAATACTAATGGGTAATGGTCAGCATAATATTGAGATTTTGGTCAGCTCAAAAATGTTTTCTGCCGGCAAATGTAACTTAACTAAACCTAACCTAACCACATATTGACCAAGATATTTTTTCACTGACGACAAAAACATAGTTCTTGCTAACCCAATATTTAAATGGCGAATCATTTAATTACTTGTCAGTATTAATTAGATAAAACTTGATCAGATAAAAAAAATTATGGTGTAAACACAATAATTAACTTTTAGTTAAACCGTTAAATCAAGCTTAGTATCTACGAGTATTTTGACAACATTGTGTCCATGATGTGACACATTGATATATTATAAAATAAAGAAAGTAAATCAATAATCCTTGTTGTAGGAATTTGTACTTCAAGGATGTCAAGTCTTGTTCTTATAATTATTTGGCAGGCGAAGAAGCGGTGAGCGCTAAACGATGTAACACAATAACGAAGTTGTGTTATACCTCAGTTTGATTGATTAAAATTCTGATAATGATGGACGTACGTCACACAAACCGTCCGATCTGATCGTATCCTGGTGGTTCTGGCGGTGGTGACTTTGGTCTGCGTCTGACTTGGCAGCTGATCCTGTTCAACAGATCAGTTTATAGTTAGTTTAGGATTTCCCAACAAGTTTCTAATTATAAATAATTTTACATTGTACGCAGTTCTCTTTTTTATTATAAAATTTCAAAGATTAATAGTCAAGAAATCTTATGATGGATAGAGGAAAAATAATCTCATTATAAAAATACGAGTATTCTTGAGATAATAATATATACATTAAAGTTAAAAATTGCAAAGACTGGATAAAGGCTGCAAAAAGTAAAGAAAATCTACTTTGCTTTAATTCAAAGTGACATTAACTTTCTTTATGTCTTCATTATCGAACTTTTTCTTATTACTCCTAATTCAATAAGTTTGAAACTGCCTCCTCTGGTTAAAACATATTAGAAAGGTCAACTTATCAAATCTGCATTGTTAAAGCATTCTTAGAAACAAATTTAGTATTTTTAATAAAAATTTGTAAAGTTTTTCTTGTATATTTTAGAAAAAGAAAACATGTTTTGTTATTTTTCATAATTTAAATTAATTACCATTAAAAGTTTTGTAAGACAACTGACCAGTTTAAATTATTAGTTTTATTTCTATATTATTAAATTTAATAAATCCAACAATATTATAAAATTTACTGAACTTGAATTTTTGGAATAAAATTAATATAAAAATACGAATTGTTACAGCAACAACAGTTTGGAAAGAAATAAGTAATACGTAAGACGGAAAACCATACCAAAATTAAAAGAAAAATGAGAATAACTATAATTCTGAAATAAAGCTGGGCAGGCCAATGGGACCATACTTCATTTACACTGCCATAGTTACACCAAAGGATAATTTTAAAATTAAAAAGTTATCTGAAATATGGAATTTAACTAGAACTCTTTTATACTCGCCTCCACATTTAAGGACTTGCAATTTTGGTATGGTTTTCCGTCTTACGTATTACTTATTTTTTTCTTTCACTTATCTGTATTAGAAATTTAAAATTTTGAGTAATTTATTATTTAATTTGAGCGAGTTACGAATTTTTAACACTTTCGGTACCGTATCGGTCATATAGACCAAGAATAAACTTTCTTATAGACCGCGTTGATTTTTATTGCTTATCGCGCCGTAGGTTTCCGTCTATGGTTTTTGGCATTGACCGAGCGGCGTCTGTGAATATTTTTTTCTTAATTAATTTAATTAATTTATTTTATATCAATTTACTTTTGTAGCAGACAGTCACATTACATTAAATTGATTGCGGCATATACAAAACTAAAAACGATCGCCAAATAATAAGGTACGTTCAATAGCTCTAGCGCTAGCTAGCTGCTAGCTAGCAACTGTTAGCGATAGATGACTGAACGGCCTGCTAAGTATCAGCTGACAACGTTTTGCTCGAGCACTGGCTAGCATATGATTTCATTGCTAGGTTAGTGCTAGGTACCAAATTCAAAATGAACGAACAGCGCGAAATCGTTTTTTTAATTTATAAAGACGGAAAATTATACAATTCATGAAAAGAACCAGAAATTGGTCTATAATATTTAAAGTAAGTTTATTCTATTTATATTACTTGTTGTATTTTGGTATCATACATCTTAGTTTTATGTTGAATATGCACAGTGCTCTAACTGCATATTTGTCTGGCTGCACATAGTGACTGCTACAACAATTTCGTTAACAAAATCTGTTTTGTCGCAACACAATCGCCTGAATTTTTATTTTAATCTCAAATGTCAACTTTAATGTCGTTCAGTAATTAAACCTTTTCGCTGTAATACAAGCACTAGCAGCTAGATAGCATTTTTGGTCATTGAACGTACCTATAGACACATCTGTACAGTGAGATACACTCGTACAGACCGAGACGGGGTATAACGGAAGATTTTGCTTACGCCGATGAAAATAATTAAATTTTGGATTTGAGAAATACTTTTTTGAAAAGTTGTGAGCGTTTTCCCCAATCTATGTAGATTCTTTTGTCTTTGTTCTGACATGAACGGCCTGTAGGAAAAAATTGCATGTTTATATTGTCGGCCTAGAGGAAAATTAGACAAAATACCTTACGGCAGTGACCGTGTTGAAAATTTGAATTTTACCGATTCTGACGTAGGAGGAGCTAAAGAAAAATTATAGAAATATAGAAAACTTGTAACTGACGTAATAAAGCTAAGCTAATACAAACAAGACAATTGTTGACAATGCGTAAATGGCAGAAAAAGTGTTTCTTGTTAATGGTATAGTTTTATGCACAAAATTTGTTAGAAATGTCATTGGTCACTCATATGATATCTTTTTAGCGCCAAGATAAACTAGAAGAAAACTCATCTTAGAAAATATAAATTTTGATTTTTACATTATGTTATAACATATTTACCTAAAATTTTACTACATTAAAATATCCCATTGGAATACTTTATATTTAGAGAAATACTAGGGAGAGTATTGACATCTTCATCGAATCCGAATACATAAAATCACTCAACATAGATTTCCAATTGAAAAGTTGAGAGTCCACGTCACGTTCGGAGCAGCTCTGTTAAGGGAAATATTCACCTGTCTGTCACTAAATTAAAAGTTTTATAGGGCAAAAAAGATCAAGTACAGTGTGTTCAAACAAATTCCTAACTCGGAGTAAGCTATGAACAGTTGAAATGTATGTCTAATCATTATTCATTTCAAAAGTCTCGTGGCCGCGTGCCTGAGTGTCAGGTTGCGAATCTGGGGAACCGGGTTCGATCCCGACCGATGCAAATATTTCGAATTTTAAATGGCACAAAATTGACCTGTGGTGCACTCTCCACGCCAGCGCCCGCACGGTGCAAATATTTCATCATTACCGATATCTGTGCACAAGCAGATTGGCACTCCCAGCAATGGGTAATAAGCCGTGATGATATATTTATTTATTTAAAAGTCAAATTGTCAAAATTGATCTTGAAATGTAATTTTAAGGAGAAAAGACAATAAAAAAGGATACACTATATTGACATTCGCCGTTTTCTAATTTATTTCCATTTAAGAAGAAAAGCTCTGATTTCTTTAGATAACATTTTTGACAATATCTCATTTAATTAAGTATTTTTAAATTGACATACGTTTCTTTGTTCATAGCCTTCTCCGAGTAAGGAATTTGTTTTCATCATATTTTTGCATAAATATGTATAGATATCTATTTCTTCAATGGGCTACTTGCGTGCCATTTTTTTATTCAGTATTTTTAAAAATACGATAAAAACTTGCTACCCATATTTTTTCTTTTGACAAAATTTTCATTAATTAGCCAGGAAAAAATTATTGAAATTTGAATATTTAAATTACTTCCATGTATGAGGTAGAATTAAGCTGCACCAATGAATGTCCGTACGCGTACGCCCCATAGCAACGGCATATGCGGGTAATTTAAACATGACAGATCACCTGTTTGGCGTTTGAACAATAGTTTAGAGGTTAATATTTGAGTTTGTCATTTTAATTTTATAAACAAAAGAGACAGTGAGAGAAAAATGAACTAATGTCAAATTTAAATTAAATATCCCAGTATCCCACTCGCACGCCATCTACTGGTTACATTCTTAAATATGCTTTCGTGTCTCTCAGGGATTTGTTAACTACTGCATAGAGCAAGTGAATGTCGATACGTGTATTTCTTGTGTACCAGGTCAGATTGAGAGAACACAGGACGTATAAGTGAGAAAGATATAGATAATTCCACTTTGGACAAGTGAATTTGATATTCACATCACTGTCAAATTCAGATCTGTCAAATTTACGTCAAAAATTTCGTTTAACTATATTTAATTATGAAACGTGAAATAAATACGAGTACGATTTAAATAAGAACACATATAAGAATATTAATTTGACAATTAATAATTAAAATAATTAAATTTCAATGACGATAACAAGAATAACCTAATAACTGTGAAACCTGTAAGACAAACGAATGACAAGAAACGGAAATAAAGACAACAAAACGGAATTATGTATCACTATCTCTGTCGATCTGGCCGGGTACATGGCGATGATTTACTTGCTCCATCCAGTGGTTAACAAATCCCTGGTTTCTCTAGTTCAAAATAATGACGTCACAAAAATGTTCTTTCTTAATTTACTAAAAAAACATATAATTTTTTTAAAATAAAATTTATATTCATACATATGTTTCCAATATAACTTTAGGTATCTAGTGATAGATATTGGATTTTCAGTAGATACCCCGCAAGTAGCCCATTGTAGCACATATTTCGTTTTATGACCTGGTAATTTCAAATAAATGAATACAGATGAACAAAACCCTGGCCGTGTCAACAAAACAGTAACAAGAAGTAAACTACATTCGCACATTCGCTATTGCTAATGTCATCCCTAATTAATGCTGGAGAGCTTTGCAGGTTTCTTCTCATTCGGATACATTTCTCTTCCGCTCTGTTTTGTGCATCCTTCTTATAATATCCACGTCCTTTGTACATTTCTCATACATTCATGCTTGCTGCATGTGCTTGTTGATATTATTTATGCATTCGGCTTATATTGCCCTGAGAGATGCATGCACTTCTTGATGTACGCTGCCATTATCAGTAGGCCATGACTCTTGCAAGAGGTTCGTAATATATTATTGTTTTACTCTGCCTCTGCCACGAGAGTCCCTTTGATTCATATAATTAATTTTATTTGTGGGATAACGTAATCAGTTACTAATTTATTTCTGCTTATTGTGTACACTAACTATATTGAATTAGTACAATAGCGTGTTTGTAAATTATTATTGTTTTGTGTTTAGCAAAGAAATAAACTTTTTCGACAACCGTACGAATATGACGCTATTATATCAACTCGTAAGATCACTGAAATCCACTGCGTATCGTCCGGCAATTGTTCGTTTCAACCCAAAATCATTTTTTTTTGTTTTACTTAATCACACAACTAATACCACAAATATCTCTTGAAAAAATCTTATATCCTTTGAAACCCTTAAAATGTGATGTTATTTTTAATAACTTTTATTTCGATGGTTATTTAAGATTGATGCATAGCGGAGGATAGGGCTTATATTTCCACGTCGGAGATTGGCTGTTTACCGATAATGATTTAGATGTAAAAACCCATGATTTGACAAATGACAGGTTAGTTTGATTGTATATATTTCAGGTATATTTCCATTAGTATTAGGTATTAATTATTACTAGTAAGTGTGTATAATGTCCCAAGCAGAGATTCGATGTTAAGTAATATAGATCAAAGTTGTCTCATTAGGAGGCCATTTTAATTATTTTTTCCAGAAAAATGCATGTCAAAAAACTATATTTTGCAAAATTTTATAAATAAATAAATATATCATCACGGCATATTACCCTTTGCTGGGTGTGCCAATCTGCTTTGTACGCAGATATCGGTAATGATGATGACATATTAGTACCGTGCGGGCGTTTACCAGGCGTCACCTCACGGGCACTCATTGTTGGCGTGCAAAGTGTACCACAGGGGTCTATTTTGTGCCATTTAAAATTAGAAATATTTGGCGTCACTCGGGATCGAACCCGGTTCCCCAGATTCGAGACCAGATACTCAGACACGCGGCCACGATTTTAATTTTTACAAATGTGCGATAATATTGAATTTTTATTTAAACACCTTTTCGGCGTTTTTAAATTCTTTTTTAGAATGACGACATTCAATAGCTATACAACAAGAGGTTCGAAAATTATCGAATATACAGTTGAGAGGGCGAGATGTGTTGCCTAGGAAACACAACGATACCGTACGTGGAGTTGTGAGTTCAGGTAACATCGAGTCCGCAAACCAACCATATTTCTACGAAATGTCAAAAATATTACTTGTTCATTCATATCCATGGATGATATGATTACATATGATTCATTTGTTTGAGACTCGAAACACCACTAGTTGTGTTTCGCGAAACACAACTTAGCAACGCAAATAACCGATGTTATACTAAGAAAAAATGAGCTATCTGATTAGTCTATTTTCATCACTGCTAGATTTTGTGTTATGCCATCATTGAAAAGAGGGCTTTTTTGCTTTTCAGCTATGTATAATTAGCCTGTTCTTTGGTTTGAAATTGCTAAAATATAATAATAATTACGCAGATACAGAAAAAATAATAATTTTGGCTATCGAACAAAAAAAAAAACGTTTAACTTTTTTTGGATATCTGTATAATAAATAAAAATAGTAGTTACCGTAAAATGAGGTGAAGTTGACCAGTTTTCAACTTTAACTTCAAATAACTTTTTCTACGTAAACCACATGTCTATGATTTTTTTTCTGTATTATGAGTATTGATTTATATTATTTATAACATTTTGATTTTTTTCATTTGCAATGATTCTAAAGTATTATTTTTAAAATAATCTGTGACTGGTCAACTTCACCTCACTATGGGGTGTAGTTGACCAAATATCTAATTCTTACTTTAAACACATATCTGTGGGAGTTGTGGTGAAGTTGTCTAAATAAAAATATTCGTACTTGCATAAGAAAGAAATATTTATTATATAAAAAAAAATAATTCAAATTACTTGTGTAGAAAGATACATATTGTTGAAAATACAATCCAAATTTTAATGAATTCATTTAATATTATAATGAGACAGATTGGCAGAAAATACCAGAATACCTCTCCGGGCTTCTTCAGGTCGTTCGACAACATGTTCAATATCGGCTAATGGAACAATGTCATAGTCGTCAATATTAGGGCAAACAAACTGTTGATGTTTTACTTTCTTTAAAAAATTTACTTGCATTTCTTGGCTCTCCTTTATATTTTGAATTACTTTTCCAAGAAAATGTTTAACACATTTCTGATGCGTCAATTTCCGAATAAAAATATTATTGGCCGCGTTCAGCACGGCACATCGCTGGCAGCGCTGATTGCCGAACGCAATGAATGGACGAATACGATTCGTCCCACAACTGTGTTCGGCAAACTTCGGTGCTCAGCGCTGCAAGCGATGTGCCGTGCTGAACGCGGCCATTGTGTACCTACCTATGTGTTCATTTTTGTCGGTCAACTTCACCCCAAATAAAAATATGGTATATCAATAATAATTACGCAATATCAATATACGTAACCATACAATAAAAAACAAACTGTTATGTAATTAAGGAGCCTTAAGGGCATTTAAATAATGCATAATATATTTTACACGAATTTTAATATCATGTCTACGTATCAAAGTTTAACACTAATATTTTGAACACAAATTTATCTTAGTAACTTCACTAATTTTTACAGCAATACAGTTGAACATTTTTTATGTTCATGTTTTAATTCAACAAGTCACATGTTTCGAGAAATAAATAGTAAAATCAGATTTATCTAAAAAATCTAAATAAAATTAATACGCAATATTAAATATTTTTTCAAACATCTAGTCAACTTCACCTCAACGGTCAACTTCACCTCATTTTACGTATAGAATTTCCTGAAACCGATTATCGACTGATGATACTGATTGGAGATCAGACTGGTAGTCTTCTATCTTCAGGACTAAAGAGTACCTAATTAAAGAAAAAACTCGAACATATACATCGGAAACATTAGGGCAAACAATTGCTTCCAATGTTAAACATGTATTTGTTCGATGTTTTTCATTAAATACTACTTACTATTTTGCCTTGAAAAAGTTTACAGTAGTAATCAAAACGTTAATTGCTAATGTAATAATTTTATTAATCCTTCAAAAATAATATGTATACTGCCAGGTGAGACAAACAATAAATACGAATAATAAAAATTGGAAATATCCTCCTTAAATCTGCATCGGAATAAAAGTAGTTAATAACAGAAGTTGTACGACTTAAAAGTTGGAAATCAAAACAGAAATCTTTGTTAAAACGGAAAAAGAAAACCGTAAAAACGTATGATTTACGATTGAAAAATACGCTCGGTCGTAGTTTTGAAAGCATCGGAGGAAGTTAAATGCCGTTCGATAAGCATCTGCTAAGTCAGAGGCGGAGGAGGAGGTGAAAATAGCAGGGGCTGGGGACGGGGGAAAGGGGTGTAGTATACCTCGCAGAGCCCATAAAATTAACAAAAAGACAGTTCAATTTATTCTCAGCTGAACGGATTTGCAATTAAACCTACCACGCTGTGCGTATCTCATTGCCATTCTTTTAATTATCTTGCAGCGGACGTCTGAGATTCGCGCGCAATATTGCTGCGCTCTTGCTCTTCCAACTCTAGATTCTGGACTCGGGCTTATCGATTGGTTTTTTATCATTCCGTGAAACCTCATTCCAAATGGGGAAGTAAATATTCCAAATATACGTAGGTGGCTGAGAATGATGTAGAGGTAGAGAAGGCTTACGGCTTAGGCCCCAATGCTGCTGCTGCTGTTGCCAGCCCGGCACCCTATCTCCCAACGATTTCAAATCAAACCGCGAGGGAACTTTATCGCGATCCGTATTTATTGCCATGTCCAGGTACTTAGATAACTTGTATTTCTCCTACATTTTCCTCGACAAGATTTATTTGTTCAAGTATGAATTATTTTCAATGTATCTACTACACTTTAATTTTAGTACAATGTATTCCTTGTTCAAACAAGTGTAGTGAAAAAAGTTTACGCTTTGTAGAAACATTCAGCGGTATTATAAACCATTATAATAATGTTTTTTTCAAATGTCGTATTTGTTATTTTATATTTACTTTGTAGTCCGGATTTGCTTAAGTAATTAGCAGTAGAAATTAAAGACACTAGACCATTTGCGTACTGAAATTTATTTTGTCCGGCGCCTTCGGTAACTAATATGTAATAAATAACTAAAGCAACAATTGTTCGTGGAACGAGTGGAACATTTATTTTTACCGGGAGTCTTGGTAATCGACTCCAATGTTACCGGCCACGTACACTAGTCACTATATTGTAACTCGAGGGGGGGGGGGTGGACCTGCCGATGCTATTGCTGGCGCGCTTACTTGTTTACCGAACGATGACACTTTAAGTAACTGATGGTCGATGATTTGACGACCACTACTTTATTGAGGAGGAACACATACACATACATATATACATGACTATCGATGACAGATGAACACTTATATGGACACTGACATTCTGAGATATTACATATTAATTTTTATTAACACATAATTATTATCATTAATATTTACAATTGTACTAAATACAAAAAGTAATATAATCCTAGAGATGTCGATGCCGCATCTTTAGGCCAAAATACTCGTGTTACATAGAACGCGAGCCAAAACTAAAACTGTACATGTCTCACATAAGAGACAAACGCATGTCCTAATGTTAGCTAGACTGGTCGTCAGAATTTCTTTCTGAACCTATAGCTCTGCGTTTGGTATACATATAATGTATCTGTGTCACATTTTCTATTTAAAATGGGGTTTAATGTAAATTGCATTAAAAATTTCAAATTTACTTTTTATTTTTTCACCTCTGGGTGTGCGGAGAACACCTTGAATACTATGACGCTACGCCACTGAACATATACACCCACAGACCTCGTGATAAAAAGGTTGAATCAGATTTGAAAAACCCTCGTAAGTACTTAAGTGCGGTATGCGATTTTACCAATTTCAAAATCGATGTTACGTATTGTGGGCGGAAAGTAAAAATGTAAAGGGTTTAGAAAATAAAAATTTCATGTTAAAAATCAGAACATTGTACGAGTAACTTATATCCTAATTTAATTTTGAAGTATAAATACAGAAAAATATATGTCAAAATATCGTTTTGCTACATAAAAAAACATTTTGTTACATTTATGAGATAAAATCATTGTTTGGAAAACAAAGCTGTTCTTTGTATTATGAAAGGTTAATATTAAAATAAATTACAGAGAAATTAAATTTATGATGCATTCATATTACAAACATATACGCATAGGCACACCATGCAGAATTGTGTTCAAGTTGAAATATACAAAGTGCATGTAGGGTGCTAGTTTGGCGCTGAAATAATTGTTTACTGCCTTTCTGAATATGAGCTTTAATGTAGTTGAAATTGTGCGGTTCTGTGTTGATTTTCAATTAAACTCGGGTGCATCGTGCTTTTGCCTGTGCAGTGAGGCTGTTCGGCTGTTGTTGTGCCAGAGGTTCTGATTACTACATAAATATACTTTGGAAATATTGCCTTCAAGATATTAATAAACAGTAATAATGCGAGAAGGAAATGGTTTCGTGAAGCAAAAGCCCAGAATGTACATGCGTTTGAGAATGTAAAAACAGCTTATTGAACTCCCTGTCCCGTTTTCTTTCTAGGTAATTATGGTCATCCTATCTACTTCCAAAAGTAGACTGACCAAAACATTTTTAAAAAAATATAACAAGAACATCTATCAAGACTATGTAGAATATAAAAGCCAAATTTCTAATGCTTACAGAGAATATTTACAGAATGCCGAAAACTCTGTTCATAACGATTCCAAAAATTCTGGAATTTTATTCGCCACAAAAATAAAAATAGCAGGCTTCCATCCACAATGAACTTAGATGATAATATTTGTAATAATCCGAATGATATTCTAAATTTAATTAAAAACTATTTCCAAAGCGTGTTTTTCAACGTACCTTGTGCAAGGAGCCATGTTAACAGTGCTAATGCAGCGCATTGTGTAAATATAAGTATCCCGCAAATAACGGAAATGGATATAGTTACTGAATCGAAAAAACTTAAAAACAAAAATACAACAGGTTTTGATCAAGTGCCTTGTTTCTTGGTTAAAGATTGTGCTTATGCATTCGCAGACGTACGTAATTACAGACCCATTTCAATTATCACAAACTTTTCCAAGCTTTTAGAATTACGCTCAAATATACCCTAAATTACATAGTCTTATATCCCCGTACCAACATGGATTCGTTTCCAACAAATCAGCCATAACTCATTTGTGTTCATTTACTCAACACGTTTCTGAAATTTTAGATTGTCAAAGTCAAGTCGATGTCATATACGGACTTTACAAAGGCATTTGCCATTCTAGATCGTAAAATAATTCTTAACAAATTAAAAGATTTTGGTTTTAACAATTCATTTATTAAATTTAATGCAAGTTATCTCGAAAATCGTATTCAAAGAGTCACATACAACGGCTTTACTTTCGAACAGTATTTTGCAAGTTCTGGAGTACCACAGGGCTCGAATCTCGGGCCACTTCTTTTCTTGCTCTTTATTAATGATTTACCAGCTAATTTAGATTGTAACGTAATCACGTAGGCGGATGATGTAAAATTATTTCTTAAAATTTTGATAACAATAACAACTGCTTAACATTACAAGAAAAACATTGATGCATTATGGACCTGGTGTGAGACGAATGGACTTTTTCTTAACAATTCAAAATGTAAAGTTATGAGTTTTTCACAAACAAACAACTTTATTTTTAATTATAATATTAACAGAACAACACTGGAACGTTGTAATGTATGTAAACATTTAGGTATTTTGCTTGGTGGTTAATTTTTATTTCATTTTCATATAATGGAATTGATAAAGTATTTAAATAAAACACTGGGTTTCATTATAAAAATCACAAAACAATTTTCTAATGTATCTACCTTATTATGCCTTCGTTCGAAGCAAAATGGAATATGGAATGTTTATATAATTCCCTCTATTCAACTATTATCGTACTCTTTTAATAACAATTCAGAGAAAATTCTTAAAATACATATGGTACAAAAATTTTAGTTTTTATCCTGAAAGAGGAATTGATAACTTCACATTGAACATATTCAATATTCCAACTGTGTTGAACAGGCATAAAATTATTTGTCTTATTTTTTTTTTATAAATTGTTACATAATGAATACGATTCCCCGGATCTCCTTTTACATTCGCATACCTAGAGTAAATAGGAGGCAACAACAACTATTCCACATTCCAAAATATCATACAAATATGTTATGTAAATCACCAATTGTTACTTTATCTACCTATTACAATGAAATATGTACTGAATGTGATATATTCGACTGCACTTTCAATGATATTCATCGTTCCTTTGTAATTGGGATCTGTTCTGTGAAGTAAATAAACTATTATATTTATTATTATTATTATTATTATTATTATTATTAATAATAATAGGAACAGTCCTACACAAAACAGTTATAATATTTCAAATGTAACAGATAATAATGTGCAAGCAATACTAGTAATAGACAAAAACATATGTTTAATAGACAAATGACCAAGGTCTCTAGAACTCATTAGGCAAATTATGCATTGCTTACGAGCAATAAGTTCAGAAGGACGGCAATGGAAATAATTGGAAATCAAAATTATATACTATATATAATTAATTTTAATTTTTTTTGGTTAGTTTTAAATCGTTTAGCTACAACAGAGGTGAGAAAGCTATTTATTTGGCTGGAGCTAACACTAACTGAATTAGCAATGTAGGTGGTGATATATATTCCCACGCAGCAGACCTTATACTAATTTGTTTACGCGGAACTTGAGTTTTTGCGAGGAAGTCCTAATGATATAAGCGCATGGAGTGTCAACACAGCAAAGTTCGTGTGTGATGATACGCCGTACAAATGTCAGCGCAGTGAGAAAATTTTGTTTGAACATGACAAGTTTTTATTTCAAACCAATTTCGAAATAAGGAGTAAGATGAAATAAATATAACGCGACACAGTTTTTAAATTAGCGTAAAAGCTCGCAAGTAATTCGTTTATATAAAGTTAATAACCGCAGTCGTTTGGTATTAACTTCAAATAAATAAAAATAAAATATTTTGATGCCATAAGCGCTTGTAATTTTTGTCACACCTAATTTACAGATATTTAAAAACGCACTTTCTGCATGTTATCATAACTGATAATACGAAGATCTCAGAAATTATACTCTATACGTTTTAAATATAGAGTGGTGAAAAGATAGGTGCAGTTTGATTTTGTTATTTAATTGGATAATATCAGGGAATTATCCAATCAAAAATAAGATCATACTGCACCTATCTTCCCACCAATCTATAGTTAAAATGGATAGAATATAATAAGAAATACGAAGTCGGTTAACTTAAACAAAAGTTCCCCTGTTAGGAGTTAGGAGGCCATTTTAGTGATATATTGATTTTCAGAAAAAAGTACATAGGTCAGAAATTTGTTGACAGTTTGTTGAAAATTGTTTTTAATAATTGTAATTTAATTAAGGATCCTCCTTGTTCAGTTCTAAAGGAACACAAGAATTTGCCTATTCCTATTTTTAATGTCAGAATCTATATAATTTTAAAGTAACCTGCAATTATATAAGCATTCTTGAATAATTGAAATAAACTCATGTCATATTTTTTAAATCACTAAAGTCAAGCCAGTATCAAAAAATCAATGATTGCATTACTAGGCGAGAGTTTTTGTTGGTCCACAAAGAATGAGGACCGAGAAAGAATGAAAGAATATTGTAGTTTTAAGCACTTTATCCCTGGACTGTAGCCAACGTCTTATTGACTAGTTGTACGCAACCAGCAACTTTCCTTGCTTATTAGTGAAATATAAAGAAAAGTCGAACATATGAAAAATGCAAACAATCAACATAAATAAAGCATTTTTCATATTCAAACCTTTTATTTCTTCTCTGTGTAATCCTACTGCCTGCGCCTATTTTAAAATTAATGAAATTTAACCCAAATTTACTCACAACAACAAGCGACTTTATTTTTAAGTCGCTCAATTTTTTTGCACTTATTAATCATGTTTATTATTATTCGATAATAATAAATATGATTTACTTAAATCATTCATTTCAAAGATGTAAATTGCAATTACAGAGTCAAAAATTTTAAATTAATTTTAAGAGTTATACACTTAGCAGATCTTAAGGTTACCCTCCATGGTTGATCAACCATTTGGATTTTGTAGACTGCATAGCTGAACAAAAATTTGTCAACGACCGCATATAGAATTTAATTTGTATTTATGACTGCATTTTACCAACAACGTTTATTGTTTAAACAAAAATGAAAACAACAATTTTATATGAAGTTTGAAAGAGGTAGAAGCGATGTGAAGAGTATTTTCAAGAGGATTGTCTGAATTTTTATTTTATAATGAGGTATTGCAAAAAATTTAACATACTTTTTATACTCTGACATTTGAGTAAGTGCCTTGTATAGTATTATTATATATGATTTTTAGTTCAAATTTCTGTTTATTATTAAACAAAGCAGCAATTTAAAAGTATACTATGTTTGAACTGGTGCCAAATTACACTGCCTGTAACCGAGGACACACGAGAATACATGCCTGAATGCTCAATTCGGGACGTCACAGTTAGCCTCTTGCTGTCATGCTATGCCTCGAACGACAGCACTGTAAGCATAATAAATATACGGAATTTTAAACAAATAGGATTGTAAAATGTGATTTATAAAGATATAAAACTTGTAAATAACTATTCAAATATTATATAATAATTATTTTATATACATAACTAAACGAATTAAATAACAAACGAATTAAAATGACCTAAATATACGAATAAACTCATGTTTTACTTTAAATTATTTATTTTTGTTTATATAATACAAGAAATATAAATAATAATAAGAACATTAATAGAACATAATATGAAAATGATAATAATGAAACTAAAAATGAATGACATACATAGATACGCATATTATATACTCGTATTTGAAATAATCATTACTTTGGAATAAAATACATTTAGGTGCTCGCTTTTTTTTATTAAACTGCTTTTAATTACAAATTTGTTCTTTACAGTTTTTTCTATAACTATTTAGTAAAGTGTTACTGAATATCTCCATTTTTTTTCATAACAACTAAATTTGACGTTCTGCATGATATACATTCACCATATATTAGGAAATATCAATTTAGCCGTGTTACCGTAATTGCTCCTGCACATTGGCACACAGCATTTTAAAACTATTTTTGTAAATTCCTTCAACGAAAAAAAAAAAAAAATCGAATATTGACGTTCCGTGCTGCGCTGTGCCGTGCGTCCACTCGCGCTGACTGCTGTAGTTCGACTGTTTTTAGAGGGCTAGAGTAGCGCGCTGACCTCATAGTTTGATGTGACGCATTGAGAAGGGTTAAGCATTCAGGCCTGTATTTTCGTGTAGTCTTGCCATAACGTCCAAGAAGTATAAGCCTATGACAGAAATAGAAAAATAAATTTAAAAAATATATAATATTTTGTATTTTTGTATGAAAATATTTATGCTTACATAAAAATGATCTACACAGCAATGAAACTTTGAATTTGCAAATGATTTTCTGTTTACTTGAGATAACCATTTCACACTTTTTTACAGTAATGTAGTTTTTTACAAAACATAAACATCAGTAATGTGGATAGAATTAACAGCTAGTACCATAGTACAAAGTTAACAGTTGTCAAGGATGTCATTCGTTTAAATTCTGTCTGCAGCAAATATAAGCTACATTGGTGTGAGTTATACTTGTCATCAGGTGAAAGTAGAAGCGGAAATTTAAAAAAATATATTTTAAAGATAATTTTCTCATGAATAAAGAGTAATATGAAAGAAAATAAAAAATACTGGTAAAATATTTTCTTTTATTTTTCGATTAAAGAAAATAAAAATATTATACAAGTCCTGATTTTATTTATTGTTTCATTTCAATTTTTTGCATTTCCTCTAAAAATTCTAAATCCGTCAACCAGTTCTCATTTTCTAGTTCAGTTAAACGTTTTGCTTTTGAGTCCATAAAACATTTTATTTCATTTTTTAAATCATAAAAACGTATCAACGTGACCTGTAAGAACAGATATTCAACTGTATTTATACAGTTTTAATTATAACATCCAGAACCGTGAACTATTCAATTATTTAAATACAAAGAAATATTTTGTGAAAAATTTATGGACTTCTCGTATTGTCGGTACGATGCTCTACCTACTAAGCTATGAAATCTTTCTGAAGGCAATGAATTTTTCACTAGCTAGTCGTTCACGGTACTGAATGTTATAATGAAAACTAACAGTTAAATATATAGTTAGTGGATGTGGTTCCTAAACCACTAAGTGTGTTGCGCTGTTTATTAAGTACTCAATGCTCTGAAAGGAGGATGTGCTTGTATATAGACCAGCATTGAGACAGGTGAAATATTTATTGACTTCAGAGGGATTTCATAGCTGATTTTAGAGCAATATATCGACATTACAAAGGTCCTGGGTTCAAGTCCCGGTGAAATCCATAAATATTTCACAAAATATTTCTTCGAATGTAAGAATCGACCGCGAGCTGCGGTTTGACATTCCAGGTTTAAATAATACCGTAACGTATCTGGATTCTTTGATGGGTCTCTAGTGATTCTACATAACAAGCTAAGGGAATTTGAGCTTGTTTAATTATGAACAAGTTTTTTCCACAATTCTTATGAATATATTTTTATTGTAAGAGCTTTTATAACTTCGTTACATGCAACAATTCATAATGTTCTTCTACCAGTAAAACAATTTATAAAATATAATAACATAATAATCAATAAGCAATTTAGTCCCAGAGCTTACATTTCTGTTATATAAATTGATCGTATTTGATGTCATTCAATCATTGTGAAATATTATGTCTAACAAAAATGAAATAATATCTCCTACTTGGACGAAGACATATTATTATTTTGTCAATATATTGTTATCGTTACATGTTGCCTTATTTGCAGTGAAATATCGTTTATTGATATACAATATAAAATGCTAATCTAATATTTCAAATATTATTTACTAATGACCCTAGACATTTTCTTTACTGAGGTGTTATAAGATGTCTTTTTCTCATACCGGCCCTAAGAACTGTAATTATTATTCTCTAAATTTTAACAATTATCAATTCAACAATTACTGAGTTTACATGCAGTTTTGAAACCGTTTTTAAAACGTTTTTAGTTTTGAAAACGCCATGTATACAGTGTCAAAACGGTTTTGAATTATCTAAAACCAAAACTAAAATTCATGGGTTGGACTTGAAAACTAGTTCAAAACTACTCATGTAAACACTTAAAATTCAGTTTCGATAATGCGCATGCGTTTCTGTCGCTTTGTGTTACTAACCTTCAAATATACTGACAGTTGTGTAGTTTTAGTGCGTAGTGGTACGAAGTATAAAAAAGAATTGGAATAATAGCAAAACGAAGTATTTGGAGTGAAGAGGATCTGTCACTTACATCAGCTAAATGCGCATGCGCCGAAACTGATTTCAAATCAATTTTTAAACTTGTTTTGAAAACTGCATGTAAACAGTTTTGCATAATTTTGCCTGAAAACTGAAACCATTTTCAAAACTGCATGTAAACGTAGGAAATATCAAATTTAAATATAATGTCCAACGAATTCCTAATTGCTGCCAAAATTATGAGCTGCATTTATTTGTTTAAGAAATGCTTATGTAGGAAACGGTAATGAAATCAGTAATATGTATATTATAAATTAAAAATCGTGCCTATATATGTTCATCTTGTCTTTATATACGTGTTGTTATAGGGTCTTCGTCCGCCCACATTTTTTTCTTTTGAAAATGTAAATAAAGTTCTTAATGTGGGTTCATATTTTACCTTTTAAAGGTACATAATATTTAAACTAGGAATTTTTAAAATTTCCAAAAAATTTAAATTTTCTCGTATTCTTACTTATCGATGACGCAGCACTACCATCCACTGGCCAAATCTGAAACTACTATATAACATTTCAGAGCTATTTTTGCCTACAAGTAGGTATATTCACACACACCATTATAATAAATTTATAAGTTTACAAGTTAGCACTGATCAAAAAATCAAATAATCAACAAGGAACTTGACAATTAAACGTTTCGTTATATATGACATATATACGACCTCCATAATGACATTTTACAAACATATGTATAGAGCGGAAAGGTAAAAAAAAAACTTAATGAATACGATATTGTTTTTTTAGTTCACAAAAAAGCAGTAACTCTCAATAATTCATTAATAGTTGAACATCTCTATAAAATTAAATAATTATTAATCATTTTAACTGTAATATAAACGGAAAGATAGTTGTACTGTAGACTCATCGTTAAAATACGTCATAAATGGATGTCGCGGAATTTTATTAACAAAATTATGAATAAAAAGTTTAAAACTTGAGAAACATTTAATAATATATGATTGAAATTAATTATATAGTTATATTATGAATAAAAAATCGAACTATACAAATAGATGTAGCTAAAATCAAAGCATTCGCACCATTACCTTACATTGAATATGCCAATGTTTTTTTCCGACATTTATAAATGTATTATTATTTATTATTAGACTATTATCGTCTCCAATACACACACACCGAGTCGTTGAGTTTGACTACTACCTATTGGGCACATGCACTCTTCGCTCCTAGGAGGAAGGTTTAGACACTTCCATGGTGACTTAATCTGGTTTGGAAGTGTTAATACCTAGCTGCAGATGAGATAGTTTTTCTGTAACCGTTGTTATTCTTTTAATTGTTGTTCATTGACATGAAATGATAAAGACGCATACAAGCATCCATAGTCTAGCCAGAATGTTAGCAAAAATCACTTTCAAATATACGTATGCGTTCCGTTTAAAAATTCGACATAGGGTGCGTTCCAAAACCTAACTCTGGAGTATCGAGTATGATAAATTCCGTTCCAAAACTATTGCGTTTACCCTGAGAGTTTACGCTATAAACGTTCCAAAATTTGCAGTACGCACTCTAGAGTTTACTTCTCGTACTCTGCTACGCTAATAGGGTATGAAATAGTCCAATGAGATTTGCGAGTCATACGCAAACTTTTACAACGAAACATACACAAATTAAGATTAAAATGGAAATAAATATTGAAGATTATCAATATATTGGAGTAACTGATGATTATTTATCTTATAAAAATTCATTCGAAAAATTTAAAAAATCGTCAAGCTTGTCAAAATATTTCGTCAATAGGTAACTGTCACACACAAATTATTTGCCTAATATGAATGAACCCTGACATACACTTCACAGACCGTGGTAAAAAATGAGCTCTATAGAATTTTTTAATCAAACTTCTTATATTGTGACCTAATCAAATATTTACTACACTAAAAATTTAGTTATTGTTGTCTTTATATTTGTTTAATTTTATTTGGTAATAAGAAGGGTCCCCCGTTTTTAAAACTTCATTTTTTACCTTCCGTCACCTTTTAGGCAAGGAAGGTATTGTCTTAGGTCAAAAAATTCGACGATGAGTTTTTAATCAATAAGCACGTTTTAGGGTCCCTAGAATACGATTTTACTATTTTTACGATGATTTATGAATGTGTGTGTGTGTGTGTGTGTGTGTGTGTGTGTGTGTGTGTGTGTGTGTGTGTGTGTGTGTGTGTGTGTGTGTGTGTGTGTGTGTGTGTGTGTGTGTGTGTGTGTGTGTGTGTGTGTGTGTGTGTGTGTGTGTGTGTGTGTGTGTGTGTGTGTGTGTGTGTATGTGTGTGTGTGTGTGTGTGTGTGTGTGTGTGTGTATATGTGTGTGTGTGTGTGTGTGTGTGTGTGTGTGTGTGTGTGCGTGCGTGCGTGCGTGTGTGTGTGTGTGCGTGTGTGTGTGTGTGTGTGAGTGTATGTATGTGTGTGTGAGTATGTGTATGTGCGTGCGTGTAACAAAAATTTTGTCTGTGATAACTCTAATACTACAATTTCAAAAATTATAATTCTTTCGCATTCTTCTTCGTTACATTCATATGAAGAGCTGATTAGATATTGGTTATATTTGGTCAACTGAAAATACCCTCATTTGAAGACTTTAATAGTTTTTCTTAAAAAAACTATGTTAAATATCATTTTGCACATTTAATGTTACTATAAATATTAAAGAATATTTTATTCTCTATACGATTTGACTGCATTTTATGCTTAATATAAAACGGATATAGAGTTAAAAAATGATAAAGAAATTAAATTTCAGCTATGGAAACAGCTATAGTGAAAATGAATAAGCAGAAGACTCACGTCATCAATAAATATTACTAGATAATGACGTCACTTGTTACTACGTTTACATGGGGTCCTAATTTATTCTAGAAAATGCAATGCGTGTTGCATAACTTACTGTATACAATACATGCATGTAAGTAATTAAAATAATTAATAACAAAACTAAACTATTTTTGAAAATAATCATTTTCTTTTATATATCTATTTTTATTTATTTATTAATTTATTTGTTTATTACATATATTTGGATTTAATTATGTACAATTTAAAGTATATATATATATATATATATATATATATATATATATATATATATATATATATATATATATATATATATATATATATATATATATATGTATGTACTCAACATATTTCACCATAATCAATAAAATACATAATTATATTGCTAGATGCTGCCTTCCCAATATTATTTTGTAATATTTATTAAAACAAACCAATAATATTCAGGGCCTGGTTTAGGTCGTCTTAGCTCTAACCAAATGAAAGCACCCCAAAAACTATAATGAAACGAGAAAATTGTGCGTCCCCAAAATCAGGGCGCCCTAGGCTGCAGCCTAGTCAGCTTATCCGGTAATTGGGCACTGCAGTAATTCTCTAGCGTAAACACAACTCACAAAATACTAAATTCAGAAGAAACTAAAACGGTTTTTTTTAAATATATTTTATTGACAGCAAAATGACAGTTCAATATATTTTTTACAAAACAATAATACATAACTACTTTGATATTTGCAATCATTTATATTAATTCAAGTCACTTGTGTCTGGATGAGATGAGTTGACGATCACTGACAATCAAGTGACAGGGACAGGATCGATATTTGATCGATTTTAAATTCAATGTAAACATGGACATTGTCAGTAGTGCTACCGTTATGATATGAAAATTAACTACATTTATTTCAAATAATTTTGTATTCCCTAAAAGGAATAAGGATTGACTTGGATATGAAGGTAAATTTCATTAATATATACGTTTCTTAATACTAGTATTTTTTATTCCTTCTTTTTTAAAAAATAAATAACACCCAATAATTTCTGTAAGTTATATTTCGTTTTATAAGGTTTTTTTCAGGTCGATGACGTGAGTCTTCTGCTTATTCATTTTCAGTATACTACATTAAGAAAATTTTGATTGAAAGATGTCAGTGTCAAGTGAAATTCACATAGTGTGTTTGTCTTATAATTTTGCTGGAAATATAGGATCTTTTGCTAGAAATTTTGTGTATGGAATTTGTATAAATATACATACAACTGCCGGAAGGTAATGTACAAGAAATAGAATCTTTAGCAAGGAACTATCTGTATGAAATTTTTACAAAATACATAGAACTGACGGAAGGTAATGTGCTGGCCAGATCAGATTTTTTATAAATTGCATCATGATGGCTTCAAATAAATAATATTCTATCGGCTGTATTATGTAACATATTGCTTATATTACACGAATTAGGCAACAATATTATCCAATAAAAATATGTGACTGTGATGAAAAAACCTATCACTTGTTAAATTTGTTTCTATTTGCCAAAATATTTAACCGTATATTATATAAGATACTTTCAATTGACAATATGTACAGAAAATAAATTTTGAAAATCTCAATTGGAACTTGAGGTTTAAGTTTGTAAAACGCTATTTAAAGTTTTAGCTCTCGTCTAAGAAGTTATAAATAGTTTGATAAAACATTCACGCTGTGACAATTACTTACTGAATGTAAACTTTTCAATGCGGTAATTAAATTGAAGGAAATTAATATAATTTGAATTGATACATTCTTCGAGATAATTGATTCGCACGTCCAATCATTTCTCTCTTTAACTTTAATTTTTACGATAATTGTGTTGTGATTGTTTAATAATAATTGAAGAGGGAAATGTTAAGTTGTTATTGTCATGTCTCAATTTGAATACCTACAGCTTTATGAAAATCTTAAAACGTTGGTGAATAAAAGAAAATTCATTTGTAGCACATTATTCGTAAGCTCACAATAGGGGCTTGTTCACAACAGCGATATAACAATTACCTCTCACAGAACGCTGGTTTTACGATGGAATTAAACAAGATTTTCATCATCATCATAGGCGGCGAATTAAAACCAAGTCTGTTAAATATTTAATGCGTTTTGTAATATTCGAGACGTGCCGAGCTTTCTAAGCATGTGTAATTCTTGTTATCTCGAAATTAAAATGCTGTAAAGCTGAAACGTGTTAATATATATACTTTGTGTTCAGCTAAGCTATGTCTCTTCCTTTGGGAATATTTCATTTTACATTTACAGTTAATTTCCAGCAATTAAAATCACGAACTGCACGCAACGCACAAGTAGTGTAAATATCTACAGATTGCACTACAAGTTATCACTTATTTCTTTGATTATTTTGTTATTTGTTGTAAATATAAATATCAATAAATACATGTATAATCTCTCGTTTCAGTAGAAAAGTTTTTTATTGTTTATTGGACGAAACATTTTGATTTATGTTGTTATTGGCTGTAGCAGAGGTAATGTTTGAACTAAAATATTATTTATTTATTTATTTATTTATTTATTGTTACACGCTTTTGATGCATGTTGAACATAAGCGGTGATTTCATGAGAATGGCGCAATTTTTCTTCTACATTTCTTGTAATTATGTACAGGTTTAAATGTCGCGAATGGGGTTGAAATTTTGAAAGGGCCACACGAACCATATCTTACTAGGGACACGAAATTGGGACTCTTGAGGTCGGTGTTGAACGACAATAGAAAATTCAAACATCAGTTATAAATATTAATTGTAGAAAAACAAAAAATCTGATGTGGTATTTTATTTTAAAATGCATAAAATGGATGTGTCAATCTACTTCTATTCCCAGTTTTTGGTAATATAGTAGTATAAGTATGTTTTAAATTTAGGGGTTCCAATAAAAACATCAAGTTTTTTAACTTAATGCACCTTCTTTTACGCCATTATCTTGGAAAATGACGCGAAAAATCGTTTTTTTTAAATATGTCCTCACTATTAGATAAATTAGAAACAGTTTTATAGAGGAGCTAATTTAATAAAAAATTTGTTGAAAATATTTTTTTCTAGTAAGCTGCAGCGCTTTAGAAACAGTAAACATGAATAAGAAAGTAAATTTTATTAAATTTAATTTTTGCTCAAAACTATGAAACTACTCAATTTTGGTTTGCATGTTTTTGGGGCCCTTTTTTATTATTTTTGTTTGTCACTGTTAGAAAGTTAGAATTTTTATGTACGAGTACATGATATAATGTAGATAGCACAGATTTTTTTCAGTTTTTTAACACACAAATACTTACCTTACATACATATAGTCGTACAAAAGATCATTGGTTTTATTTAAAAAAACTGATGTAGTCAGCACATTACCTTCCGTCAGTTCTATGTATTTTATATAATTCTATACAGACAGTTTCTTGTGAAAAATTCTATATTTCTAGTACAATACCTTCCCTCAGTTCTATATATTTTGTACAGATTCCATACAGAAAGTTTCATAGAATTGATTCTATATTTGCAGTAAAACTATAACACAAACATACTATGTCACTCGCACTTGACATTGATATCTGTCTATCTGAATTTTTATCTTCCGTCGTACCTTTAGATAAGGAAGGTATTGTTTTTGGTCAAAAAATTCAATGGTAAGTTTTTAATGAATAAGCACGTTTTAGAGTCCCTAGAATACGATTTTACTATTCATTAAAGACTTACCATCGATTTTTTTGACCAAAAACAGTACCTTCCTTACCTACAGGTAAAAATTTAACTTATGCGATTTTTAGTACTATAAAATATTGAGTCCATTACGAACGACAGTTTTTATTTTGTCACTTTCAGTCACCTTTTTTATGAAAATTTAACTTCATATCTAATAAAATTTTAAAGACAAAAAGAAAATAATGAGCTGAGGAAGATTATGGATATTCACGCACACTTCTATTTTCCTCGGATAAAAATATATGTAAGTCCGGAATATTCCCGTATGTGTGTGTACGATGGATTCATATGAAATTCAAATTTTCTTTTGCAAGATCTCCTTATTTTCCTCGGGTGGATCTGGGTACGCATATTTATACATTGAATCTTTATTTAGGGACTGCGGATATATGCCTGTGCGATTGCATAATAACTTGGCAAATTTGTCTGACCAAACATACAAAGAAAATGTTAAAAAGTTATTACAATATACATTCAGCTTTCGATAACTTACTACCTGTAAATTCGCCAAGATAAGTTAGTTATTATAAAGTATATTTTACATTGTACCTTTTTAGTTAAATCTTCTTAATAGGGTTGTTGCAAGTATTGTTATATGCCTTCAAAGTATTAAATTTATAAGTATACTATTTTTTAAAAAGCTTTAATTTTGAAAATATCAAGAAATATCCATTAAATATTTTATAATTAATTATTGAAATGTGTGTAATATTTTTAAAAAGTTACTTCATCTGAAACAGAATGTGACGTCAAAGTACTATAGTTTAACATATGAAACTATCGTCTACTTTTATTCATAGAAATAACGCAGGTGCTGGAGAAATTGTTTTCCTATTAGCTTTGTATTTCGTGCTGTGTGTACTATTCGCAAGTGAAGAAGAGGCTGAGCTAAGAGCTAAGCGCGTGATCTAACAATATGGCCGGCCTAAGGTAGATGCTTCGTTTCCTGCATCTGTCTATTCATATACGCTGCGGCCTTAGAAGAGCGCGCGCGCGTGTGTGTGTGTGTGCGTGCGTGCGTGCGTGCGTGCGTGTGTGTGTGTGTGTGCGTGACGATTTTTTCATCCACAAACTTCCGAAAATTTCTATTTTCCGTATTTAAGCTTTCCACATTCATATAAAGAGTTGATTAGATTTTGGGTAAAACTGGACAACCGGAAGTGATACTTTACATGAAGACCATAACAGTAATGAAAAATTATATTAAAATATAATCCAAAACTTTTTAATTTTAGTATTGAAAACTTTCATATCAAGGAGAACAACATATTAGATTTTGGCTAACATTAATAAACCGGAAGTGATTGTTCTTGAAGCTCTGAACAGATTTTCGTGAAAAATATATTATAATATATTCAAAAACTTTTTAACTTTAGTATTTAAGACTTCTATATGAAAGGGAATAACATGTTAGATTTTGGCTAAAATTCATAAACCGCAAGTGATACTTTACTTGAAGCTCTGAACATATTTTTGTGAAAAATATACTGATACTATCCAAAACTTTTCAAATTTGATATTTAAGACTTTTATATTAATGAGAACGACACATTAGATTTTTCTCTAAAATTGATAAACCGGAAGTAGTACTCTACTGAAAGCTATAAACAGATTTTCTTGAAAAAACATGATCCAAAACTTATCAAATTTGGTATTCAAAACTCGATCTTGACTATAGTTATATAATTTACCGGAAGTGGTACTTAATTTAGAGCTCTTAACAGATTTTCGAGAAGAAACAATAAAATTTAATTTAAAATTTCGTATTACAGACTTTTCTATTTATTGGAACAAGAAAATAGATTTTATTTACAAACAATCAATCGGAAGTGATACTTTACTTAAAGCTAATTGCTATTTTAAACATGGAATTGATGGGAGGTTATGTGCTGGCCACATTAGATTTTTATTTGTATGAAAAAAAAAACTACATAAATTAACCATTTAAAATACTTTTTGAAAAATGTGAAACCCGCTAAATCTATCATCTATCACATATATCAACGTAAGACATGCTACAAAAAAATTTAACGAAGTATTCATTTAATTAATAAAAAATGGGATGTTCCATTTAAAAAACGTGTTTTTAGAATTTTATAAACTGTAAGTTTTCTTTGAAGTAGACATTACATTTTATAAAAATTGTCGATTATAAATTTATATTTGTGTAAACAAGTTTTCTTTACAAAACCGTATTTACAGAATAAATGGTATATTTTATCTTTATACGGAGCTAACATGCGTTTTTGCGAGCTGCATGTTCACTGCAAAAGTATCACCTTAGCTCATTGTAAAATTTATATATATATATATATATATATATATATATATATATATATATATATATATATATATATATATATATATATATATATATATTCTTTTGAATAAAAAACAATTATTTGTTATTATACCGTGAAAAATTGAGTAATATTCTTATTGGGCATATTTATCTGTCAATCACTAATCACATTTGAAGAGCGTGTATGAAGAGCTCTCGGCATCTACTCGTGCGCTCATCTGCGCGGTGATTGGCTCTTAGTGGGATACAAAACTCTCACGAGGAATTTTATCTGTCGTTCCGGCCTTCTGCGGTCGTTTTACCACATGAATAATTAAACAAAGCGTGGCCTGATTTTATTCTTCTGATTACGAGAACTAATATTAATTCAACGTGCGGATTCACCCTCATTGTTCTTCCTTGTTGTGCCTCTGTCTTTGTTTTCCTTGTACCGCTAAAAGAGATAAATTGTGTTACTCGTTGTAGAATATTATATTTTTAATTTTTATTCTCCATTTAAAATGCTTGATAAAATGTATAATGGTAGACTTTACGTTAATGTTAAAAATGAATAAAAATGAAATATGAAATTACGAATTGGTACATGAACTTTCCCAGGTTTTCTCAAAATTGAGTTTAAAAAGCAACGGCACAAATTAGCAAATTTTTGACAATGTTACATCTCGAAATGTTATTGCAAGTTACATTTGCTTCAATAATAACCTTGTTTTCATTTTAAGCTGATTATAAAATTATCATCGTGTAGTTTACATTATTTACAAATCTGTAGACTTACAGTTTTGAGAAGAATACTGCCGTAAATTTGAAAATGAATGAAACTTTAATATTCTTTACAATATTTAAATATTCTTTATTTAAAAAACGAATTTGTATGGAAGCAATTATACACCGAAGGAAGCTAACCTAACTTCTAAATAATTGTTGTGAAAATGTCAAAATAAATAAATGTTACCAACCTTAATAATATGCTTAATAATGATTTTGAAATAAAAGTAAATTATAGCGAAATAGGATAAATAGTACGAAAAACAAACCTACTCCTATTTCAAAGTTTATTTGAGATGCACTGCCTCGTGAATATATTAAAATTTGATGCCAGAGACTATAAAACGTGCTCGAGTATACCTACATATTTCATTTGATTTTTAGTTCGATGCCTATCTCAGAGTAATGACAGGAATTTTTTTAAAAAAATAATTAATATTTCATACATATTTTATAAGGAAATAGAAACTAGTCCAGTCATTGTGTAGAAAAATAAGAGTTTATTTTACAAAAGGTCGGATAATTTTTAGATATATTATATATTATAATAATAATAATAATAATAATAATAATAATAATAATAATAATAATAATAATAATAATAATAAAAATAATAATAATAATAATAAAAATAATAATAATAATAATAATAATAATAATCATAATAATAATAATAATAATAATAATAATAATAATAATCATAATAATAATAATAATAATAATAATTATAATAATAATAATAATAATAATAATAATAATAATAATAATAATAATAATAATAATAATAATAATAATAATAATTTCATTAGATTCTGTAGACACAATAATACAGTGTATAGAACAAGTCTGATAAATATAATACAAATTACATGTTAAAAAATTCACTCAAATCATAGAAGCTATGTCCAATTAGAAAAGTCTTCAATGATTTTTTAAAAAGTTTGAAATTATTTTCGTTTTTTAAGCTTTCAGGCAAGTTATTAAAAATTTCTAAGCCATATCTGTTTGGAGAGTTTTTAGTGATATTTAATCTAGATTTTGGGATATAAAAATTGCTCTTATGACGAGTATCATAATCGTGTAGACTTGAACTCATGGTAAATGATGTTTTATTCTTATAAATGAAAAAACAAAGTTCGTAGATGTAAATTGAAGTTAAAGTCATGATATTTAATTCCTTAAAACTATCTTTACAAGAAGTTCTCGAGGTTATATTTGTAATGCAACGTAGAATTCTTTTTTGTGCTACAAAAACTTTGTTAGCTGGATTTGATGCACCCCAGAAATAAATACCGTACCGTAATCTGGACTCAACGATCGCCGAATAGAACATGACTAATTGTTTTCTGTTTAAATATTCTTTAAGGTGACGGATTTGGTAGCATATGATATTTAATTTGGTCACAAGTTCTTTGCACTGGGGGCCCCAGTTCAAATTACTAGTGAACAGTAAACCCAGAAGGCGTACAGTGTCATTAGTATCATGTAAATTATTTTGTAGACAAATATTAAATTGCGAGTTTTTATTGCTTGCCATTTGAAATTTAACTATTTTTGTCTTGCTATGATTTAGGAGCAATTGTCTTGACACAATTGTTCCATTGCTTCTACGTTTTGATTGCATTTGTTAATTAATGTGCTTTTATTTGGATTTGAAATGACTACGGAAGTGTCATCTGCATATAGTGTGGGAAAGCAATCATCAGGTAAAGCAGTAATTACATCATTTAAAAAAATAATGAAAAGAACGGGAGCCAGTACTGAACCCTGAGGTATACCGATATTTGTAAGTACTGAATCAGATCTAGTAGTTTGTATTTTTGACCTATCGCTAAAATTGATTGTCACAAATTGACTTCTATCGATAAAAAGCTAGAAACCCAATCCAAAGGAACACCTCTAATACCCATACGATCCAATTTATTTAGTAATAGGGGAATGTTAACACAATCGAATGCTTTACAGAAATCAATTGATGGGTAAGCGCCGCCACCTTAGAAAAATAACACAAATATTGTTTTTTTTTGAGAATAACTTTTCACTAATAAGCATTAGGGCAAAAAAGTTATTTTGAATTTGTTGTGAACAAAATTTAATTTCATCTAAAACATTTTATAACGAACAGCGCTTCAAATAGAGCAAATTTTTGAAAATTTCCTTCATGCTTCATTTGAATCATATTTTATTATTATAATTATTTTACTTTTTTTACAAATAATTTATTTTTATTTATTAATTATTATTGTTTAACTACATACTATACATATATTCATTCTAATAGGGTTTTATAGTCCAGGAAATTTAAACGTGATTTTACCTCAAAGTAATTACAACAAAAGCTTTTTTACGGAATCCTATCCAGAAAAATGCGCTGAATAACATATCAAAAGTTTCCGGAAGTCGGAGCATGGGAAGCTCCTGCTAATTGGGCAAAATGTCGGCATATTTAGGTTTTTGGCCATTTGTTCATAACAATTACGAGAGAACTTTAAATTACTCAAAAAACAAACAATATTATGCATTTAATACTTGGTCTAATAGGTTTAATATTTATAATAGTTTACATTCGCCGTGGCATCGAAAGAAATAAATGACAGATTGTTTTTTTTAATTGTTTAGGTTTTCCTACATTTTTTATTGTTTCATCCATCACTCTAATCCTATTAAAGATAAAATAACGCGGTTTGAAAATTTGAATTCAGCATGAAATTCTCTTTGATATCATGTATACTAATACATCTTAGATCTTAGATCACCTTGACTGGAAATTTGATGCGCAAAGGAAAACTTCTGGAATTCAATCAGTGGTTAAAAATTATATGTTTTCGGCCTCTACTAGTTTCGGCACCACATGTGCCTTGATCAGGAGGTGAAAATGTGTTTTATAATGATAACATTGAATATATATATATATATATATATATATATATATATATATATATATATATATATATATATATAAATAACATAGAAATACATGTAGAATGGTTGTCAAAACTAATAAAAATTAATGATAATGTTCATTTTGAAACATATGGCGTCAGATTATTTTTGAAAATATAAATTATTTTATAGATAACACGTTTTTAATTTTACTCCCTACGAAAAAACTAATGTAACTTTTTCGTAGGAAAATTTTCTCTGTTTAAATCGCTATCTATTGATTGTTGATAAAAATGTTTTAGATGAAAGTTGTACAGAGTTTTATTCACAATAAATTCAAAAATAGCTATTTTTGCTCTAATAATTATTGGTGAAGTGATATTTTGAGAAAGCGACATTTTTCCAAGATGTCGAAGCTTCCTGAACGTCGAAACTTGTATTTTTTTATTAGGACCCCTAAATATATAACAAAAATCAAAAATACCTGACGTGTACCCAATGACTGAACTAAGTAGCCAGTCATTTGTATTAGTATTTGCGATATTTAATGTTAAGCCAGACTAAATTTTATATTTATAGCGATTTCACTGACTTTAACGAGCAAAGCAGTAATTATGTTCTGTTTTCAAGAAAAAAGGTTAAAATTTGAGTATCTTTTTTCTTCAATCTATTTTCCAAGTACCTTCTGATTGCTTTAGAAATTACTTGCTGTTAGGCGTTAGCTTCTGCTAATATCAATTTTATTATCCGTGATGTAGAATTGAAGAGTCAATTTCAATCCCTTCTTAACGAAATTACTTAATTTGCAATTACGACCTGAGTTAAATGAGAATTAAAGATTGGCATTCCAGTATTTCGAGCTTAGTTACATTTAAATTAGACTTGCTTTTTGCTTCACCTTTATCTCGTACTTAGTTCTTGCCAGGTTTGAGGAATATACGAAATATTGGAGTTTAATTTAAGGTATTATTCTGATAAAATAAAATGAATTGCTTTATTTTTATAATTAACTGTATTTTTCTTAATAAAGTATTCTTGTTTTCCCTTCCATTTTATACCTCCTCGACTTCCAAGGAAGTAAATTTTGTTTTTCACATTTGTGTGAAAATAAGGAAACGTAAAAGAATTATATTACGGTTGTCAGAATTGACAACGTTAAGTGAATGAAACTCAAATTCGTCATTGCTAAACTTGAGGAAATGTAATTTAAAACTCGTAATGTTGACAGCGGCGTACTACAGTTTCGATGATATCGGGAGAAAATATACGAACGACCCCATCTGTTCAACTCACATCAACATTCATTTTAGAAAAATGTCATATTACTAGAAGAGACGAAATTAAAAACTGTACCTAGAAGTTAACATTAGTTTATTCAAGTTTAATATGACATATTTAATATCGACTAAAGTCTGTTAAATGTTTATTAAAATATGAATTTGTTGAAGAATTTTTCATTGGCCATCTTTTTATGAAAAACATAACTTGTACAACGTTTTGATATCAATATTGTATTTTATGTTTCACTTAAATTAATATTTTATATGTGTATATTTCCCTGATGTACTCGTCGTCATAAATGGGGAAAATTAATAATTCTTTAGTTAAGGCTGCTGAACTTGTCGAAGTTCGAACAAGTTATTGTAAACTAAAAATATTCAGTTTTGTGGAAGTTGTGGCATCGACCAGATGTATGATTGATTGACTGTGTTGTGAATAATATATTTGTGTAGTTAATAATTTAACAAAATATCATATTTTTCAAAATGTGGTTATCACTGCAATTGACGTCTTATTCAGATGAGAACAGGTGAGATTTTCTGTTGTTGTTGTATTGTCGCAATGTATTTTTTATAAAATCACAAATCTTTCAAATTTCATAACTTTCTAAATAAGTTTAGTTTCTTATTCACGTAGATCTTATTAGTTGGGATTGGGGTAATTTGAATTCTAGTCTGAAGTAAAATTTGTGATTATGTTAATAGATATCATATTATTACGCCTGTACTGTGACAGAACTTTCTGTGACAGCCAACTTCTATTATTACCAGTACGCAAATTTTTATTAAATGTAGTAAATTTTGAATTTTAATTTAATTACTTAAATGTATAAAAGATAAATAGTTACAGATTTTCTATCGCTAAATATTACGTGTTCAACACGGCAAATTGCAAATTCACTCTTTAGGCTAAATTCAGACTCGATCATGAAACTATTTCCTCATAGAACTAAATAAAATAATAAATATATCATCACGGCATATTACCCATTGCTGGGTGTGCCAATCTGCTTTGTATGCAGATATCGGTAATGATGATAACATGTTCGTACTGTGCGGGAGTTTACCACGCGTCACCTCACGTGCACTCATGAGTGTATTTTCTTAGTATATACTTAAATTTACTTTTGAGAAACTGATAAAGTAGAAGAGAGATTACTGTCTGATATTTTAACTGAACACTATACAGTCTTCTCTTTTCATTCATAAATGCTAAGTAATACGGTATTATTGTGGAATACTCACGAAAGGCGATAGTATATCTTTAATACCCGGTTTTATAAAAGCGAATTATTTTTTTTTTAAAAACCTCTCAACAGGATTAAATCCCAGCTACTGAGAGATTTACATATACAACATCCATGCCTTAGTGGGATTCGAACCCAGAACCCCTAGCGTACTCATGACTATGAGCCGCTGCTCTAACCATTGAGCCACCGGAGGATTTATATATATATATATATATATATATATATATATATATATATATATATATATATAGGGTGTTAATTAAAAAGCGGGCCATAGGCGTTTAACATGGGAAATCAGTTTTTCCTTGCGCAATTAATTTTAGACAAAAGTGTTTCAAATAGAAGTTGTAGATAATTAAATTATACACCAGCATCACTAAACAGATTTTATTTTGCATGTTTAGTGACCTGTAAAATCCAAATTGAAATTCTATAATATTGCTCATTTGTAGTCATATCCATGGAATTTAAACAAAATTACAAAGAAATGCATATCGTTTGAACTGTCAGAAATTCGATTTTCAAATAAAAATTACTGATAAATATATTCTATCCTATGTCCTTAAAATTATTTTGTTTTTATAATCTACATCTAAATTATTGCTCAGATTTTATTTATATCTATTTTGTAACCTGCAAAATCGAAATTCTGACAATTCAAACGATATGCATTTCTTTGGAATTTTGTTTAAATATCAAGGCTATCACTACAAATGAGTAATAGTTATAAAATTTCAAATTGGATTTTACAGGTTACTAAACATGCAAAATAAAATCTGTTTAGTAATGCTGGTGTAGAACTTAATTTTCTACATTTATTTGAAACATTTTTGTTTAAAATTAAATGGATTTGCGCAAGGAAAAACTGATATCCCATGTTAAACGCCTATGGTCTGCTTTTTATTTAACACCCTGTATATATATATATATATATATATATATATATATATATATATATGTAGAGAGAGAGAGAGAGGGAGAGAAAATCTCGGATTTGCTGGTTGTAGGGTATTATTTGTATATGTGCAATATATGACCATAAATAACTAACAATATGAATTTAAAATTCGAAACGCGACTATAAAACTTCATTTCACATAATACAACCAGCAAAACGTCATTATAAATGATTTGCACTGTGAAAGACGAAAGGCGTATGAGTTAGGAGACGTGGCATTGACGTATTACTGTGCACACGCTGGTCGCTTGTGGTTGTCTTTGGTCTTCAGAACTTCAGGAAATTGATGGTGACATAACTTCCAAGATTACTACTGACAAATTTCTGTCATCGTATAATAAGACAATGGGTACTTGATTTGTTTTTAGTTTGCAATTCTAATTGAATCAGTCATTTCAAAAATTATATGAGTTACCTATAATTTGTTTCAAGATATTTGCAAATATACCTGCCTCGACTTACGCAGCGGGTTGCTTCTTAAATGGGCTTGATGGGTAAAATGACATGGTAAAATATTTGAAATCCACACGAAATATTTGTGTGAAATTTAATGTTTTATTTGAATTTTAAGAAATACAGAACAAAGAATATGACATTACAACAAATTATAAATAAAGCCAGATATATTAATTAGCGAGATTTTGAGAAAGTACATCTACATTGTTTTCCAAAATTTTGTTAAACCTCCTCTGACGCATAGGATCGTACATACTCGTATCATGCTGTTTTGCGGTGTACCGCGTCATTACGAAGGCATGTAGATTTGCAAATATTTTGAAACACACCATACCTAATATAGATTTTACTCACAATCAGTTAGTAATATATGCGTTTCTATCCTACTAAACAGCTAGCTAGAAAAGACTTTTCCGGTTAGCTAAATGTCATTTTCCAACAGCTCAAATATGTTATTTTGACAAATCAAATTGTCCACAATAAAAAGAACGCTTTATTTAACAAATAACTTAACGGTACACAATAAAATTATAATAATTTTGAAAATTGGTAAACCTTCAAAAGAGATTATAGGTACGTTCTATTGGTGTCAGAAATCTTCCCACTTCTTCTAGTAGAACATCAATGGTCGTTCTTTTGCGTCAAAAAAATCGAAATATTCCTACGAATCATTCCAACTTCAGAGTTGGAAGCATTGGTAGGAAGATATATAAAGTGGAGATAAATTCAAAATTTTACTAGCTGACTGTCGCGCGTACATTTCTGTCACATTTGTGAATGTTTAGAGTAGACTGTGCTCAACAAAAATATCTGCTTTACGTTTTTATTATTTAATATATTTTTATATAATTATAATTTCTGTAATATTTGCATTACAACATTTCAAAGATCCAAAATAAACATGCAAAGTTATCTTTAGTTGTTAACTAACAAGAACACATAGCCACTGTCACTGTTCTATTGTATTTATTTTTTACTTGACAGCACTTGACAGTTATTTGCTACTGAGCGTTCTATTGCTTTAAGAATATTCTTATTCTAGTAGGAATATTTCTGACACCGACAGAACGTACCTTATAACTCAACCGACAGGATCAATAAATTTTTTGTCTTGTTAACTAGCAACATTGTCATAAGTTAAAGTGAACTAAACAAATTATTAAAAAACTGTCAAACAATACTAATAAAATTAAGCTTCATTTACAGCTACTTTTTTACTGCATGACGTTAATACATAATCCTAATGGATAATGCGAACGAAATTTGATATATGGCAACATACAGGACCATTCACAGCCAGTTTTAATATTAACGAATTTTTGACAGCTGTCAAATAAATTTGCGAGAAATCTTAAAATATTCAATTTCGAAGAAAACAAGTAGCTGCATCTAGTGCTACATTTGTAATACCATGTGCTCAAATAAAATTGAACAAGCTAATACGCTTCAGCAATCCTTTTTTGCCATAATAAACTTCAATTTTGACAGGTAATTTGAATAAATACAGATGTCAACTATCAATTAAATTTTGTTGCAGAAAATGATATATTTTTCTTAACCTTACGCATTAGCACTATGTATTAAAGTTTTGTTTTATGCATTATCATTACGCATTAAAAAAGTAGCTGTGAATGTAGTGTTTAAAACACAATGATTATTAATTGATTGGGAATAAAATAGTATACACTCCCCGCGGAAATGCAAATTTTAGCCTTGCGCTCATAACTGACTTCGGTAAATCTCGGTCATCTAACAAAGCCAACAAAGCGCTCGTCTCTAATGGAGATCTCCCGGGTACTATTACAAATATCAATAAAAACTGTGAAACATAAATGATAATAAACTTGTGTAGATTTTGATAAGTATATAATTTTTTATGACTTTTAACTTTATTATTATATGTACTGTAAAATTATTGAAAGATATCCGATCAAGATCATCTGTATCATGAACGAATTAACAAATTGGCATATATTTATTTCTCTCACAAGAAGCGTGTGGGATAATGATGGATATAACTCGTTTGTCTTTCAAAAATTCTTATTGTTTCGACTAAGTTAGGACATTCCATTTTAACACGATGCACGTTGTTGATAATACTTTCGTTGTAAAGTAAATTTATTTATTATTTCAGATATATTACTTAGATTCATAGCCGCACGAATAACGTTATTTTTGTTAATGTTACTGACAATGATAGTGGGCCAGTAACTTATTTTTCTCATATTTGGTTTTACATTTGCTAATAAACTTACCAGTTGATTTAGTTTTGAATTTTGAATGCTTTTACTGTAACACATATTTTTATACTAATAAAATACCAGTAGTATTATATTTACTCTCATAAAAACGAAAACGACACCACTGAATTTTACAAAACAAAATCTTAATACATATAATTCGTAAATGACTTCATCGCACATCTTTAATAATTTTGGAGTAGATATTTTTAAATATGTATACTGTATTTTATTACTCTGAAGGATGAGATTTCCAATAAAAGCAACATTTAAGAAAAACTTAATAATGTAATAATTCTTGAAATGAAAGATTCAATTGTAATTTGTTTAAATTATCATTACATTAAAATACGAATATAATGATAATAGTAAAATTACGAGTGTATAAACGTATTCGAAAAGTTCAGGATTATGATCAGTTAACTAATTCTAATTTCATTTTACTTGTATTGGGGCGTAAAGTTTGTATTATTAATTCGAGTATATATTCTAAAAGCCTTTTTTTATAAATTACAAAAACTACTACAATCGAGTTGTTTGAGTAAGTTTCAAGTGTTACGTCATGTTATGTGACAGAATATTTAGAAAAATTGCATGATAAAAATATCCATGTATTAAGAAAAATAATAAATTAAATTTAATAGGGTAATAACTTTACCCAATAGCGCCTTGCATTGCTGATATTGCCCGGGAAATGTCATCTCTGCACATCTTGCACATAAATATAAAAATTTTGTTTGAGTGAAACTGTTACAAACTATCCGTACATCAAAAATGAATTAAACCTTTTGCATCGTGTTCATTTTCACATCCAATCAGATGGACAAAGTGGCGCCGCGAACTTAATTAACAGAAAAAATAGTAAAATTGCCACTCTAACGTTTCTAAACATACATACCTAAACTAACTGATAAAACTCCTGTAAACCTTCGGAAATATTTTTTTGTGACTGGATGGAACAGATGAAAAAACGTTGAGAAAAGTGAATCAGTATTGTAACGTGGAACGCCCGCCGTCGCCGCCGCTTTAAGCGAGTGTCTATTTATAACGGTGACGTATTTGCGCTAGCAGCCGGGCGACGTAAACAGACGACTCGCGACGTGTTTAATTACTTCTGGTCGCCTGAACCTTTTGTGTTCATCGTTATTATGCGGTCGAACTTTCTAGAGCTCTCTGGAAGTTAATAGTAGCTGTATAAAAGGGACGCAGCTATGCTCGGGAGTTAGTTACATGGAGAGACATATATAGACATTCGCATAGAGTGTTAGTGAAGTACAGCAGTATCGTGGTGAGCGTATGCAGTATAGTGTCGAGTGGAGGATTCGAGAAGTTACTGGTTAACTGGGATAGCTGTGGAAGTGAATACTCGGTAGTGTTGACGAGTATTGAGAAGCTATAGTGTACAAGGACAGTAACGGCGAGTCGGGAAGTTACTGGTACACCGGGATAACTGTGGAAGTGAATACGATGTAGTATTGAAGAGTATTGGGAAGCTAGGCATACGAGGACAGTAACGGCAAGTGGAAGAGGATACTCGGCAGTAGTGGTGAAGAATTGTGGCATACGGACAGTCGGTGATATTGAGTCTGTGGAAGAGAGAGAGTTACATAAATAAACATATAATGACGTGAAAAGTATGACTTCTGTCCGAGCAGTTGAATATACAGACGCTGTTGAGTCAGTTCAGTATATAGACGCTGTGGAGGTCGGTAGGCGGACAATGGAGCGTGATATAAATAAACAGCGACTAAATAGTCGAAATAAATAATTAGTAAGATCGTTTAAATAGTAGTGTTAAATAAATAGTGTTAGTGTTATCTAGTCAATTATAATTTTAGTCTTAATTAATTTTTAATAATTGTTTAATATTAGTAATAGTCATTTTCATTATAGTTTAATAAACACCTATTTTAATTAATAATAATTGTCTAATATTTACGCTTGACCCAAATAAATAAAAACGTTACAGTATCCTGTTAAACTCAAATCAAAAGAAGCTATAATAAAAAAATTGTAATTCCACGTTTCAGGTAGAAAACATATATTCTCTATCACTGTCGTAGTAACAAATTAGATTTTGTTCATAATCACACCACACTACTAAACTATTTTATCAGAGTTATGCAGGGAATATACTTCAGGGTACATAGTAATGAAAGACTCACAATCCTTATACGATGTTAATCTTCGTGTAAGAAATCCTGATAGTCGTCTGTGCTAGAAAAGTAGGCGGCAAGGGAAGTTATTAAGAAGACATGGAATCTATCCCATTGGTTTCCTTAATTTAGCTTGGCATGTTACCGCTATGCGATCTCCCAACGGCGCTGGGTGTCATGGCTTGCTAGGGTACCTTTATAACCAGGGATGGCCATGACGTGGCTCACTTTTCGTCCGCCATTACCGGCCAATCTGTTATATGTGTTGTTCTTGCGCAAATTATTATGTATTTTCGTGGCTATTGTTTTTATTTTGATGAAAAACGCATTTATATATCATTTTAATATCTATTTAAAGTGTAAGTAATATTTTTATTTTATTTACTTGTGTAGTTTGTTAAGACCTCATCACGATTACTGACATGTTGAAAACAACTAAAAATTGCCAATATTAAGCACAATCATTTAAATTTTTAAAAGGTAAGTTTAGTATATATAATTATTATGTAATTAAGAACTAGTAATATTAAATTAGATGTGATAATAACAACACATATCATATATTCTACATAACCTATAAATGTATGTCTTAATAATAATTGTATATATCTTAAATAAATTAATTTTTATTACCTTTATAAATTCACAGTGTGATTATTTAATATTATTTTATAATATAATATCACATTTATAACAAATAAATAGGAAAATCAATTACCGACAATGGCATCGATCTTGGCCCATGGCCACACCCTGGTTATAAAGGTACCCTATGGCTTGCCAATGCTTTCTTTCGAACTGAAGACTCACAAGCAATATGCCCCTTCATCCTGCTGCTCTGTTTACTGTTCACAGAGCTGTACTTATATTTTTCATCTTGATACATTAGAATGCTGCTGGCGTATTTATTTTTTGATAAATCCGCCTATATACTTCATCAATTAGAAATGGTTGCAGATATGTGATTTTATATATATTTTGATGCACTGTATTATTATTATTATACTCACTGTTATGCAATTTTTGAAAACAGACCTAATCATAAGCTATTCTAACGCGAAATACTTGCGTTCGCAAAACTCAGGCCGTTAGTATTTACTTATATATACAAGTATAACCTTGTGGTACACTTGCCGAATCAGTCCTTTTCCGATTGAAAAAGATTACAGTACAATTTAAAACTATTTAACTTTTTTACAAAGCAAGTTTCCAAACGTTTTTGAAACATGTCTTGTAAAACAATTTTTTTAACTACATATTTGAAGGTTTCTCCGCCCAAATTGAAAATTTTGTTTCGACATCTTCAGTGCCGCATTTAAGATGTTCTGGCCCTAAGCCGATTCTAAAATTGCCCTTCCCTTTTCCTCTGAATAAAACTTCTAGCTATAGCTATACTATATTAAGCCGCAAATTTTACTTGAAATTCCGATTGATTGGTATGAGATATGATATCTATAGGTAATAACGCGGTTTTTGAATGTATGTATGCTCGATGCATAACTTTGTGGTGCACTCGCCAAATACACCAAAGTATCTTTTCGACTGAAGAAGATTACACAGTACAACATTTTAGATTGATAATTTATAATTTTCAAGTAGGTAGCACAAAACTAACGCTTGTGATTCACTCTCCACGAAAACTTAAGTGCCCGGGAAATAACACTTTGTAGGCGTCCTCAAAAGTAATGTCATTTTGTAGAAAATAATTGGTTTTGCTTATTAGTTTTTTAGATATATTACCTGTTTCTATACCTTTTCAACTTCAATTTCAGAAAAAGTAAATTTAATTTCAGAAAAAGTAAATACAATATCAGAAAAAGTAAATACAATTTCAGAAAAAGTAAATTCAATTTCATAAAAAGTAAATTGAATTTCAGAAAAAATAAATTCAATTTCAGATATATATATTATCAATTTGTTATTTTACCTTTTCTGATATTGAATTTACTTTTTCTGAAATTGAATTTACATTTCCTAAAAGTGAATGTACTTTTTCTGAAATTAAAGTTGAAAAGGTATAGAATCGGGTAATATAATATGTATTGTTAATATATAATATAAAATTAAATTTGTACCTTAAAACTATAACTAATGAATATAAATAAATATATCATCACGGATTCTTACCTATTGTCAATCTGCTTTCTGTAATGACGACATATCTGTACTGTTGAGAGGTTTATGAGGCGTCACCTCACGGGCTCTCAAAACTGTCGTGGAGAGAAAGCCATATCGCACATTTTTTGTGTTATTTGAAAATTGAAATAATTTTCAGGATTTAAGTTTGCTGTTTGTCGGAATCAAACTCGAACAATCCGAATCACAACCGGTCACCTAACGCATACAGCCATGCAATTCTATAATAATAATATATAATTAATTTACTCTCAACATTTTGAAGGGCCCTAATAATTCAATACTCTCCAGATAATCCCTCTTGCGATTTTGTGTAAGTACTGCCCTGACTATTCCTGTCTCGCTTGACGGATGCTACGTCAAAAAAGATGATGCTGTCGGTAAATTAAATTGCTGATTCTGATTCGCATTTAATTTTTCCTTTTCGTTTTCTACGGTTGTTCTTTTTTGTCAGGGTTTGGAGTTTTACGATGTTAATAATGTCTCGATTTTATGACAGATTAACAATTAAGGATGACATTAACGATTGATATCCAAATGAAATATAATTTAAAACTGTATTGATTTTATTCTATTTTTGTAGTCCAGTATAATGAAAATACAATATTGTGTGGGCTCATGTTCATGTTTTTCATATTCAGAAGTTTTATTGCACCACATTTAAACAGAATTTGAAATTAACATACATAATGTTGTTGTATGTCTGTGTGTGCGTGCGTTAATTTAAAAGTTCACGGTAGTAATAATAAAAACGACATATAATTTGGACTGTGTGAAGATTCCGTATGCAGGTACTCTATTTGGTTCACAAATTTACAAAATTTGATTATTAAGGTTTTATTGTAATGAAAATGAATCGATCAGAGTTAGGTGTCAATCGGGAAACTAACCGCGAGTCTTTACTTGCAGATCTAACATTTTTTTTGTAAAGCACTTTAAAGATTTAATTTTTAATTTTTTGTAATTTTTTTGGGGTCTCGTGGCCGCGTGCCTGGTCGCGAAACTGGGGAACCGGGTTCAATCCCGACCGACGCCAAATATTTCGAATTTTAAATGGCACAAAATTGACCCCTGTGGTGTACTCTCCACGCCAGCAATGAGTGCCCGTGAGATGACGCCTGGTAAACGCCCGCACGGTACAAATATGTCATCATCATTACCGATATCTGCGTAAAAAGCAGATTGGCACACCCAGCAATGGGTAATATGCCATGATGATATATTTATTTTTATTTATTTATTTTAAAAATTAAATAAATATAATTTCTTCTGATTAGCATAAAACTATATTAATGTGTTATCAAATTAAGAAGATATATAAAAAAGGTTTATTAATCTTGCACCTTGCACCAAATATATTTTTACAAAAAAAAAGACCGTTGAAGCAGTCATATTTCAAAAAAATTGAATAAAAAAAGTATCAATGTCAAATTTCACGAACAAATAACATTTCCATCCTTTGTCATTTCAGAAAGATAAATTGAAAATTAATTCAGAATTCAAATACATATAGAGGAAGTTCTATCGGGAATGTATTGATTACAGAGAAATACATGATATACGAAATTAAAAAGAAATTAAGAAGAGGTTACGGGTATATACTTCCTTGCTTAATCCTCTGCCTTTCTACCTGTCAGTGTAAGGCAAATCTCTTGGTTTATCTTTCTTCTTCTGTTATGTCTTCGGGATTTCTCTTCCATACTTTCTTCCATGCTTGTCGGTCTTTTATCTTTTGTGTATCTTCTTTCCATGTCAGTCCTCTTGCTTTCACTGCACTTTTTACTTCTTCCTCTCACTTTTTCACTGGCCTTCCTCTTTTCTTTTTGTGATGTGCTCTTGTTTTGTATACTTGCATTACTAGTTTATCTTCTTCCATTCTATGTGGATGCCCTACTCATCTTAATTGTCCATCATGTATGACTTGATCTACCGGTTTCACGTCTAATTTTTTTCTGTAGACTTCGTTTCTTATTTTGTCCATCTTTGTCTTCCCTTCAATTTTGCGGAGGGACCTTATTTCTACGTTCCTTACCCTGCTATGATGTCTCTCTAGGGTTGTCCATGCCTCGCTACCGTACGTTAGCAGGCGGACTGCTACTTTTTTAAACACCTCAACCTTTGTTTGTTTCGGCACCTCTTTTTTTTTCTAAGAACTGGGTTTTTAGTGCGTTAAATAATCTTCCCGTAGTGCCAACTCTTTCTGTTACTTCTTGGTATATTGTACCTTTTTCACTTATGTGGCTCCAAGATATTTAAAATTTTGACTTGTTCGATTCTTTCTCCGTCTATATTTATGTCAAGCATTTTGTCCGTTCCATTTATTAAGTGCCGTTGTGCTGACAAGACATGAAGATATTTTCCATTAGATTGTATATCGTATTTATTTATTTTTGTTCATTTAATATCTATTATATTATATTGTATTTTCATCAAATAAATTTTTTCAATTTTAACCTGTAAATGGTGACTTGGTGGGTAATAAATATATTATTATTATTATTATCATCGTTTTAGTTTTATTCTTGTTAATATTCATATTCCACTTTGTCAGTTCTTTGTACATTATTTCGAGGTTCACCTGCAGTTCTTTTGCGTTCTCTGCTACAATGATCATGTCGTCTGCAAAGCACATATTTGACAGTTTGACTGTTTTTAACTTCCATTGTTCTACTTTATAAGTTCTCAGCTTTCCTCTGAAGTTCTTGAAAATTCTATCTAGGTAAATAGTGAATAACAGTGAACTCAAAAAATATCCTTGTCTTAGTTCTATCTCTGTATTAAATGTATTTGAAGTATTGTTTCTTGTTCTTACATAATTATTGTTAGTTTTGTACAGGCTTTTAACACATTGAATTGTACCTTTGTCAACATCTCATTTTTCTAGTCGATAAAGCAGGCATGTATTTCTCTGTTTGTAAGTCTTGCTTTTTGTATCATTTGACTCAGCGTGAATATATTATCTTGGACACCTGTGTTTGGTCAGAATCCGAAGTTTATTCTAGAGTCGCTTCTACTTTACCTCTTATTCTCGCTTCGAGTACTCTTGCGAATAGTTTGCCTGGGACGCTTAGTAGCGTTAGGCCTCTGTGGTTATGCAATCTCTACTATCACCTTTTAATATATCGGCGTTATTGTTCTAGTTTGCCAGTCTTTTGGTGCTGTTTGCTCTTTAGCTATTGCATTAAAGATTTTTAGTAGGTACTCTTCACCCGTTTGATCCATATATCTCATCATCTCAGTTGTTATTGCGTCATGGCCGATGTATATAACACATTAATTGTCAGGTGCTACTTGAAATCTGTTGTATTTATTTATTTAAACATTATTTGTGAAAACAAAATCGTAATAATCCCTATAAATAAAGAGTTATAAATAAAAATGTATAAATGTATCAAATAAATCACGTGGCTTAAAATGTCCCTTGACGTTATAGGTCATGGTGTGGCAGCGCGCCAAAATGAGTAAAATTTGTACTATACTGTATCTGGTTTAAGATTGCAGTGGTGTGAAAATGGGAGCAGTTTGATCGTGTTTGATTGGACAATATCGAGGTATTATCCAATCAGAAAACAAGATCAAACTGCTCCTATCTTCGCACCACTGCAATGTTAAATCAGATACAGTATAGCTGGAATTTAAAACACGTTTGACCAAACGTCTAAGTGATACAATCATTTTCAGAAATAAATTCGGAAACCATCCAGCTCCCACTTGTGGTTAATGTCATATTTAACTTGAACGTAATTTTCAAAAGACACTGCCATTATTAATACTAAAACAGTACATAAATAGTTAGTAGAGTGCTTATGTTAATTTTGTAGAGAAATCATACCTTGCTTAATATTTTAAGTTTAAAAATGGTGTATGCAAAATTTTTAACTACTTCAATACAGACAGTATAGTTGACGTTTGAATGTTTCACTAGTTGCCGTCCACATAAACATGCAGTTTAGAACATTAGTACCACGTCGTAAGAGTGGGGAGTAGATTTCAGCAAGAAATTTTAGCGCGAATATATTTTCTCTAATATTTTAAAAACAATGAAGAAAATATTTTTTTTGTTAATTTCTGAAAATCAAGTACCAAACTTTTTCTATTAAAATGACTTTTAAAAAATGTGTAACCACCCTATTTTAAAATGTTTGGACACTATTTTAATAATTTAGAAGAATATTATCAATTTTGTAAATAAAGTATATAGTTCTCATTGTCTTGTTTATTTATTTTTTTCTATACACTTTGTACTAGATTAGATTAGATTAGATTTATTCTTGCCAAATTGGCGTAGAATCTACATTTATATATATATATATATATATATATATATATATATATATATATATATATATATATATATATATATATACATTTTATGTTGATAATACATCATATTAAATTAGCCCCCCGTTTTTTGATGTCTTTCATCCAGTCTTGTCCTGACCCTAAGTCGTCTAACAGAACCGTTTCATTTCTTCTTTCTTTCTGAACCTCTCTACATGGATGCCCTTAGATGTCTAAATGTTTCCTCTTAGACCGGGGGCTAGTGCTACGTGAAAAATGTATCATGGTATTCCAAATACTGATCATTGGTGCTTACTTTAAATACCATGTAGAACGATTTGCTGTCTTTCCCGGAAAAAAGACGATCTACCCAGCTGTGGGTTATGACCCAAAAATGTTCAAAAAAATGACATTTTAGAATCTAGGTATTCTGTATGGGACTTGCATAAAATGAAATTAAGTATATGTAAATGTTAGCCGAAAATCAATGCCAGACATTTTCAAACGTTACGGGGGGCGGCAAAGTCTTTTATTGCTGTGCATTTTATGTAACACAAATTGTTCATGCCATTCCATCCGGGCTTTAGTCAACTTACAATTTTTACCCTACAAGACACAAAAAAATTATGGCCAGACACCCTACTTGTATATACGGGTCACAGCACCCTTGCGATTTCGTCGGCCGCTTAAAGTGGGGGCCGTGCTTGATGGTATACCGCTTCATATTTCAGGGACAACTTATAATTACCATTTGAAATAATAATTCACAAATACCATACATATATGTTTTATATTGGGGGTATCGGAAGAGTTTAAAGTTGCATCATTTACAGTGATGCCATCTTTATTATGGTATTCTGTCTGGAACCAGTTTTATTTAAATATTTATTGTAAATTACATGGAAATATGCAATTCTGTTATGAATATATTGTTATAACGATTACTGTATATGTAAATAATGTTTAAAACATTGCACCATGCACCCCCATCATATCATCTGGCACTTACGAGTATGTCATAAATTATACGAAATTTTACAACTTTGTAACTTACTATTGAATATAAGTGTGGTTTTATAGCTAATTTACGTTCAAAACTTTGAATTATGTTTATTTACCTTCATATAAAGCAGAAAATCTATAGTAGGTAAAGTAGGCACCTACTCCAAAATTGTAATTAGTTCAATTTTTATATGTTATCTTAAAACAAACTGATATACGAATAAAAATGGAAGAGGAACAATTATTTATTTATTTATTAACATCCTCTTAAAATTAATTTTTAAACTTTTGAAGTTATTTGAATTCCAACTTTTTTGAATTTTTTGTATGTTATTAAGAATTTAAAAATTAGAAATACCATATTTTTTTTTCTTGAAATTTCGACTAATAACACCTAAATTAATTATTATTAAAGTTTTGCCGCGAAAGTTGTGACTTCGCCATAAGTAGAATTTTACAAAAATCTGATGTGGACACCACACGACTTCCTTGTACGCAAGACCAATATGAAGTACCTGTAGACCCAATTATAAAATTGCACGTATTTGACATTAACATTTAATTTTATTTTTTTTTTGTTATTTTTTGTCCTAATCCATAGCAAGCTTCATTATAAAAACCAAAAAGTATATAAGTTTTAAATTTACATATCTCGCTTATATAAGGGGCTAATTTAATAATACTTGATATGCTAGACGCAGAATTTAATTCTCTAAAACTCTTATTTGAAGCATTTATTTCTAAAATTAAAGTGAAACCATTTTATTCAAGAAAAACTGTTAACAACTTCAGGTAATATATCACTTCCGGTTAGCCTGTTTTAACCAAATTCTACTATGTTATTCCAATTGACATAAAAGTCTTACATACCAAATTTGAAAAGTTTTGGATTATATTTTAAAATAGTTCTACATTAAAATCTATTATAGGCTTCAAATAAAGTACCATTTCTGGTAATTATGTAATGACCAAAAAGGGAGGTACGCAACTAGATGTTATAGCAGTCCTAAATACAAAATTTCATCTTTCTACGGCTTACCGTTTTTGAGTTATGTGAGATACGTACGTACGTACGTACACACGTCACGACGAAATTAGTCAAAATGGATTCAGGGATGGTCAAAATGAATATTTCCGTTGAAATCTGAAAACCGAAATTTTTCGCGATTACAATACTTCCTTTACTTTGTACAAGGAAGTAAAAAAGAAGACTTTCGCAATGGGGTGCGATTATGATTTTTTTAAATGTCTGGGAGTAGCCAATAACCAATGAAATTGTCCGGGATCAATTTTTCTTATTTTCTTTAATGGTAATTAATAAAATAAAGCTAGTCCCAGACAGTTTGTTATCATTTTTACTAGGGATCGACCGATATGGTTTTTTGTGGCCGATACCGATATCGGCCGATACCGATATACTCATATCCGATATCGGCCGATACCGATATATCGGCCATAAAATTTTGTCGTAATTTTTTTGCTGTATAAATGAGGTAAAAGTGATTTATAATGATATACTGTTACCGTTACATTCATTAACCATAAATAAATCACAAAAATATGCAGAGCAAATGCAAAAAAAGACATTTTTTTTCAAACGTCGTAGAAATGGCATTTTTGTGACTTAATTCACAAGGTAGAAGTTTTATTTCTACGCCGTTGGAAATTTCTACGCCGGCGGAGTAGAAATAGCTAATTTCTTCGCCGCCGGAGTAGAAATAGCTAATTTCTATGCCGCCGGAGTAGAAATAGCTAATAATAAATAATAATAAAATAAATAAATATCCATAGAAACTACATAGAATTAGTGAATAAAAAGAAAAGTAGTGCGTTTGAAAAAAAAAATTAATGTGTCATTCGGAATAAAAGTGTCTTTGTGTGCCTCGCATGCAATTGTCCGACTCGCTTCGCTCGTCGTGCAAACTTCCATGCTCGCCACACAAAGTATCACTTTTACTCCTAATAACACAATATACTATTTTCCATTGATGTACAAAGTTGCAATAATATATTTAGCACCACCGCCAAGTAGTTTTGCTAGTGAACAGCTATTTTCTTCAGCTGGAAATGTTTATGAAAGCACAAGAAATCGTCTAACTCCGGAAAGAGCAGAAAGCTTAATTTTGTTACATTACAACTTGCCAAAACTTAACTTTAAATATTAATTCGTTTAACTAAGTGTGTAACTTTACTTCTACATTTTTAATGACTTTTTTGCTAAATTTTGAATAAGAATAAACTTGATTTGTTTTTTATTTAGTATTTCTGTTTTAATTTCCTTTAAAAAATCCTTAGCAACTGAGATATTAAGCAATTTATATTTTTTTAGGCCGATACCGATATCGGCCAAGAAGACCAATATGGCCGATATACCGATACCGATATTGGTATCGGTCGATCCCTAATATTTACTCCCAACTGTAAGTGGCCGACGAAATCGCAAGGGTGCTGTGACCCGTATATACAAGTAGGGTGTCTGGCCATAATTTTTTTGTGTCTTGTAGGGTAAAAATTGTAAGTTGACTAAAGCCCGGATGGAATGGCATGAACAATTTGTGTTACATAAAATGGACAGCAATAAAAGGCTTTGCCGCCCCCCGTAACGTTTGAAAATGTCTGGCATTGATTTTCGGCTAACATTTACATATACTTAATTTCATTTTATGCGTCCCATACAGAATACCTAGATTCTAAAATGTCATTTTTTGCACATTTTTGGGTCATAACCCACAGCTGGGTAGATCGTCTTTTTTTCCGGGGAAGACAGCAAATCGTTCTACATGGTATTTAAAGTAAGCACCAAGGATCAGTATTTGGAATACCATGATACATTTTTCACGCAGCACTAGCCCCCGGTCTGTCTTCTCCCCGGCATAGCCTGCACCATCTCTCTTCACTTTGACAACCAGTATTTGTTGTTTTTCTCTTCATTACCACATCTGAATCTGGCAATCATCTTTATATTTTTCTTTATGTCCAGTAAATACCGTGATATTGACGTCGTTTGGATTGATTTGTATAGTTTATTGTAATTCGAATTGTTGATCTTACATTGCTGTTCTTCCTGTTGTATGTCTCAATCTCTCTGATCTAGTTCGTAATATGTGTTTTCTCCTCTCTATTTGTACTGTGGAATATCCATTTCTTTCGTAATAAGCTTTTCTTGCTTACGCCCATTTTGTTAGTTTGTTGTTTTCCTCTCCTTGTCTTATTACCCGCCAGCATTCTTGCAGAATTGAATTTTTGTTGTTTGTTATTCGTTCCTCGTATTTTATTGCTCTCTTTTCTGTTTCTACTCTAATTTTTAATGGTTTCATCTGTTCCATTACTATATACTCGCGTGTGCATCTATCTAGGCCCACAATCCACTTTATGTACCGTTGTACACATTATACTACTTTGTCTTTGAAAATAAAAACAAATATTTATTAGTACTATTATTATTATTATTATTACTATTATTATTATTAGTATTATTATTATTATTATTATTATTATTATAAATTAATTCTCTTCTCCGTTTTATTTTATGTTTATTTGTTTATTTTATTTTTATCTAATCTCCAAAAATGAAGAGAATTGACCCATAGTTTATATAATTTTTTTTACTGAGAATGAACCATGTATTCTATACATAGTTAAAGTTTGTTGGTTATGTTATAACATTTTTGTTTTTTATTTTTTGTTTATTTGTATTTTATTTTTGTCCATATTTCCAAAACAGAAGAACTGACCCATAGTTTACATGAACTTTTAACTTTAAAAGAGTCCAGTAGAAAGTAGATTATTATTATAATCCAAGTCCGAGTGAGAAATCAATTTTATCTCTGTAACTTTATGGATGTACTATTTACTTATTTTTTATTACAAGTCATAATTTTCTCAGTTACTTAATAACATTTGATTTATTACCACAAAGTGCGTTAATCCGCGGATTTTAAGAGTTTAAATGAATAAATTAATATTATTTGATAAAATATGTGTTTTCATGAATGATTATCGTTTATAAAAAAGTTATTTGTAAAGTACCTATCATCAATCATTCGGGGTAAACACGTCATCGCTCTTAATGGTTATTTTGATTTTGTAAGGTTAAATCAGGAAATTTGCATTTACGAAAACTATTGTCAAACTAGTTTCAAATGAGTTTTTAAACGTTTAATTTCTAGGTGCAATTTCAGCAAATGGACAAAGTTTTAATACTTCTTTAGAAATTTCAAGAATAAAGGAAAAAGAAAACTTTTATGCAAAAAATTAAAAACATTTGCGTGGTATGTCCCACACATGGAGTTTCTTACCGAGGCAGCAATGTGCTACTCTATTAGACCTCAGAGCCTAATAACGCATACACTGCACAGTTATTTGGGTTTGTTCCGTAAAGACTAAATTAGCTTCTTATAACTTCCCCCGATAACTAAGCTTAAAACTGCGTAACTTTACTACTCAGGAAGAATTTTTCATTTTGGTCTACTGTTTTTCTTATTATCCAAGTCCGTGTGATAAAATATTATGTTCGTTACAATTAGGTTTTTTATTTTTGGTTTAATTATGTTTTGCTTTATTTTGTAGGTACTGAAATTAGATTCATTTGACGCTTCTTGGGACTTTTAAATCTAATTATGTAATTTTATCTTTTAGTATTTTGGGGAGGAATGTAATTTTAGCATATAACATAATTTTATAAATATATAATTTCACTTTAAAATAGTATTAAAATGTAATGTAGGAGGAATTTTGATCAAATAAATAGTTAAATATGTATTACAAAAAATATACAACTTAATTAATTTAATTTGCTTTGTTTGCCAAATGACGTATATTTTCCTATTAATGAGTACTTAAGGATTGATGATATTGGGTGGCGCCCAAAATGAATTGTTAATTCTTATATAAGGCCCAATCTAGAGTAGGCTATTTGCGTGGTACTGAAAACCCGATATCTATCAGTATATAGCTAAAGTTATGCTGAAAACGTATGTAAAAATATAAATTTTATTTAAAAAATTATGTTTTTTTTAGTAAATTAAGAAAGAACATTTTCGGTGACATCATTATTTTGAACTGGAGAAAGGAAAGCATATTTAAGTATGTAACCTGTAGATAGCGTGCGAGTGCGAGTTTTAATTTGAATTTGACATTAGTTCATTTTTCTCTCACTGTCTCTCTTGTTTATTATTTGCACTTTGCGTGGTTTCTGTTACTTTTATTACCTATTTCGATTTGTTAAGTAGAATTTTGAAGGATTTTAACTTAGCTTATACTCGTACAAGATTAGAATGACAAACTAAAATTAATTAGTTCTACGTCATACATGGCGGTAATTTGAATATTCAAATTTCATTAATTTTTTCTGGCCAATTAATGAAAATTTTATTAAAAGAAAAAATATGGGTAACAAGTATTTATCGTCTCTTTAAAAATATTAAATAAAAAAATGGCACGTAAGTAGCCCATTATTAAGAAAAATACTCATAGTACATATTTATTAAATTATTATTTTAATTATGTACAAAGTACATAGTTTCCTTCAACAATAATATCTTTACCAACCTTTCCTTCCATATCTTAAATGCTGTCAACCAGGGATTGGAAACCGTGTAAAAATGGGTTCGGTTTGGGTTCGGGTTCAGAAATGAGAAAAAATTGGGTTCAGGTTCGGTTCGGATTCATCTGAAATAAAATAAAACCTATACTTCGGTATTGTATGTAAATAGCGGTCTGCTTAATAAATTTACTCTATTAAATAATAAAAGTGGAAAACAAAAACAATTATTTATAATGATAAATACTCGTACCAATAAATTTATTTTGTAAAGTAACTCTCATTTAATCTGATTATCAAAATATCTTATAACACTTTTTCAGACATATTAGCTCTTTGACGTTGCAAAATGAATTTCAGTGGCGCAAATCTCATTTTTTTTCAGCAATAACCATCATTACTTGCATTTTGATAAAATAGCTACTGATGAATAATCATTTTTAATAGTTCATATAAATACATTCTACTGCAATTGTATCAAATGAAATCTGTACCGGATCAATAAGTTCAGCAACATTTGAAGATGATTAGAGTTTCAGTGCAATACGAGAATATTAAATGAAAGGGTTACAAGTTGACGATGTAACTAGTACAGCAAATAAGCGCGTGAAAAGTTAAATACATGTAATTAAATGGTCGGGTGCACATTGCGCGCCGTAGAGAAGCTGATTCGCGTTTAGTAAGCACGTTTCCATTAGTTATCTGTGTTTGATTTTTCGCACGACCGACTCAATGGCTAAAGGGGAACGGGACAAGGGACTCTTTAACTTTCAAATCTAATTACTGAAACAGGATTTGTTAGAAATAAATTACAACTTACAAATCTTACGTTGCAAACATTTCTTTTATTAATAGAATTTCGAAAGAAATCTTCCTCATATAGGCTATTATTGAGCAAATTTACAAATTGATAAGGAAAATAATATACAACGTTAATTTTATGTTTATATAATTATTATAAATAATATAGGTTGATTCTGATTCTCAAGCAAGACATGAAACTGCAAACAATAACGGTAAATGGTTAACCGAAATCAAGAACGTAATTATTAAAAGATTTTTGTTCAAAAACTGGTTTACTCTTATACACATATATATTTATTTTTAATAGTTAGTAAAATAGTTATTTATGTATCAACCCACTGAATATCTATTTTTTTATGTCGGATGTCAATAAAAAGTATGTTTATATGGATGTGTTGTTGCGGAGAGCGTTGAATTAAATGGATGGTGTATATATTGGTGAAAGTATTGTGCCTGCGTTAGCGTATGCGGATGATGTAGGATGTAGCTGTTTTAGGTAAAAATGAAGAGCATCTCAGAAGAATGAGAGAGAGAATACATGTAGTTGGAAGAAGTATGAATCTGGAGTTGAATGTTGATAAATCCAAGGTGTTAGTATTTGAAATGAGTAAATTAGTGACTGTGTGCAATGTGTTGGTGAAACTGGAGCAAGTGAGTGAATTTTTATATTTGGGTAGTATGATGTCAAGAGATGGGCGAATTGATCGAGAAATTGAAAGGAGAGTAAGTGCGGGGAGTAAGGTAATGGGTGCTCTGGGTACGTTTGCTCGAAATGTAAACGTTTCTAGAGAAGCTCGGTTAAGTGTATATAATGGAGTGCTAGCGCCTGCTTTGATGTATGGAAATGAATGTTGGGCATGGACGGGAAAGCATGAAAAGAAAGTAACTGTTGTGAAAATGATGTATTTACGTGGTATATGTGGTTATGTAAGACGGGACCGCGTGAGGAATAATTTGGTGTATGAAGAATGTATGGTTAGGAAGAATGTTGTTAAGAGAGTTGGAGTGAGTTAGTTGAGATGGTTTGGTCATGTGGAGAAAATGAAGAGTGAATGGCTTGTAAAGCGTATATATCTAGGTAAAGTTGAGGGTGTTCGATTGCGTGACCGTCCGGTGTGTACGTGGATGGATGTGATTGGCAAGGTGCTAAAAAAGGGAAAATTTCTGAGTGAGAAGAGAAGAAGAGCATTTATGCATGCGATTATGAATATGGCCGAGGCGAAAGAAGTGTGTTTAGACAGGAATGTGTGGCGTAAGAAGATTGTTTCGTGACTATTATTGTGGTCCGGATGCAGTATTTCGCTATCGTTAATCAGTCACGTTAATATGTTGAGAATGAGGAATATTTGTTGTATGATATCTGATTATTAAGAATGCTGTTGAAAAAGTGAGTGATTATTTTTGTGGTTGTTCCTGTTATTGTTATTATTGTTGTTGTTATTATTATTATTATTATTATTATTATTATTATTATTATTTTCGGGTTTGTGCTAACCCACTCAGTGGGACAAGCGTGATTTTATGTATGTATGTATGTATGTATGTATGTATGTATGTGATTAAAAGGAACTTTAGTGCCGACGTGCGTATTAAATTTTATTTGAAATCGAAAAATTGTGAAAAATGAAAGAAATATTTATTTTTATATTATGTTATGCTTACATATCACTCTGACACTCAATGTTGCTGGTTTCAGACATTAAAGTCATTGTAAAGAACACTCAAAATTATGTGTTTTATTTCAAAATTCTTCATCGGAATTATTTAGTTCGTTTTTCTTGCTCATATTTTTTGTTATTTTACGTACAAATTTACTATTGTACATCGTACATCTGCCCAAATTATCTTACATTTACAATAATAATCATGAGGTTGCCAACACTGCATTTGATAAAATTATCATATAATGGAATACTTTAGTACCGATCTGAACTTTTAATGACGATTTTTGTGCACTTCAGTGATGATTACAAATAAAAGTTTAATTTCAGTTAAAAGTATTTACTTTTATTACAGTTTTTGGTAAATAAAAATATCGATTTCGGTTATAATTCACGTTTTCAGCCTTAAAATGGTTTATTGTCCCTCTCTCAAGACAAATAAAAATATATAGTTTTTTTTCTGTCAAATTTATCATTCCATTTGCTGAGACTAAAATCAATCACACGGCATATATAATTATATGCTGCATTGTAAATGATAGCAATATGCCTCTTGTATGATATGTTTATGCTACGTGCCTGTGGTAAGTGCTTATGTAATTGATAATAGACAGGTCGTTATTTATTTTCGGTGCCCATGCATACATAAAATTATATGTTGCGTTACAATAACTGAATACAAATTTGTAGCTTAAAGGCAAATTGTATAAGTTATAATAAGCACATTTATTCAGAAATTTCGAAAGAACAGAGCGAGTACATGACTAAAAGATTCTTATCATTATAACAGCATTTTAATGAGTATCACAATAGGTAACTGGGGACCAAGTAAAATGTATTAGAAATTGGAAAAAATGTTTCATATAATTTTTTTTGTTATAATCTATTTACTGGCATAGACGAAATTTTGTTCAAATACTATACTTGACAGTTTTTCTTTGATTCTAATACATATGGCCTTTTTTTCGTAAACAGTTGAAAATCAGGCGTATGTTGATTAAGCTTTTTTTACTCATTTTGGTCAATACTACATGCTCTCAAAGGTTTTGCCCGAAGTTGAAAGACAACCTGTATACATATAGTAGGTAACACTTAGCAATAACTAAAAGCGTTGTCTGTTTAAAATACGAATATTATGACATCTCTACACTACAAACATCTTAAATATATATGTCTACTTTTATATACAGCCGTTGCTCTTCAGAGTTGTGTTCGTGACAGAATTTTAACACGAGAATTTCGTGGAAATACTTCTTCAGCCGTATTTGAAATTCTAGAAAAATGATATTTTATCGATGCATATCTAATGCGACAGATGCTTCGAAATTGACGTTTCCTTCAATGCATTTATGATACGTATCTATAGTGCATTTATTATTATTTTTTTAAATTTTTATTGTTAAGTATTTAAAACGTTAAATTCAAGTTCCTATATACACTTCTAAAGTATAATTATGGTTAACCGTCTTATTTTATTATTATTATTAAATTTGTGTATAGGTCGCAAGCATACACGTGACTCGAGCTACTTTAAAGTGCGTGGAATATTCTGATTTATGTGCGCTTGTCACTGACAAGACCATCGGGCTAAATTCTAGAATACCCACCCCTCAAGAATTTTATTTTGATGGGTTATATATAGTACGAAAATCATTGAAACACTAAATTCCACAAAAACTAGGGCGCGGAAAGCAATATTTATAGTGATTTTGGTATTTTTATTGGTAAAAAGTATGGTTAATCATACGAGTTTTGTCAAATTCCGGGCGTTAAGTTACCGTTACATTAAAGTATTTTTTAAAAATTTGAAAGCGAAGAAGTGATAATTTTCAGCCTTTAGAATAGGTAATATCTAACTTTTATTTTTGCAAAAAACATAAGTACTTGCTTCCGCGCTCTAATTTTGTATTTTTAAATTTTTTTTTAGCTAAAAGAAGACATTACACCAAAAAATTGTAATTTGAAGGGGGGTGGATATTCTAGTATCTAGCCGAACATTGTTACTTTGACAAGAATAATACACTTCCTGAAAATAGTAAAATAATATCTTTGTAGCAGTTCAAATCAAAATAAATCAAAACATTGTTCTTGTCAAAGTGACTAAAGCATTTTAAGGTCGCTCGAGTCACGTTTCTGCTCGCGGCATTTAAAAATATATTAAATATAAGTGAGGTCAGATTTATTTTGATTCAAGGGTCACGCTAGAATTATAAAGAATATGGAAATCAGGTAGGCTGTGGAAAAGAAAATTTTTAGTATCATTTTAAATAGTTGTTTATGCCGTTTGAAATTAAGTTGGAACTGTATGTATAAGATTTCGGGATATGAACTCTTTTCGACTTATGTCCCTGCGTGACTTTACGGCACACACATTACTGTGTTAAGGCGTTTATGACCCTACTATGTGTGTTGCAAGGCAACGCGTCGAGACTGGCCCTTATTATAGCCCCTAGTCGGTGCTCGATATTTAGGGGTTGCCATGTTAATTGCCATTCCTTTTTTTGTAGAAAAAAGGTGCCGGAACGCGCAAAGTAAATGGAACAGTACATAATACACGTAATGTGTAATTATATCTTTGGTGCAATATTTACATTTCCAAAATTTAAGACAAATATCAAAATAAATAAAATTAATAATTTTTTTTTAAAACAGAAATATTGAAAATAGGTGCCGGAACGCCGTTCCGGTGCGTTACATTACAAGAAGTCCTGGTTAATTCTACTCTAACTTGGAAAGATCATTGGAGTCCAATAATTAATTTTGATAGTTTTTAAGTCTCTGAGAAATTAGTTTGTAAGCATTTCAAAAGAAAATTGGTTGGGAGTTTTTAATAAGAGGAACGAAAGAGTGGTGAGGTAACTAATTCAAACATATTTAAAATATATTTTTTAAAAAATATGAACTACGTGTTTTATTCTTAATAATTCTAGCGTGACCCTCGTACAAGGTCTAAGGCATTGAACTGTTTTCCAAATATTTTTAGTAGCACATTTTATGGTGTGATTTAATATGCTTTACATATTGTCACATATGAGACACGAGTTTGATTTTAACTTTTTATGCCAAAACAATAAAAATATTGTTTGTGTTTTTGTGTACACACATATGATTTTAAAATAATCTACCTCAATCTGATGAAACATCGTATTCGATTAAAGACAGATATAACCAAACGTTTCAAATCCATTTGAAATTGCAGTTAGATTTTAAATCGTACGTGCTTTTGAAACGTGATGCCAATTCGTGAAACAAAATAAAACAAAAATAAAAAGCTCACGTTGATGTCCCGGGCTGCGCTGACCCGCAACTTGTGCCAGACACGCCATACATAATGCAATGGACTTGAACTCACTCGAATTTTTTTCTCTCTACGTAAATGTACAAAGATAATGTTAATATTTTATACCACATTGGGACATGCCTAGCAATAGCAAGGTAGGCTATTTGAATATGCTGTATAGCAACCAAGATATACAAACAGTTAAAAACTGAACGCTGTAAATTTTTTTTGTAAATCGTTAATTTTTATTAATCTAAATACATAGCTACATATATATATATATATATATATATATATATATATATATATATATATATATATATATATATATATATACTTATGCTGGAAACTGTATTGAATTCCTTTTCTATTGTTCTATTTACTTTTTTCTTTTTAAAACGTTACTAATATTATTTTGAAATGATTAATTCGTTGTTAGAGACATTTATCTATCAGTTACACACATTTGAATAACTGCGTTTTGTTTGTAGACCCTGGGATTTAAATTATAGATAATTTTATAAATTTATACATAAAATATTGTAACACAAAGGGGGTCTCCTTAGCTTCTGCTACTACTACATCTTCGACTGCTGCTTACTCCAAATACTTGCTCCTAACGATGATACACTGACTCTTACGGACATACAATACAAATGCAAAAGCATACAAACATAACATCAAATATAGTACAAATATGACACAAAGCATAAAACATAGAATACATAAAAACAGGTACAAATGTACAAACACAATTAACATGATACGTTAAAAGTACATAACAGGTATAAAACCTACAACATTACAAAAGCAAAAAGCTTACCAACATAAAACATTATAACCATAATGTAAACACCATAAAACGTACCTAAAACGTTTTAACAAATTACAAATTCAAATATCAAATGCTAAAAAAAGGAAACGGGTATTTTATTTTCTTATCTAATAAAAATTACTAATCTAACATGCAACTTAACTAACCAAAAACTAAACACTAACAAAAATCGTCATATAATCGTCAAAAGAAAACAACACAAAGGTCACTGCACTGCACGAGGGAGGCGGCTTTTCACACCTAAGCGGTCTGAGGGATGGCACTACAAAAAATTTGGGAACACTGCTGCAAGCGGTAACGTCGATCCTGGAATGCAAGACGATATTATCAGTGGCGTGCTCGCGGCAGAAATCTTGCACAGTTGGGCATGTTAAGTTGTTCTTTCCGATGTTCACGCCCAAGTCGCCATTCACGATGTCCTTTTCTTTGACCATTTTCAGATCCATTTCGTTGCGGTTGTCATCATATACTGAGTTCATGTCCTGTTCATCAGCTACTTCGCTGTGTTCTTCCTCAGTGTCACAATTCGCTGTTTTCTCCGGCGGGCAATTCTCTTCAATAATTTTTTTTCCTGCACGCGCTTGTCACTCGCTGTGACGACTATTGTTAAACTCTCTGGTCGTGGTATGTCTACCACCGCAAAACGATCCTCTATTGCCAGTAAGGACTCAATTTCTTCTAAACTGATCCTCCCTACTGGCAACTCGTGCACTCCATGCCTTGGAGACAACGAATCTAACGGCGCCTGCGGTGCGCAAACCTGGTGCGTCCATGCTGAACTGTAAAAACTTGGCGTACAAGCCAGAAAAATGATTGTGGTAATATGGTGCGTCCTGCATAGGTTATTTCTAACCAACGCACCATATCTGTGCCAGTGGTAGGCCGCTTATACAATGGAATTTCAAAATACAATTCCCTTGCCTTACCGCTGAGCCTGAACACTATTGCACTGCCAAGGAAAACTTCATCCCAGCCGTATCGTCTGCTGGCTGCTACCATGTTGTGGATATATTCTCCCACACTGCCATCACCAGAGAACGTATTCATTGCAAGCAATACCTCAAGCATGTCTGGTGACGGCTGATACGGCCTGGGTTGCTGTATCATTGCTGGCGTCGTGGTCGCAAATGTGTACATACTGTACACTAAGTACCCTCTCCTCGGTCACAAACTAATAATTCTAAAACTGATGTAGGAACTTTTCGGATAAATAAGAGTAAAACATTCTCATTATCCTACCCGTTGACTGCGCCACTGTAACATGAGGGGGGTCTCCTTCGAAAAATAACTGCTAATACTGATGATTCCCGATACTTGCTCCCAACGATACACTTTTAACTTACTGGTGGACGCCTCTGATGGTTGGCGTCCAACACTTCGTGCCTAAGGAAGAACATACAGACACTTACACTTTACTTTAAACTTTACACTGATGAACACTACGGACATGAACAACTACTTATTATTTAAAAACTAATTACTTTATTTACATTTAAACTAATACAACTATAACGAAGCCATTACTAATATGTTACATTCCGTAACCCAGCGGGCGAGCGTCGCCCCAAAACTAAAAGATACTACATGTTCAGAAACAAAACACGTCTGCCCGACGCGACGAACCCCATGGCTCTCTTACATGTTTATCCCATGACTAACTAAACTCTACTATTCCATGTTAACTCTCACGAGTATCTCACCTGACTCCTTAAAACAACGCTATCTTCAGGACAGGATTATCTTAGGGGCACGGGGTGCATAGGCTAGGGCATCCAATCCAAAGTGACGCACGTATACATAGTAATTTCCAGACTTATGATAAACAAATAAATGTCGTGACTATCATAATACAATATGAATTTCTAAACTGAATTTTGACTTAAATAGATAAACAGAGTTAAAATATGAATATTGAAACTATAATTTAGAAAAGTTTATAAAAAGTTTATCTATTATTGCTCTTACCCTCGCCTTGTCACAATATATATATATATATATATATATATATATATATATATATATATATATATATATATATATATATATATATATATATATATATATATATATATATATATATATATATATATATATATAAAGAATTAATGCAAATCTATAGAACATTTCATAATCTTTAATTTTTATAATAAGGTATTTTTCGAAGAAAAACTATTTTGAGCTTCTTGTAAAGTGCCATTTCCGGTTATATGCGATTTTCACCAAAATCTAATGGGCTCTTTCCATGACAGAAAAAGTTCGAAATACAAGGTATCAAAATTTTCTAAATATTAGAATTTGAGTTAGAGTGGAGGATCCACACATACACATACACACAGAGATCATCGTGAAAATGTTAAAATTGGATTCTAGGGACCTTAAAACGTGGTCATTTACCAAAATCTCGATATGCGATTTTTAGCACGATCCCTATACCTCCCTTACCGAGGGTAGCAGGAGGTAATAATGCAACGGAGATATTTTCAACACATCAAAACTTTTATTTGGTGATACACTGGTTGAAATTTACAAAAATTAAAATTAATTGAAAATCATTTATTTACATTTAAACTTTATCTAAAATATTAATTTTTATATGGAAATATTTGCTTAACAGCTAGAAAGTGAGGTTGGAAGTGTTCTTGTTTTCGTTCCTTCGTTATTTGCAGCTCTGTCTTTACTTTGAACTAGAAATTTTGCAATATTGAGACTTGAGTGTTGATATCAAATCAAATACCATATAGATGAATTATGTTTGTTTGAATTATCTGTCAATTTCGTCAAGTTACTCTAGGTATTTAAAAATGTTTGTAATGTGGTTTTTAAAAATTATGGAATTTTTAATGTCGACAAAAATGCATGTTCAACAAGTGCATACTCTGCAATAAAGGTGTACTTTTAAATCTCAAATATATGGATGCGGGGCTTATACGTAATCCCTTTTCTGTGGCCAATCCACGTTTATGTGACTGTCACTTTGCGTTGGCGCAATTTGAATGTTAGTGTTCTGTAGGTGAAACTATAAAACTGACGTTTAAAAATAGTTTCTTTCTATTCGTTAGAGGTTTTGTTGTGTTTTTTGTTTTGCTGCATTTTTTACTTCTCTAGTGTTTTGTTTGTTGTTCTTTTCATTTTTACTGCTCTTTTGAAATTATTTAATATTTGTTGTGTTTGTGTTGTATTAATAATTATAGTATTGGTCTTTTGCTAAATTATATTCTTGCGGCGTATAAACACTTTTAATTTCGGTAAAAAATATATTCGTCACAGTTATATCAGTTTATATCATATTTTCACATCACCTGCTAAAGTATTGATATAAAGAGACGACATGATGAGTACAAAATAAAACTACAGAGACATTGATGCTATGACAATCCCAAAATATTGAAAAGTTGTTAAAGCCTTAAGCGATCAACAAACAACTGAAAGTTGCTTTCAAATTGCCCCCAACTCATTGGCCTGCAAAATGTCAATCACACTCCAAACATGGATTGGTCACAGACTGAGGATCACGTGTGAGTTCGCGATGGATTGTTTTCCTCGTCTTCTATTAGCACGATCGTAGAAAATATTTAGAAGTATTGTTATTATTGCCACGTAATAAAAATTCTATTTATACATAAGTAGAATAATTGAAACTTTGAACTATTCGTATGCACAGACACAGCAATGTCCTGATTACGGAACAAAAAGAATTTTTTCAAAATACAAAAATTAGTTTTTGAGGTTTTTGAAGGAAACAGTTTTGGGACACTGGTTGAATAGGTAATTTTAATATTAAATATTACGTTGTATTATATCTAATTAATAAGAAATGTTTGCATAATATAATCATTTCATTAGGTTTCTAGTAGCCGGCCAAATAAATTGTGTTTCTTATAACAGTTTCGATATTGCTCTTCTGATTATTGTTACAAATATGAATGGTTACAGTAACAGTGAGTTAGTGGATATGTTGCTAATGTATGGCGAAGCAGGGCAAAACTGTAGATTAGCTCAGCGTTATTACGCTGAACGTTTCCCAGGACGACGGCCTCCGAATTCTCGCATATTTGTAAGCCTTACTCAACGCCTTCGCGACACTGGTTCTTTGCAACCTAATCGGGGAAGAGACGGCGGGGCTCATCGAAGACCAGTAAATGTTGAAAATGCTGTCTTAGATTTGGTACGCAATGACCCAACAATCAGCATAAAGAGAATATCTCGTCAACTACCAGGTGTACCACGAATGACAATTTGGAGAATTTTAAGGAATAATAATTTACATCCTTATCATTTTCAACGGGTCCATGCGTTAATTGAACCCGATCATTACTCTCGAGTAAGGTTTTGTGAATGGCTTCTAAACCAACATGCTCAGGATGGCAATTTTACGTTAAAAGTAATATTTTCTGACGAAGCGATATTATACATAATATAATAATAATGGTATACATAATATTCATAACTGTCACTACTGGGCCGAAGAAAATCCACATGCTGCTGTCAGGAGTCATTTTCAGCACAGATTTTCACTAAATGTTTGGGCTGGGATGGTAAACGGATCGTTACTGAGACCATACATACTTCCTAACAGAATGTCTGGGAATGACTATTTACAATTTTTGCTGAATAATTTGCCTGAATTATTAGAATATATTCCTCTTAATGTACATCAAAATGCAAGGTTTATGCATGACGGTGCGCCGCCACATTTTGCTAGAAATGTCAGACATCATCTTGACAGAGTATTTGAGGACAGGTGGATTGGCCGAGGAGGTCCCGCGTCTTGGCCCCCTAGATCCCCGGATTTCAATCCGTTAGATTTTTATTTGTGGGGTAATTTTAAATCCCTCGTCTATGATAATCAAGAGGCACCTGAAACCCTTGAAGAGTTACGGCAACGAGTTGAAAATTGTGCTGAAAGAATTAGACAAGAGAATGCAATTCATCGGGCTTGTTCAATTTCTTTAATTCAACGTGCTGCATTATGTTTAGCTGTTAATGGAAATAATTTCGAACAGTTTTTGTAAAAATAAAGTAAATAATTTGATTTTTTTTTCATTACATACACATCTCCGAAAGCAGAGAAGTACGGTGGACAATATATATATATATATATATATATATATATATATATATATATATATATATATATATATATATATATATACTAAATTATTTGATAGAGCAACAACTATCAAAAGAAAAAGGAAAGCTATACGCACTCTTCTTAGACTTCCAAGCCGCATTTGACAACGTCGACAGAGAAACCTTAATCAAGACAATGAAAAATAAACGTATAGATGAACACCTTATAGATCAAATAAAAGAAATATATAAGATGACTTCAAATGTAGTGAGAATAGGGCAAACTTACACAAAAAAATTCTGGACAACAAAAGGACTAAGGCAAGGATGCCCTCTAAGTCCAACACTATTCGCTATCTACCTATCGGACATTGAACAACATTTCCAAAAAGGACAAACAGGAGGTGTAATCATTGGGAACTCCAAATTTTGGACATTGTCATATGCCGATGATTTAGTACTATTGGCATATACTGAAAAAGAAATGGAGTCGATGATTAAAAGAATGGATATATACCTACAAAAGAAGAAAATGATACTACATGTAGAGAAATCTAAAATTATGAAGTTCAAAAAAGGAGGAGGCAGGGAAAAAGAAAAGCACTGGATGTGGAGAGGACAAAATATAGAAAGAGTAAAACAATTCAAATATCTAGGATACACATTTAACCAAAGTAATAACTTAGAAAAACACGTAGATCAAATACTCAAAAAAGCCAATTATGCGCTAAAACAAGTCTGGAGTATAGCTGAGCGAAAATTTAAGAACAATTACAAAATTAGAATTATGATGTTCGACTACATCATAAAAAGCATAATTATGTATGGAGCCGAAGTGTGGGGATGGGAAGAAAACGCAAAACTAGAACAAATACAGCAGAAATATCTGAAGTGGACATTAGGACTTGACAGACACACACCACAATACATTGTTTTGGAAGAGACAAAAAGGGACAAAATACGCACAGAATCTGGCTTAAGAGCACTGAAGTATGAAGAGAAAATTAGAAGCTGTGACCAAAGAAGAATTGTACACCAATGTTGGCTACAAATTAAAAAGAAAACAGAAACAAACAGATCCTTAAACAAGTGGGAAAATCAAAGAAAAAAATATTATGAAAGAAACGGTTTTTCAACTACTGAAGTAGAGAGAAGAAGAGAAGAGAACAACAACATAAACTTAGAACTATATGGTAGAGATCAAGACATACAGAAGCAAGAACAGAACGAGAAGATAAATAAATCAAAGTACAATCAAATGTATAAAAATATCACGACAATAGACATACCGACATATTTAATCAATAAAAAAGGAAAAGATATAAAACTAATAGCCAGGATACGTTGCGGCAATGAAGCAAACGAAAACAAATACTGGATGAAGCAAGAAGATCGCCTATGTAGATTATGCAAAGAACATGAAGAAACCTTGGTACATCTGTTATATAATTGCAGGTATCTTACTAGACAGAACCACAGCCCATACCATTTCCTTGATGAGTCCGGGGCGGGGGAGTCGTGGGCCAAAGCACTCAAAAGGAAAAGAGAAGAAATGAAGTAAAATAAAGTATTATTGTGATAAATAGTAATTGTTATACAAATCAACCAAATATATTTTTTATGTATAAAGTATGTAAAAATTCAAAGCTGGGAAAAGCATGAATTAAATAAATAAATAAATAAATAATAAATAATACACATCTCCCAAACTTAATTGGTGTGACAAAGCTTTACGTAATTGCATAAATTAATTTCATTGTTAAATTATTTTACGTAATAGTTATAACTAATTTCACTATTCCAAATATTATAGTATCCAGGGGTACAAAAAATGTTCTTCTTAAGTGAACTACCCTTAATTATAGGAATTTTGAAAAAAATCTTTTTGTTCCGTAAACAGGACATTAAGAACTATATTCCCTTCTAATATGTACCTGAAGTTATGGGACACCCTGTATAGTATCGTCACGGTGGCTTCTCATGGTATAATGAAAAATTGAGAGAAAAGAATTAAAAAATGATAATTGAGTTTTAAATGAACACGGTTATTTTGATTTGATTTCTAATCGTGATTAATGTTACGTAAAAAAATTTGCTCTGATTTAAAATTCTGTAATTAATTAATTAATTTGTAAAGTATTTTGGTTAGTAGAATATAGGAATATTACGCCAGGAAATTAAAAGAAAAACATAAACAAATTTAAATATAGAGATTTATGTTGGCGACAATCATTTTGTTGGAAAATGGAAATGTTATTTAATTTTAAATATTTCATCGTGTTTTTTGAAAGAATTTAATCAAGAATATTTCAAAGAAATGTATGGTTCTTGATTTTTAATTTGTAAACAAGTACAGGATAAAATTATAATTTTGCGCAGCACGTAGAGTTTTACCATTCTCTGGAAAAAATAATAATAAGTACATTTATTATTTAATTTAATAAAAAATATATATTTCTATTTCATAATGAACCTAACATGAAAATTATAATTAAATATACCTAATATGTTATTTTATAGGTATATTCACTAGAAATATTTATAAAAAAAATTGTTTGCTTTAATATTTATTTCTTCTTTGATCTTTTTTGTGGATCCTTTGTAATATTTATACCAAAATGATTCTTTAGTACACAGCAAAAAAATAAAAGGTTACGTCCACATAAAAAGTTTTTTACTGAGCTCAAAGAAAGAAGACGTATTGCGTGTACGGGTGTACGTAATTTATTTGTACATATACATATTACATACAAATACATTCGTTATTCACTGTATTTGTGTACTTGCATAAAAAAATTTGTTTATTAGACACAAATAGATAATCAGTTATTATATTAAGTATCTCAGGCATTCATATAAAATATGTTTTGTTTTTTGTCATGATTACGGTGATTATGCAATTCATAATTAATTCAGCCAATAGCACTTAAGAATTTTACTTAGTTACCGTGTATTGATAAGCGAATATACCCTTGACTACGTGATAATCTCTTTTGTATATTCGATGGGTCCCAATGTCCCAAATGTAATATCGCCGCAGTAACCACCAGTAAACATGTTGTTTTAGTTATCAACAAATGTCAAAAATTCTATTTTATTTTTGTCATCAAATTCGTACGTTCAATATTATCAATATTATCAGTATATATATATATATATATATATATATATATATATATATATATATATATATATATATATATATATATATATATATGTACGCTTATTACGCGTATATTCAAAAATACTCCATGGCTACGGTGAATATACTTGTGTATATTTAAAAATATTCAACAAAAGGTTCGAAAATAATCGAATATACATTTGAGAGAAAGATGTGTTTTTATGTATATTCAGATGATTGTTGAAGCTCGAGTATATGATAAGAGTACACTACACATCAACTAACTATATTTTGACGAAATGTCAAAAATATTACTTGTAATTTATATTGAGTATTCATGGATGATATGATTACATATGATCCATTTGTTTGCGACCGAAATACGCAAAGAATTGTGTTTCGCAAAACACAACTTAGCAACGCAAATAACCGACGCTATACAGCGTAACTGAGAAAAATTGAGCTAGGTATCTGATTGGTATATTTTCCGATGAGTTGTATATTTAATAGTTATACAATAAAAGGTTCGAAAATAATCGAATATACAGTTGAGAGTACGAGATGTGTTGCTTAGGAAACACAACGACAACGTAGATGGAGTAACAGGTAACACATCGAGTCCGCGAACTGTATATTCAGATGATTTTAGAATCTCGAGTTGTATATGTTAATAGTATACTGGGCATCAACCAACTGTATTTTAACGAAATGTCAAAAATATTATTTATTTATATTCATGAATAATATGATTACATATGATTCATTTGTTTGAGAGAATTGTGTTTCGCCAAACTATACAGCGTAATTAAGAAAAATTGAGATATCTGATTGGTATATTTTCTTATGAGCTGTATATTTATATATTATACAACAAGACGATTGCAAATTATCGATTATACGACACGTGCCGCCTGAAAACACCACGAGACCGAAAGATGAGTGATATTTTTTAAAGGCAACACGGCGAGTAAGTTGAGAATTTTCGATTATCAGTTATATCATGAATAAAAAAGAAATTAAAAGGTAAAGAGTAAACTTAAGGAAAGCCTATAATCTATTTTCTTCTGCAAGAAACGTCAAATTCCGACATGACGTGATGTCACATTCCTGACAACGCTTTCTGCAACTAGCCGATAATCTATCTTTTTAAATATAGGTGTATGCACTAGTAAAAGTGCAGTTTCTGGACTTATTTTAATAATATATTGCTCTCAAATAATAGTTGCCTTCAATAATTCGTATCGGTGCACTCGGAGCTATCAGTATCATTTCAGATGTCTACTTAAAACACAAAGCATAATTTTTCTCCTCAAATTCAAACTACAGAATCATATATACTTGATACTGTGTTCGAAAGAAAAAGATTGTACGGGTGGAACAAATTCGAGTTCCTTATATGAAAAATGTTCTTATAATGCATGCTACAGAAAATGAATGTAGGTCTTTATGGGCCAATTTATTGAGTCAATTTTAATAGGCACGATAGCAATTTTCGATCGTCTTTTGTCTTTGAGCTACAGGTTAAAACTTGATTTTTTGCTTATTTTGAATATACCTCATACATCGCTTATTATGAGAGATAAAGAAAAAATGTTTAGATAATTTTTATATGGTTATTTTTACTTCCTTGTACGAAGTAAAGGAAGTATTGTAATCGCGAAAAATTTCGGTTTTGAGATTTCAACGGAATTATCCATTTTGACCATCCCTGAATCCATTCTGACTAATTTCGTCGTGACGTCTGTACGTACGTACGTACGTACGTATCTCGCATAACTCAAAAACGGTAAGCCGTAGAAAGTTGAAATTTTGTATTTAGGACTTCTATAACATCTAGTTGTGCACCTCCCTTTTTGGTCATTACATAATTTCCAGAAATGGTACTTTATTTGAAGCCTATAATAGATTTTAATGGAAAACTATATTAAAATATAATCCAAAACGTTTCATATTTGGTATATAAGACTTTTATATCAATTGGAATAACATAGCAGATTTTGGTTAAAACAGGCTAACCGGAAGTGATATATTACCTGAAGTTGTTAACAGTTTTTCTTGAATAAAATGGTTTCATTTTGATTTTAGAAATAAATGCTTCAAATAAGAGTTTTAGAGAATTAAATTCTGCGTCTAGCACATCAAGTATTATTAAATTAGCCCTTTGTGTAAGCGAGATATGTAAATTTAAAACTTATATACTTTTTGGTTTTTGTAATGAAGCTTGCTATGGATTAGGACATAAAATAACAAAAATAGATGTTAATGTCAAATTACTTCAAACACGTGCAATTTTATAATTGAGTCTATACTTCATCTTCATATTGGTCTTGCGTACAAGGAAGTCGTGTGGTGTTCACATCAGATTTTGTTACGTAGAATGTCGTGGTGTCATTGGATTTCAAAAATAGTCTCATCTTTTTCCCCATTTTATAAGCTTTTCAACGATGTATAACAAGTTTACATTTTTTGCTTCAAACATGAATAATAGATGATTTATTAATTTATTGGGGTGAAAATATTATGTTTGTGTTATATCTCGAGATTTATTAACTTTTGAAAAAATTCAATTAAACCATGATATTATACGTAAAAAACTATATACAAAATTATATAAACATTTTTTTCTTTATCTCTATAATAAGCGAGGTATGAGGTATTTTCTGTGAGAAAAATAGTTATGTAAAATTCAAAATATTTTATTCAATCCTTCATATAATTTATTAACTACTGATATTAAAAATATTAAAAAATTGTATGCCTACTTAAATATATGATAATATTTTATGTGTCACATATCAATGTAACATGTTACTGTCAAAAATGTTAATTACATCCTTCAATTCCACCTTTAATTAATACTTTTGACATTTCTACCTACAATTTCTTTTCTTTATTTTATTGGTATTATCTATCGGCTTTTATAATTTCCTTGTCAACTTTGACGTCTTTCTTCTTATCCTTTTGCCTATCCTTATCCTTGACAATCTCAATGTTCTACACCTCCTTCTTTTGGATTCTATTGTTTGTCTTTTTCTTTATTTTTGTTTCTTTCTTCTTTCTTTACTTCTTTCTCAATTTTGATATAATAATAACAATAATTCTTTATTGTATTTAACTTATTACAAGTATTACAATTGATATTGATGCGGACAAGTTAGTTTTTTTACCATATATTTGTAACATTTTCCTTATTTTCGTTGCTTTGATGGAGATGAGATGATGAAAGGACAGTCACAAACATCCAAGCCCCTGGTGGGAATCGAACGCACGGCCCCAAGATCCGCGCGGTGATGGTCGCTTCGAGCGCTGCAGACGATGCCTCAACTCGCTCGGCCACTGAGGCGGCTTTAATTTTGATATGATTTTCGGCTTTTGTTTTCTTTACCTGTTTGACTTCCTTGGCCACTTCTTTTGGCCTCTTCTCTTCTAGTATGTTCTCTTTATTCAGAGCTTTTAGTTCTTTAATTTCTTTGATTTCTTTAACCTCTTCATTATTTTATTTCTTTTTCTTGTCCCCCTTGCCTTTCTGTTTTTTAACTTTTCTCCATACTTAATACTGATTCATAGTTTCAATTTCTTCATTCATTGCATTTTTCTTTTTATTAGTTTCTTTTGATTTTATTCGCAATCGTAGATAAACTTTCCCCTCTCGTGGCGCAAATCGGTACTACGGAAATCAATCGTACAAGCGCCATATTGAATAAGTTACAACTGAGTGAGTAGTGTTGTAATTAATAATTGAATATTTAAACTTATCGCCTTCATATAAATAAGTTTTTAAACTCGGTTTGTATATACAGTCAATAAAACACAATGAACAATGTGAACTGTCATATGTCAAACCCATCGTATGGCGGCCATCTTGTATCGAAAATCAGCGCCTCTATCGTTAATTTCGATTGCGAATAGCTTCTTTGAAATTCTTAGGATCTTTATAATAGTTTTGAAATATTTCTTTGTTTTCTTCTTGTGAAATAACCTTCTATACTATTTTTCTCAAAGTTTTTTTTTATAAAGTTACATTTTATTTCCTTTTTTATCAGATATGAACCTTGAGTTGTTTCTTCAAACTTTACATCAATTGATTCGTGAATTTTACCTTCTTTTTCTGGGACAAATATTCTGTAGGCTTTTCTTTCTTTGGAGTAACCGACAAAGATTCCTTCTTTTGATTTTAATCCAATTTTAATCATTTTGAACTTACATGTTTTTGTAAAAACATAAGCATCTATATATTTTAAAGTGATTTACAGATGGTTTTCTTTCTTTTCCTCTTCCAAGTTCGTATGGTGTTCTAATCTGTCTAGTTTTTGTCGGTGTTCTGTTATGAAGATAACCCGCTGTGACCATTGCTTCTCCCGAAAATTCTAAAGGTAGATTACCATCTGCTAATAAACTTCTTGTCTTGTCTGTAATTCTTCTAATTACCCTTTCGGCTACACCATTACTTCTTGAAGAATAAAAAGTTGTTTTTTATGTTTTATTCCTTTTTGTTTCATATAATTTTACAGTTCTTTGTTAATAAATTATCCACCATTATCGCTTCGAATAATTTTGAGCTTTTTTGTTCGTTTTAAAATTCTTTTATAACTTCTTTAAGTTTCATTCCTATTTCTTTCTTAGTTTTCATCAATTCGATAAAGAAATATCTTGAATAAACATCTACGATTATAAGTGCATATTTATTTCCACCTAAAATAGAACTAAATGGGCCATGTATGCCTACTAAAATATATGATAATATTTTATGTGTCACATGCCAATGTAACATATCACTGTCAAAGATGTTAACTACATCCTTCATTTTCCAAATAAGCAAAAATCTAGTTTTAGCCTGTAGTTCAAAAACAAAAGACGATCGACAATTTCTGTGGCCTATTAAAATTGTCTTAAAAAGTTGTTTAATCGCTGTAATACGTGATAACTAAGGCAAATAACGCAATCTTAATAGTTTATAACTTAATTGATGAATGATATAGTCACAAGTATACTCAGTTTCTATACAAAATGCGGAGCACTTTACGGCCCATATTGTACAACAGACAAGTTGCGTGGTACAAAATTCATGTTCAGTGTTAGATTTAAAATTTTCTGATACTTTCAGTTCAGCTTACTCTGGGAAATATAAATTATAAGTCATTGAGCGAATTTTTATGGTCGTGAGTTTTGTGCATTTGGTTTGGTTATATTTTAGAATATTTAGAAAACTAATGATCCTCAAAATGAACCTTGTTCGGTTGTCCACATTTTGTGCTTAACGGAATTGTGTGTTGTAGGAATAATTGTGTGCAGCGATACGTACTCGTAAATAAAGTATTTTGATTGGTTTAAAACATGATGAGAGAAATAGTCTATATACCCTCCAAATGATGAATACCATTGTTCACTAATAAATATTACGGATAATTATTCAACATTTAGTTAATATTTTATCCAGTTATCAATTATATTTCTATTAATTACGTTGTGTATTGCGACAATTTAATAAATAGTATTGGTAGGTATTTATTTAATCATTATGAATAATTGGTAGCAATAAACAAACAAATTGAAAGCGAAAATCTATTTATTAACGATGCTTTTGAAATGTAGTTTATTGTTTTCATCTCTTCGGTCACATTCATACCTGTTCGGTTGTTCGAATCTGCTATTTCCTGCTTTTAAAGTGAGCGCCATTAATATAACTTAAATATTGCGTGCCGAATGGTTGTGCTGCTGTCTTGTTTGATAAATGTTCTACATTTATTTAATTTATCTCTTAACGATGTTCGGTTTGGCTACTCTTTCGGCATTACGCTCGTAATTTTTCAAAACCGTTGCAAGACTGTCGATATAATAACGATAAAATTTTTGTTGTTTCCTCTTTTTACGTCTTTCTTCTATGTTTGTTGAAGTAAAATACTGCGACTCTGCAACAATTACACTTTGCAAAATAAATTAACTGCAAATGACTTAGTTTAAAGATATTTGAAATACCAACCTCATAATGCAACTAATTGATTTTAGCAATTTAGTTATTTATGAAAATTGTAATAATTAATCTAATTCGTTCCAAATAATTAAATTTAATTTTAACTACATACTAATATTTATGTGTCATATTAAATATCGAATTATATATATATATATATATATATATATTAAAATACCATCATTTAAATTGATTTATATAGTTAAAAACTGCAAATTGTCTGCTATAATTTATATATTTTATATCGTACTTTGAAATGTTTTATTAGACCAAAGCTATATATATACATATATTTTATTGATATTTACGTTATTTTACTGTTAATTAGTATAAAATAATATTCGTTTATAGGTTCTAATTTAAAATATTAAGAGAAGATACACAATAACGAAACTGGGTCAGTAACAGACCGAATGACCTTGAAATGGTCCAGTCTTGCCGTAGTTCATCTACTATTTTATCGAATATAACGCTCGATGATGAAATAAACTTTAACGATGAGGGTGGATGAATTTTTTAATCACTCATTCACTAGTGACATGATAGTACATTATGTATAGTATGACTAGCGAATGAAAGTTGACGTTTAAATTATTTAATACGTGAGGTTTCTTTTGAAAATTTTTCCCTATATTTGATTTGAAAGGAAACTGATCTTTATGTATTCCGTTAGAAATTAGAGTTGTACTCAATACCACTGGAATACTAGAAGATATTTATATTTATCTTAGCAACAGGATTCAGGGAAGTAATTAAAAAATTTTATACCGCAAATTCTGGTTTGTTTGTCTCAGGTGTAAACAACCCTCGAGTCGGAATTTTTATTAGAGGAAATTAAAAATATTCCTATTTCATAGAATTATCAAACTGAAAGTTTAGTTTAAATTTTGTTATAATCAAAATAAACGAAAATACCTCTGTTTCGTTATTCAGGTAGTCGCCCATCTATTTTAAGCAAGATATAGTAATGTATTCATGTGATTTCCTACTAGTATTTAAATGGATCCATGCAAAAATCCTCATATATGAATATTTCGTTCAATTCTATACTTCTCTAGGTTTTGAAAAGAAATCACATCTATTAAATACCAGGATGGGATGATTAATACCCGGCCTCAGATGGATAGAAACAAAACATGGAACTAAAAATGATTTTATTTTTCGACATGTAACTCAATGCATTTTGTCCAACAATATTCAAGGGCATTTATCCCGTTCCTATAGGAAGATTCTTTCAGCTGTTCAAAATAGCCATTTGTGCTCTCTATTACTTCCTGATCCGACGCATATATTTTGTCAGAATAGAATTTCTTTAAGTTTGGAAACAAACTAAAGTCGGAAGGAACCAAATCTGGAGAATAGGGTGCATGAGGCAATAATTCCAAATCCAATTCATGGTTTAGAGTAGAATCCAGTTCCGCTTTAATTTCTGTGGGACTTAAGCCCTTAATAAAAAAATATTTTATTACAGCTCGTACTTCAATTTTCTTCATTTTTTGAAAAACTCAAAAGTTGTTTTCTTTGGCGCTCTCTCAAATAGAAACTGCTTGGTCGAAGATAATGAAATTTCACTGACAAATTATTGACAAGTGACAGTACAACGAAAAATATTTTTTTGAAAAAACGCCTACTGGATCTAGAGTAGGCCGCCTATTAATCATCCCATCCTCGTAATTTAAACGTCCACTTTCATTCGCTAGTCATACTATAACAAGTTTAATAAACTAAAAAGTTTATAAAACACGTCACATACTAAACTTTTTCTGCAACTGCAAATTAAAACAGCAGAAGTACAGAAATATACATCTTGGGTTACATATTGTTACAGAATGACATTAAAAAATTTAACTACATTTAATGTCAGTTAAAATTGGCTTTGGGGTTAGGATAGACATAAGTTATTAACCACTTTTTAATATACACATCTTTACTAATTTGATTTGTACCATAAATAGTTACTAATCTATGGGTTTCCTTTATTGTACAAAGACTTAAAGCAAGAAGAAATGTGTACATTTAAAGATTATAAATTTCTTATTTTTCTTCGGGATAATATCCACGAAAGATAAAAGAAGGTTCTCCATTGTATCTAGAAATAATGTTGGGTTGGATGAAATAAAATTCTCAACGCACCCTCCTCGACTGGTATCAATTATTAGTGAACTTGGAAACTAAAATGGTTGAAAACCTGCGTGTTTCAGTAACTTTCTTTTACAATAATCAATTTTTTATATAGTTCTGACTTTTCATGTACGAGGATACATGCATTACGAGTAAATATTAAAAATTTAAACATTGTCAAACTTCAGTATTGAAGAGACTTCGATATATTATTGTGGGTGACTGAGTGAAGTCAAATTTTATATTTATATTCAGTTTTCAAATAGTTACAATTTGACCAATCACAAGAGTGCTGTGATACTGCACATTGACAAATTTTAATCAAGAAAAATGTAATGTGAAATCAGAACTAACGAAAAGTCAAAATATGATAAGCAATAACAAGTCATGTGATAGTCTGATTTATAATTTCAAAATCCAAGATAAAGCAGAGAGAAATTTGTAATTTTTTAATTAAAAATTTAATTTGTAAATTAAAATTATCATAAATCATCTCTAAATAATGTGCAGAAACAAGCGTTAAGTAAATAAAATATTTATTTATGGGATCTAGGTAATTACTTGACGATGAAAGATGACGATATTCCTGATTTCATATATCTTTATATTCAATTGTTAGCCTTTATGGCTAAGTAGATTACATTTGACCTGAAAGTGAATATCTCACGTTATAATAAAATTTACAGCGTTTCAAAATAATACAAAAAGTTCTGCAAAACTACGTAATGTTAAAATGATATTACAGAGTAATGTAACATTGTCGTGTAATGTCTTTTCTTTTCTCTTTCATAATTCCATGAGGAACACTCCGGTATATAGTAGGACATGACGAACCGTCAAAACACAGGCAATATCGCAAATGACGTATGGCATTGTGATATTACGTTTCTCGTATCCGGCGCGAGCGCTTACTCTTGGAAATTGATTTCTACTCTCGCACCATATCGGAGAGATACAGTTTATACATGGCTCACCGAGGAATAACAAAGAGACGAACCTTGCAAGAACTTATAAATTCGACTTCCTGGTATCCCAAGCACTTGATGTTTTAGCTTCGTTTCTTCGATCTAGGAGATATGGGCCCTTTTAACTTACGAACTCTCACAGTTCACATTTATGTACAATATGTAAAATATGTCAATAATTCATGGATAACAGATGCATATGTCTGAAAGATGAAACTCAAAACATTAATCATACTGTGCTGGAATATTTTTAAATTTATCATTCCTTCACTTCACCATTCAACAACATTTATTTTAGGTTACAAATTATTCCAGCCAACTTTACCAAATAGAATTAATGATTTTATTTAAAAATATACAATTCGTTGTATAATATGATTTACATAAGTCGGGATCGACTTAAAGATTAGTTAGGTTGTGAAAGTAAATATTTTTGGTCGAAGAGTTAGTATTTTACAGCAAATATTAAATTACATTCACTGCGTTTAGGGATCATTTTGTCTCTTTATATACATTGTCATATTACTCCAAAATTTGATGCCTATTTACGAATTTGCAAAACTATAATTTCAGTAATTTCTATGGTATATAATATAATAGTAAAAGGTATCATTGTTGCTTAGCATTCAGGTACTTAATATTTTAACACTATACCACTGCCTACAAATTATATCCCTTATTGCAGCATGTAGAATATATCTTGCAAAAAGATATACATACATACTATGTAATTCAACTTAAATTATTACATAAACACACATTAAAATATATGAATATCCCAACTGTTCTTTTTTGCAGAAGGTAATATATTTTGGAAGCTTTAAAAAAGCTGACTATTTTATATTTTTTACTTCTAAATCTACAGGGCATAAATAATAATGTACGAACAAAATAAAATATTTTTAAAATATTTGTAAAACCAACATATGCCAGAACCATGGCTGATAGCTCGTAACTCGTAACAATGCTAACTCTGCATTTTACATATTCTGATCGGATCTGAGGTATATCTCACTTCGAATCTATTGGCCGGATTAGTATATGGTCGTGATAATGCCAATATACCAAACATCGGTTACAGTCGAACCTAACGAGCAGAACAATATTAAAATATGTATGTAGTACTTGTTGAACAGGATTCTTTTCGTTACAGTATTATCTTCATTAGTAATCAATGGTTGTAGTTCTGATTAAGGACGATTCAATGCAAATAATACTGAAGATGCTCGTATGACTATATCTCGCAGTCAAGTGTAAACACGCACATATTAATAAAAATAGTAAAAATCGTATTTACTAATAAAGCGTTTTCCATTTATGTATTTAGTTTTGCTAGGGTGACCAGATCTTAGATCACGAAAGAAGGACACAACAGACAAAACAGGATGATTTTTAGTAGAAAAGGATGACAAAATAATAATAGCAAAAAACAAACATATATTTTATTAAACACTTGAAAAGAAATAAAAATTAACATTTATTTGAACTTAACAACAATTAGTTCTATATATTCTATATATATATTTAAAATTTGAAATTGATCTTAAATATTATTCCATTTATATTTTAAATATGATGCGATATTTTTCACTTATCTAAGATCAATTTTAATTAACAAAAATAATTGCGTGCGACGAATTCAGCACGTGCGAGTGCGGAAAAAAGTTGTGTTCTAGTACTGTGAGGTAAAAACGATTTTTTTCATTATTTCGTGAAAAAGGCGGACGTAAATAAAAGCCGGCCGGACATTCATATTTTTGTTAAAAAGCCGGACAAGTCCGGCTTTATCCGGACGTCTGGTCACCCTAGTTTTGCAATTCACGTCATGCCCGGCACTAGTTGTTGTTACAACACATGCGCAGTGCATTTAAATGAAACATGTTACAGAAGACCAGTGCAAGTTTGTTAACTGTCATTGTCAAATAGAGAGGTTATATACAACCGCAACTGTTTATTTGTATATATTTACAAACGTACATAAGTTTAAAATAAATCTTTCATTATTAACAAACTATATTATTTTGCATTCACAGACACAGTGGAAAGAACTGATATCGTAGTAATTGTAAGAAAAAGTGCGCACTAAGTAAGGTTAAGTTCACTGAAAAAGTATAAATGAAACACCAAAGACGCAGATAGTGCGCATTGATTATATAAATAGCAAACGAGTTATGCACTCAGTGCAAAAAAATCGCACTATATATATATATATATATATATATATATATATATATATATATATATATATATACACACAGTTTATACAGTGTGAGATTAAAGTATAGAATATTTTTTAAAAAACAGCGAATCAACCGGTTTTTTTAAAAACGCTAACACACGTCGATTTTATTTTTTAAAAATACACATTAATATGTGCAGTTCACCTTCCGACTTTTATTTGTTTGAAGTTATGACGTCATCACAAAAAATTTAAATGACAATATAGATTTTTAATAGTGGAATCCGATAGTGATTTTTCTTCCCTTTATGCCTATGCAAATAAATCATAAGGTTGCATAACAAAAATTATGAGAAAAATCGAGCTTAAAATTTAATAATAATAATCAAGATACCTAAATTTCAATTTTCAGTTTAGAATATTTTGTTGAAAATTTTTTTAATTCTTTAAATATTTAATGTTGGTTTTATTGTACTTATAACTTATAAAACATGATAAACGAAAACTATTATCATAAAGGGAAGAAAAATCACTATCGGATTCCACTACTAAAAACCCATATTGTCATTTAAATTTTCTTGTGATAACGTCATAACTTAAAGACAAATGAAGGTCGGAAGGTGAATCGCACATATTAATATGTATTTTTAAAAACTAAAATCGACGGGTTTTAGCGTCAAAAAAAAACTTTTGAGTTCGATTTTTTTTAAAAATATTCCATAAATTATCATTCAAAAATTACTTCTGAATAATATCGGTACATAAAAAACTTTTTTAAAGGAATGTAATTTATTTTTAAAAATTATATTGATACTATTATATTTAGACCAAGTTTTCATCCCTGGTTAAATTGCATGATACCTTAATTGTCAGTTAAAACGAAAAATTTATGTGTTTTTAATAATTGTACCATATTTTATATTTTTCATTAACTGACATTTAAGTTAACATACAGTTTAACCAGAGTTGATAATACCGGGCCTTAAAATGTAAAATAAAATTTAAATTGTTCGAATACTCGTATAGTACGTATCAGTTTTCAGTTGAATTTTTTTTGGGAACTTCTTGATATGTTGGTAGAATAAGAAAGCCTTAAAGTTCCAGGTTGTACTTATTTTGAAACAAATATTTCATTGTAATATAAATTCAAAATAAATACAATGGAATTTTAAGACCTCGTTGAACGTTCAACCTGTCACAAATAATGGCGAAATTCTTCCTAATTTTTAATTCCAGTCATCCAAAGATGTGCATCACCAACCTCCATTTTAGAGGGTAATGATTTCTTTGAGATCATACAAGCATCTTTTGGTTTCAAAATAGTTGCAAAAAATAATAGCTGAAGATGGGATAATTTTAACCCGAAATGTCCAATTTCATATTTGTGTCAAAATAAAGACAATCTGGATAGCTGCTACTTTAAGGCCTCGTTTTTCTATTAACGCATCGAGTTATTATTATGTTCTAACATATACGAGTACATTGAACTTTTATGCATCCGCACTTCATAAAATATAATTTTCAGTTATTATGTCACAAGAGCTTCGAAAATAATCGAAAAGACTGCCGACTAATGAGACGTATTACCATAGAAACACCCCGAAACCTCCGGGTCGAGGGGTGTTTTGCGTCAATCCAGGAGGCAATAGTATTTTTTTTCTTATTTTTGATGCTTCTGTGGTATACGTATTGACTATTTCACATATGAACAAATTTAACTATTTTTCTGTACTTACGTTGTAAAGCAATAAACTTACCATAACCATTCATTTGTGACATTTTGACATTTCGACATTTGATTTAAAAATAAGCAAATTAAGTAAACAATTTTTGTCATGGTTACAGTGAATATACGCATAGTATGACTATAATCATATATAATACCACACGTGTTTTCAGGTAATATCGAATATATTGTGTTGCCACGTTGAGTGTATCAATATAATATATATTGATAATAGTGAATACACAAGTGGTATTGGTTGGATTATACAGTGAATAAATTTGAAATCAAAAATAAAATAATTTTTTTGACGTTTGTTGATAAATAAAACAACGTGTTTACTGGATGCTACTAAGACGATATTACATTTGGGACTCAGCGAATATACAAAAAGCGTTATATCACGTCGTTAAGGATATATTTGCTTATCAATAATATGGTATCTAAGTAAAATTCTAAAATGCCATTGCCTGAATTAATTATGAAATGTTTAATCATAAGTAATATAACAAGTGATATGATTTTCATCGATGATATTCTCGAGTGAAGCCGAGTTGCAGATTTGTTGCTTCGGTTTCACGAGCAATATCTTCGATTATTAATCCACGAGCTTTTAATTTAATGAGAGAATATAATGAAGTTTTGTGACATATCGTGTGTGCTGCTAACCTAACTTTTAATATATTGTATTAAAACATGGTTAATTTGACAATTGTCTTCGTATTTTCATCGTTGTTGATAACGATTATCGCGCATTTTTATACTCAAAATTAACTGTCAGTCAAGTAAAGAAAATAAATCCCTTAGTAACGAATGTAAATAAGGTGATAATTTCTTTGTTTTTTTACCACGCTGTGATAGAAATGTAACTAGGGAGATTCTGAATGTTGATTGGCGGAAAACATGTCACGTGACTCATGAATTATATTCTCGCTGTAATACGCGGTTTCTAAATGTAAAATAAAGCATTTTGATTGGTGTAAAACATGATGGGAATAATCAGTATTATTCCTTGTAAATTGTTACTTTCTCAGTGAAAGTGTCCATTTCCTGGACGGTTGCAGAAAATCCAAGTTAATATTGTAGAATTGTTATATTTTCAGTAGGTAGCAAAATTATACCTAAAATATGTAGCGAAATGGAAGTTATTAGTCATTTGTTGCTATTTTATTTCTTTCAGAGAAATGCTACAATGTACTAAAATCATATTTTATATGACGGTCATATAAAAGTTGGAAGTTTTTATAATATTTTAGTTAAGCGTGTAGATCTGCTATAAACTAAAATTTTCTTCGGCAAAGTTTCGTTCCGTAACACGTACTTCATAACCTGCACCGAAACTGTTGAAAGTAATTTAACAAACATAATTCTTATCCGTAAACTGCAACAAGCAGCAAAGTATCAAGCAGCAAGGCACCAAGGAGCAAGCAGCTGAATACGATGACATACGAGTAATGAACCTTGTGGTTTTCATGAAAAACTGGGTATTTTTCAATATTGGTATAATACACTAGTTTTGTTATGAAGCCAATCAAGACGTACGAGTTTCTTAAGTTTTCAATACAAATATCATTTTGTACAGTTCTTTGGTCTCATCTGTGGTGTAGATTAGATTGTAACAATTACTCGAAATCTTAGCCAAATTAACTTCGCGTATCGTCTTAAAAATGATATTTTGCATCGTTATCATAAATGTCGAGATAAAATATTTTTTGAATTTAATTATCAATAAGGGAACAAATGACATTAACTGAAAGAAAAGATGAAGATTTTACCTATATTATTATTAAAAATTATACGTTTGATAAAATCCATGTTTGGTAAATTATAATAGGATTGAATTAACTTTATGTTAAATTAAATTTACTATGTGGATACATATTATATAAATAAACAAAATATTTACATGTGCGATAGACTTTTGACGATTATTTATGAATTTGTTGTTTTTAAAAATTTTTCGTGATGGATACAGTTACATTTACAAAATTTACAGAAACTGATGTATTATACATGTCTGATATTTTAAATATTTAAAAATATGTTAATCTGGCAACTAAAATATATATATTTCTTTAATATTTACATTACATTTAAATTAATGAAACAATAAGTATAAAAAGTATTTCAGTAAATCTCGAATATAAATTATAAATAAACATTTAAAGCATATATTTATTTTAAAATATAAACTCTACGAAATACGGGTAATAAAATATTTGCTCATTAAATATTAAAATATTTGTTCAAAGAAGCAGTTAATTATAACATTTTTGCTAGCTGAAATGAGTTCTTTTTACAAAAAAATATATGAGCGAATGTTACTCTAAACGCAACAAACAGTAGACATATTTTATTATAATTTTCAGTTAAAAACGCAAGTTCTTGTTAAAATAAACAGTTGCATCTCCCAAAGAAAAACGTTGACAGTCCAGCGTTGGAAGAGACAGGAAAAAGCCAAGTAGACTCGTCGTATACAAGACAGAGGCGTGATCGTTGATCGATAAGCGATTTTAGGGTCTCATCTCGGATAATAACACGAATATGTGCCATCTTAAATATCTGTAAACATTTTATTACCACTTAAGAGAGGAGCCTTGCGAACACTTTATTACTTATAGATTATATAAGATAGGATGGTAAGAAAGCACGTCTAAGACAAAATGTCACTTGTATCTATACTTCGTTCTCCGGTATTTCGTACGATCTTAAAATTCTTATAAACTGCTCATACATACTTTATATTTATTTAATTAAGAATAATTTCGTTTATAACACGTGTAAAATTATATTTCGTCTATTGTGGTACCTAATAATTTTGTTATAGTTATAAATTTATTATAATATGATGTCTGGAATATTATACAGTTTAAACTTTATTTATTTACTTATTATTATTATTCTTAACTTTAATTTCATTACTTGTATTTATCATGTGAAAGAGAATATTTAATTTAAAATTTTATTCTTTATCGAAGGTAAGTTTGTAATAGAATTAAAAAAAAATGTTATACCTATATAGAATTTAGTGCATAAAATTCTAGATTTTTTCCAAAATTTTTTGGTGATTAAATAACCTTAAACACTTGGTAAAAATTAATGTGGTATACTATCATTTAAAAAAATGAACTGTCAAATCTGATCAAATCCCACTTTTTGTCTTTGTTGCTTAATTTGACAGTTGCATATATTTTTTAAATATGCTGTAATCTAAAATGCATTTCATAAAGTTTTACTGGACACAAAATATTTGAATTTTTCATTGTTAACCGCTTATTGGATTCTCTGTATGAAAAGTATGTAGCTATTTGATCTGTTCAGGAATTCAATCAATAATTTTTGTATAGAATATAAATTTTTTCCCAATTAATACTCACTAGGGTGTAGCAGCTAAACGAGCTACCTCAAATAATATTAATATTATTAAAGTTACAATAAAATACTATAATTCAATCTTATAGAAGACCAAGGGAGACATTCAATTATAGAAGAATATATTTTTTAATCTAGTTAGAACACGAAGTTATATTTTTTAAATAGGATGGTGTATATATATTTAGTTTCATTCGATAGAGCATATTTTTCTTATTTCACCCATGTATCATTTTATATCCTTACATAACAAAAATATTGAGAAAAATTTAATTGAAACTCAAATTTATTTTTTAATTATTTTCAGTAGGCTATGTATGAAAAACAATTGAGCTTAAATTAAACGAAATATAAATATTTGTTAATAACTTTATAAATAGTGTTCTATTTGATTACCATCCTAATTAATATAAATTGATAGATAGCAGTTTTTGTACTTTATACTTAGCCTACTGGAAAATAAATTTAAAAATAAAATGTATTTGAATTTCAAATGATTTTTCCTCAATATTTTTGTTATAAGAATACAAAATAATATAATGACATATAATTGAAATCAGAAAAAATATTGTTTCAAAGGAATGTAAAAATACATATATGCCATTCCATTAAAAAAAATATAACTTTGTATTGTAACTTAAGAACCACTGGATTAAAAATTCCGCCCCCCCCCCCTTGGTCTTCTATAGGATTGTCTTAAAGTATTTTGTTGTGTTATTATTTGAGGTAGCTCGTACAGCTGTTACACCCTATATTAAAAATCGGCATGTATTGTGAGATATGTGTGACAGTATAGATAGAAAGATCGCGGTTTTTATGTGATTCGGGAGTTATAGGCACCGAAAAGAGAGACTTACTACCTGGGTTTATCATTTCGCTCACGTAAACGTTTTTGTTATATGGAGCTATGATGTTTAGTACTCGATGAATTTATTGGCAGATAAAAAAGCGGAATTTCGACTTGAACGTCCGATCGTAATTTTTGTTTCTTTATTAAGTTTTTGAAATTTATCTTCTATCTACGGTGATATACGACCTGTTCACTGGTTGACCTGAAACTACAGGTTGATCGTAATGTGCTGAGCCATCTTTTTTAAAATTTATTTTATTGAGCGATTAATTGAATTTCATTTATATGTATTAAAAGTATAAGTATATTATTTTACTGTAAACCGAATTAATGTTTATTATACATATTTGATTTATGTATGTTTTAGAGCGTGCTAAATTATTAACTATATTTGTACATTCAATTCAATAATAATTTATTAATTTAGTAAAATGTATATGTATACGTATAATATTTATGGCGATAAAGATAATATAGATTTGAATTCAAGAAACCTTGCCATGCGCATATTTTTTTTTTAAATTCAAATCTATGTTATCTTTGTCGCCATTCAACTTAATTCAGTCTTGCAAGCTCATTCATAAGTTTAATATGGAAATTTGACAAGTTGCATTGCAATCTATAAATTTAATTGTATTCTTCGACATTCTTCATTGTTTGACAAGATGTCTTTTATATTGTCTACTTTATACTTTTACAAATTTTATTAATGGTGAGTGATTACATAAATTTTTTATGATTTTAATATTTGTACATTTTCTACAAAAAAAAAAAATTGTTTATAATATGTCTATAGCTGAAGATGGATCACTAAAGTCCGAAACGTCTACTGATGCCAATAATAAATTTCTGAATTTATTAATTTTTTATTAGTGACTTTTTCTTTGTAAACTTGATAACTTACAATTAGACAAAAATTTCAATCACAGATATATCATTTTACTTGTAATGGGTCAAGTAAAATTACTAGATTTTTTTATATTTTTACGTAATACATATAACTGGAAAATATTTTTAAAATTATAATTGTAATTTTGTTTTTTTTTAAATTTATTACACAATACTTCAAAATATTATTGTATGCATTTCTAGAAAATATTTAAAAACGGATCCATAAAAAATTCTGTTAAATTTTTTGATATATATTTTTTTTAGCTATTTTTATAGACATAATTGTGTTAGTATGCCCCCAGATAGTTAGAGAATTTATCGATAACTTGACGTGAATATATTAAAAAACAAATTTCATCACTCTGTTAACGCACGAGTCAAAATTTTACAAAGGATGAGAACAATAACAAGCCTTACGTACCATGTTTTTATATTATTTTTTGTATTGAGGTCAGTTATGTGTGTAGCGCTTTCCGCTAAAAAAATTAACATCACAGGTGAAAATTAAAATTCATTGTTGATTAACAGCTATTTGAAGTTATATGTTATTCATCTTTCAGTTTTGAAAGCAGTCTTACCACCTCTAGAAAACGAAAAGCGCCAAAAATAGTGCTTTTATAGTTCTTTTTATAACGACGTGCTTTCAGTCCGTTCATAAGACACTGAAATACAAAAAAAAAATAAGAAAAAGATGAGGAGAAATACTTAAAATACAAATAATCATTAGTAATTTAATATTACAGTTTTTATATTTTTAACATAGAGAAAATCCAATTATTTATTATTCAAGTTGTCTACTATAAATTATTCCTTTTGAAATTACAATTTATTTTATATCACACAATCATACAAATTGCATTTAAAACTCAAAAAATAAGTCCATAGAAAAATTTTGTAATTTACCAAAGAACATGTAGGTAATCAAAATTTACAAATGAAATAGAAAAAAATGTATATATTTTCATCCTTACAATTACATATATTTATCTACTATTTATTTCTTTGTTCATTACAATTTCATAGGAGTATAAAGGATATAAATAGTGCCCGGATACTTTTGCAGTTTTTGTGTATGTATGTATTAAAAAATGTTGGTTGTTCAAATAAAAAGCAACAAAAGGTATTATACGGGTGTCTCTCGAAATTACAACTGTAGTACACGCATATATTTACAAAAATATCGGTCCGGATCAAAGCCCTGTGATATTTATGTATAATTTTTTGCTGTCTTTATTTTGGTTTGAAACTGTTCCCAGAGTGATATATTATTTATTTCTTTTTTCAATTTCAATGTAAAAAAAAGACAAAAAGTGTCATTTGTCATGTTGATAAAAAGATCTGATACATACTCAGCTGCAAATGTATCATTTTGCATATACTACCACAGCTCGTTTGAAGTATTACTCTGTGGCAAAATTTCTCTGTCATTGCCAATACTTTCCCTAAAATATAAAATTTATAACATGATGTTTATATTCCGTCCGTTTTAACTCACTGAAAGTTATACATTTATGTTAATTTACAAATATCTGGCAATATTATTTTATAATGTTTATACGTATTTTGACTTCATGTTGTTCATAATTAAATAATGTTTTGGTGTTTGTTATTTTTTTTTTCTTTTTAAAATTTATAAAATTAGATATTTTCACAGTAATCGTTTATTGTATTTACTCACAGTTAAAATAATAATTATTATTTAATAATTCACGAGAAATAACAATTTATTTTTAATAATAAAATAAAGTATCTTACACGAAAGGCTTTTTATTTATACATACGTACATCAGGGTAGGCGCGATTTAAATAATTACATTTTTAATCCTAATTTAAATCTTGATTTTAAAAACTAAAATCGTCGCCATGCATAAAAATAAAATTGTCTGCTAAGGACAATTTTTAGATGTACTTTTGTTTTGCTAAAAATTCTCATAGGTTACTAGATTATGGCGGAAAACTGATTTTGATTTTTTACCTCCCGCTATCCCTGGGAAGGGAGGTATAGGGATCGTGCCAAAAATCTCATATCGAGATTTTGATAAATGGCCACGTTTTAAGATTTCAAAAATCCAATTTTAACATTTTCACGAGGATGTCTGCGTATATGTGTGTATGTGTGTGTATGTATGTGTGGATTCTCCACTCTAATTCACAAATTTTTTTAACTTTGTATTTCGAACTTTTCTGTAATGGAAAGAGCCCATTAGATTTTGGTGTAAATCGGATAACCGGAAATAGCACTTTACTAGAAGCTCAAAATAGTTTTTCTTCGAAAAATACCTTCAAATGTTATGTTTTCGAGATTAATGTTATAATAAAAATCAAAGATAATTAAATTTTCTACAGATTTGCATTAATACTTTTTCTATATATTTTATAGATAAATTTATAAAATTATCTATAATTTAAATCCCGGAGCCTACGCTTTAAACAAACAAAACTCCTTGGTTGCGCTATTCAAATGTATGTAACTGACAGATAAATGTCACTATCAAAGAACTAACCACTAATCATTTAAAATTAATAATAGTAATGCTTTAAAAAGAAAAAAGTAAATAGAACAATAGGAAAGAAAATCAATACAATTTCCAGCATATGTAAATTTTAGGTATGTATTTAGATGAATAAAATTAATGATTCGCAAAAAAGTTTAAGCTAATTCTTAGTTTTGGATGAGTGAATTCTATTTTATCCCGGTATTTAAAATTTAATCTTCATTTTATTATCAAAAAAAGTAGTTACTTGGATTAGGTTAGACTATATTTTAAGACATAAACTGCCAAAATTAGTGTAAAATTCGCTAATCCAAAAATATGGATTAGCTTAATCTTTTTTGTGACTCGGACGGTAAATGGCGGGAGGTATTGTGTTGGCCACACCAGATTTTTTGCTTTGAAATTATTTCAAAACAATCAATAATCGAGAAAGATGATTTAAAAAAATAGATATTTTGATTGTCTTGCCGACCAGGCAGCGTTATGGTTTCCTACAAATGCATGGTTGTGGAAAAAGTATATAATAGGTACATCACTCTATTTATAAAGCAATTACGTAGTCGTGGATTACACACTCATCTGATGGCTCCTGAATAATTTCTCCTACTCGTAACGTAATAATAATCTTCTTACAAGTCTCGCAATAAAACATACATATGTACTCGTACTATAAAAGACATCTGATAAACATTTCTTCAAGGCATTACTACTTTTAAAGTGTAAAGCAATTCAAAATGATGTGTTGTAAATGTATTCAGGATTATTGTTCAACGTTTAGTAATATTAAAATCGTAGATCTGAAGAGAAGACAGCTAAAAAGCTGTTTTCTAACTTTTTATGGAACATTTCGCTTTTACAGCGACAAACATTGTTTAAATCGATAAAAATTAAGCAACCATTTCGCCATGTTTATGTTGTTTCATACATATACTTCTTTTATGCTATTACATTTTCTACGCAATTAAATTTTATTGGTGACGTAGACTTTCTGCCTTTGTTGTTGCCATTGGAAACAAAGAAATATGGCATCTAATTCCTAAAGAAAATATATACGACTACCGACAACGTGCGTTTATTTTAAACTAAGGAGAAAATTTACATTTTTCCTAGTATCATTTTCTTCATTAACTAAGAAACACAACGATTATTTCATAACATTTTAGTTATAAATACATTTTTAAATTAGCAAAAGCATGTTTAACTAATATCTAGTATGCTATGCTATTTAAGAAATAAATCAAGAAATTTTTAGTTTATGTAAATCTCCTTTGAGAAAAAATAATAAATTTATAAAAGAATATTTTCCGTAACAATAATATTACAAAAATTCAAAATGAATGAATGAACGAATGAAAACGAATGAAAATATTTATTAAATTAAGAATACCCAAATTATCATCTTTATGTTTTCATAATTACCTATCTTATACAAGGGCCATGTTAGAATTATTGAGAATAAGACATATGGTTTATAGTTTTTAATATTTTATATAATATGTCTACAGAGTAATCCCCCTAAACAACAATACTTTTCACCAATCTTTCCTTCCACTTTTAAAAGCTCACAACCAATCTTCTTTTGGAATATTGAATTTTTTCAATATATTAATGGAATGCAGAGCAGCATAAATCTCTTCTTTGGACGAAAACCGTCTACGCCGTAATTTAATTTTTAAGTCTAAAAAAACCAAAAGCCTCACATTGCTAAATAAAATGAGTATAGCGATCATTTTATTATTTTTTTGCCAAAAACTGAAGAATATACTTTTTCTTCTTTTTAAATGCGTTAACTGTTTAGTTAGTTAAAAGTCTTCTCTAATATAAATGCCTATTGTCCGGCTGCAGAAACGTTCATCAATACTTTGTTTAATGAACGGACCATTAAAATTAACAAATTCGAATCAGTTTCTTTGTTTTTATGATATTGAAATCATTGCTGTCAAAAAATCGCGTTGCATTTGTTCGTTTTGATGATCCGTTAATTAGACAAGCGTTGTTGAACGTTTCAGAAGCCGGGCGGTGGAGGTGAGTCAACTAAAGACGACATTCAGCTTCAGAGGTCGTCCAGCTGGGCGCTTTTCTAGTGGTATATTGTCTCTTGTGATTTTGGGCAATCGGTCCTGTCCACATGAGCGTTCCACTCTCTCCTTCTAACATTAATGAACTTTATAACGTTCTGTATTTCACATTATTCTTTTATTTGCTGGTTAGGTACTCTATATGAGTTCTGCAAGTGATATATCTTACTGTTTTCATTTCTGTAGTTCTTAGCAATTGTTTTGTTTTGCATGAGTCAGATCAAATTTCGGTTGCATTATGTTAGTATTGGTCTGATGCAGATATTATATATTCTAACTTTGAAGCCTATTGTCAAGTATTTATTTCTCCATATGATGTCACGCAGACATCTAGATGCCATTGCGCTCTTGACTGCTTGATCGTTAACTTCTGCCTGGAGGTCTCTTGGTACTTGCACTTAATATATTAATATCGAGATACTTGAAAGTTATAACCAGTTCAACGAGAGATCCTTCAAATTCCAGCTTGAGTTTGCATCTTAGTTGTTCTTTAGATATAGTAAGGCATTTTTTGTTTTTTGTTTGGATACCTCCATAATTTATAGGTACTTTAGTTGATTTGACAAAATGATATAACATTCTTTACATGCCGTCTTCATTGTTCGCTATTTAAACGGCATCATCTGCGTAAAATACTATGTTAATCTTGTTGTCCATATGCATCCTCTCAGTGCTCTTATATATTCAATTATTTTATCCATTATTACAATGAATAACATTCTAAGAAAATGCTCTCTGGTCAATTCCATATTTTCATTCACAACGATACAAAATTTACTTAACTAAGTTCTAAATAACTTAACTTTTGTAGCTTACCTAATATTAATGACAAATAAATAACTGTTTTAATAATCTGATTTTCTTATTCTCAATATTTTATATTATAGCATGACCTTCGTATTTGTACATTAAATATCTAAACAAGTCTGTCAGTATTAACCTATAAATGAACTCCCTTAGTTAAACGGGCGCTTAAAAAAAAACATTGATTAAAAAATTGAAATCTATACGGTCCAACATGGCATTAGTTTAAAACGTACTATAACACTGCATAACTTATGTTATTCCTTATCAATATAACTAAAATAATATTTTATTATTGCAAATCCATTCAAACTAAATCTCTTTTGTTACGACAATAAAATAGAAAAGACGAACAAATATATGGAAGATATCAAAAAAGTACTGTAAGCTTTTTATTCTGGAGTATAAAAAGAAAATTCTATCATTTTTGTTATTTTTTATGCTCCCACGGTTATTGTTCAGAAACAATCATTAGAAATACATGGGTCGGTTCGTTTCCGAAGATATTTCTATTCAGCTGTCAGTATTTGTTGAACCTGAGTCTAGGGTACTATGCACATCCGCTGTTAAATGTAGTGTAAAACAGAGATTTGTCTTTTTCTTTGCCACAAATTGCATGGGTTTTGATTATAAGTTATTAATGTATTATAGAAAGTTTAGTCTAATGAGCTTTGTGCCACTGAAAGCTGTGCTTACTATTGTTAGTAAGATTACGTATTTAATACAAACAATTATGTTAATCACTATGACTGGTAGTATTTACTTTTAATCAGGAGTGATTAAGCGATGACTAAAATAACAAATTCAGTTGTTTTTTAGTCATACTAATGTATTTTTAAATGCCAGCCATGGAAATTAGTTAGTTAGGGTTACTAAAATTTTAAGTAAATACTACTTTAATTCCTATATAGAAAGTTAATTTACATAAAGTTGTTATTAATTAGAAGGATGCGGGATGTCTCTACAGAGAATGCAATTTAAAAATTAATTAAACGTGTTTATATAAATAAGGGTGTCAATAAATAGTAGTTGCTACTTTAAGAATTGATTCTTTTGGCACCTATAGTCCACAGAAATACGATGGCAGTGTTGTAAACCCATCTGCCATCGTGTCTAGTAGGACCTGTCAGACTTGTTTATATTTTGACTGAGTGCTTTCTGATAGAAAATAAATCTGATGTAGCCAGCACATTAACTTTCGTCAGTTATATGAGGCATTTACGGTCAACTGTTACCGGTAAACAGCTGTTTATCTGGTTATAGCTACCGGAATCGATATTTTAAGAACGCAAGTAGTAAACAAGGTAGATCCATAACCTATAAAAAAAATTGAAAATTTAAACAGGTTGGAAGTTTGATGTAAGCTCACAAACTGAGCAGAGTCCTACTTTGAACACATTTCCACATTTAACGCGTGCACTTCGCTTTGCATCACTACCTTTTTTTGACATTAGATTTTTCATGAATCCGGTAGATGGATCTGGTAGATATTGCACAATTTTCGAACACGGTAACTTTTTACCACTCGTGTTTTCGAACACAGTCGGTAGATGCGAGAATTTTCGTAAATGCCTATGTATTTTCTATAAAATCCATACAGAAAGTTCCTTGCAAAAGATTCTAAATTTCTTGTATGTACATTACCTTTCGACAATTGTATGTATTTTATACAAATTTCATACAGAAAGTTTCGAGCAAAAAGATCCTATATTTCGAGTAAAATTATAACACAAATATACTACGAATATGTCAATTGACACTGACATCTTTCAATCAGAATTTTTTTAATATAGTAGCTGTTTCTAGCATAGCTAGCTAATTTATGAACTTTAATTTCTTTATAATTTTATAACTCTATATCCATTTAATATGAAGTATAAAATGCAGGAAAATCGTATAGAGAATAAAATGTTGTTTAATATTTATAATAACATTAAATATGAAAAAATGATATTTAACATAGTTTTTTCAAGAAAAACTGTTAAAATCTTCAAATGAGGGTACTTCTGGTTGACCAATTATAACCAAAATCTAATCAGCTTTTCATATGGATGCAACGAAGAGGAATACGAAAGAATTATAACTTTTGGAATTGTAGTATTAGAGTTATCGTAGACAAAAAATTTGTTACACACACACACACACACACACAAGCACACACACGCACACACGCACACACACAAGCACACACACGCACACACGCACACACACACATACATACATACATACATACATACATACATACACAGACATACAGACATCATCGTAAAAATAGTAAAATCTTATTCTACGGATCTTAAAACGTGCTTATTCATTAAAAATTCACCTCCGATTTTTTTTACCAAAGACAATACCTTCCTTACCTAAAGATGACGGAAGGTAAAAAATGGTAACAATTCAACCCAACACAATTTTTTAGTTTGTTTAGTCGAATCCTGTATCGACAAACAAGTCGAAAGGCAATAAGTCAAATTCAGGATTAATTACCTATTTGTGAGCCCTATTCTGTAACCCGGTGGTTAATTTTTAACCATTGGTTAAAATTTTTATCCAATAGTTATTGATTTGACAATTAAAAATCCCTTTTTTTGATATATGTCAACATACTTGATTGGTTAAAAAAATTAACCAGTTGTTAAATATTAACCACTGAGATGCAGAATAGACCCCTGTAGGTTTTAATAACTGCCTTAAACTTATTCTGCACAATATTAAAATGAAACCATAAATTTTATGTATAAATAAAATTGTCAACAATTGATATATAAGTACATAACAATGAAATATAAAGAGCATACATATTTATCACGTTAGAATTTTGTGATATATATTTTTTTTCGATACATTCAGTCCATCAACTTTCTCTTTCTTAACGGAAATTATGGAGTGATATTTCTTGAACTTTTGTAGTACTCGTACACCTTTAAAAAGCACTATGTACCTAGGTCTGTTCGACGACTTGCACGAGGTGCTTACAGTGTTCACCTTTAAACACTGAAGCGTACGAAAAACGTGCAATTTGGACAAGCTGTTCGATGAGCAAAATTTCAGAACTAGTTCACACTTATCTGAACCGACTCGAGGTAGCGTAGATAGTGTAGATTGGAGTGGGGACGACTAAATGACAGATTTGAAGCTGTTTTGTGAACCTGAAATTAGTTATTTTTGTTTGTTTTAAATTGAAAATAATGGACGAAAATTTGAAATATATTTATAAAGTAGATGATGATGACAATTTTGAACATCTTAATTTTTTGAAGATTAGAATTTCTGACATCTACTGAACAACTTCGTAGTTTGTTCATCGCCTGTTGAACTTATCGTGTTTTTTGACACTTGTGTTAACTTACACCACACTACACTAACATACACTGCACTTTTGAAGTACTCATCAAACAGATTTTCCTTAATTCTCTTATTTTTGACACCTACATTTTCAAATGAAATTATAAAATCAAGGAATGAGAACTTTTTTCTGTTAAACGAAACAATGGTTTGAAATTAGCAGTTTTTATAATTTTTCCGTTAAGAAAATAAGAGGTGGGACTTTAATGTAGTTTTTAGTTACTAATCGATTTCTCATGTAGAACTATACAGTATACGAGAATACGAGTGCAAGGTGTCCTGCATAACAAATGAACATGGAAAAAATTGAAAAGCAAAAAAATATTTTCTCTTCAATGGTGTACTTTTCTAATTTGACGTCCACAAAAAAATTTTGATATCTTACCTCGAAAGTCAATAGTTATAAAAAAAATTATCATCGCCAGTAATAAAAATGTGCTCTAAAGAAGTACAAACCAAGATTCATTATTATTTCATACTAAGAAGTTATTTTCAAAAATATAAAACTGGAATATTTACATATCCGTCTATATGTAGTGAGTCCGAAAAAACAATGGCTTTATAAAGTTTGTTTATTAACCGACGTCTTTCTTAAGATCTCTAGGTTCGACACGTTGTCCTGTACACACGGTATATTACTACAGAATAGCATGCGACATCAGCGGAATTTTAGGGAACTAAATTAATGGCGGCAAGTAGGACATGTTAAATTATGTAAACGTTAAAATTCATTGTTTCTTTTAACATAAAAAGATGTACTTACACTTATATTGTATAATTTCATTTGAAAATGTGTGAAAAATAATCGAATTAAAGGAAATTATCATAATAAACACTAAAAAGTGCTGTGTTAAAGTGTACGAGTACAACAAAAATTTACGAATAATTGTTGCTCTTCAACTAAGTTTCTTGATAAAGGATTCGACTGAACAAAGTTAAAAATTGATTGTGTTGATTTGAACTTTCATCAATATTGTGGGTCGGAAAGCGCTCATTCAAAATATAAACAAATCTGACATGTCCTACGGGCCGCCATGCCAGGTGTACTTACAGCGCCGCCAACGGATTCTGCAGGTCTCAATATATATAAATACTTCAAAAATTGTGATTTAAACATTCTTACCTTGCTTTTTCGTTTTATTTTCCGATTCCTAAAGGCATAATAATAAAATCATCTCCACATCTACCAACATTCCTGTGTAGATTCCGATTCATTCAAATCCATCCGTTTGAAATTTAAATCCAGATCGGCGCGTGCGCATTGTATCGGCGCTCTGTATCTACACATGTTTGGTTGCACGGTAAGGGTGCAGGCAGACAGGCAGAGCTACTTTGTCCTTGATACGAAAAGATTCGGGCAAATCCTCAAGAGCTGCGCCAAGGCCGGCCGAACTGAGGAAATTTCTGTCAAATCCTCCAGGCATGTATTGAATTCGTCTTACTGGCATCTGTCCGCAGACTGCACACGAACGGGAAAGGGAGATTGGTCGGAGATGAAATGAAACAAGAATACAGGGACTAGTGCCTGGGAAATAAGTACTTCAATATTGAGAGGTTATTGACCAATATGTTTATCCCACAACTATTGCACTCAGGGTTGTTAAGAAAAGAACAATGTTGTTTAAATCGGTTTAAACTGGTGATTTATAAAGTTTTTGTGCATATTTAATTTCGAGTAGTATATTTAATAATGAAAATCAAGTTAATGATATAAAACATATTTTACGTTTTTTTTTAATTGGTTTATACTAATTTTTTTTCTAATTTAAATCAGGTTAGGTAGGGTGACCAGATCTTAGATCACGAAAGGAGGACACAGCAGACAAAAAAGGATGATTTTTAGTAGAAAGGATAACAAAATAATAATAGCAAAAAACAAACATATATTTTATTAAACACTTGAAAAGAAATAAAAAATAACTTTTATTTGAACTTAACAACAATTATTTCTATATATTCTGTATATATTTAAAATTTGAAATTGATCTTAAATATTTTTCCATTTATATTTTATGATGCGATATTTTTCGCTTAAGATCAATTTTAATTAATAAAAATTAATGCGTGCGACGAATTCAGCACGTGCGAGTGCGGAAAAAAGTTGTGTTCTTGTACTGTGAGGTAAAAACGATTTTTTTCATTATTTCGTGAAAAAGCTGGATATAAATTAAAGCCGGCCGGACATTCATATTTTTGTCAAAAAGCCGGACAAGTCCGGCTTTATCCGGACGTCTGGTCACCCTAGGTTAGGCGTCATGCCTGGTTTTTATTAAAGAAATTATTTTTTCTACTACCATTTGAAAAACTTATCATTTCTTCGTAATCTGCACAATGGATATGTAGTCAATACTGGTTAATTGAATGGATATAATTTCATATCTATTCTAGGTTGGATATGAAATCCACGAATCACAAATCACATAAGTCGTGTAACCCAAACAACTGTTTATTCATTTATTATAAAATTAAGATGTCACATTTGACATTTCAATATTGTCATTTAGATGGAAATATTTTCAGTACAAAAAGAGATTTGAATAATTTAATAACATTTAACTTAATTATATTATGAATTAATATATTAGATATGTTGTAAGTTAAAAGGAAAATATACGTATGTAAAAAAGAGAACCAAATCGGTATGAAATGCCACATTACAAGTCAATGTTATCCTTTTTAGATTTGGCATTAATTTCAGAATATAGAAGAAGAGTGTGAAAGCCCAATAATATTTAAAAGAAGTTTAATCATAAGCTAGAAAAATTCTAAGTAGTATGTAAAACTTGTATATAATAGTATATTGTGTTATTAGGAGTAAAAGTGATACTTTGTGTGGCGAGCATGGAAGTTTGGACGACGAGCGAAGCGAGTCGGACAATTGCATGCGAGGCACACAAAGACACTTTTATTCCGAATGACACATTAAATTTTTTTTTAAAGCACTACTTTTCTTTTTATTCGCTAATTCTATGTAGTTTCTATGGATATTTATTTATTTTATTTCTACGCCGGAGTAGAAATAGCTAATTTCTACGCCGCCGGAGTAGAAATAGCTAATTTCTACTCCGCCGGCGTAGAAATTTCCAGCGGCGTAGAAATGAAACTTCTACCTTGTGAAACAAGTCATAAAAATGCCATTTATACGCCGTTTGAAAAAAAATATATAATTTTAAAAACAAATGCCATTAAGAAAGCCAAGTACATAAAATGATATATAAATTAATAATGTTCAATAAAATTTCAAATTTCTACAGTTCGTATTTTCGTTAGTCGTAGAAAAAGTATGCTGTACAACTCGAATGGATTGTCCATATCGCCCTTGAAGGAACTTCATCCTCATGCGATATGGATATCATATCCACTCTTGTTGTACAAACTACAATTCTCCCATTCCGGAGCAAATATTTGATTGCAACTAATTTTCCATAATACCTACTCGTACATATTTCAATATCCCAAATAACTTATGCATACATTATTAAGGTTGTCGCATTAGAACATAATTTTAAAGGTGTATTTGTTTCCGGGATAAATGCGTAGGACACTAGATATAAATGAAAATTAAAAGAAACAAGTTCATAAGTATTTCGGAAAAACAGATATTACTAAGTCAAACCAAGTGATTATTTATTTAATTAATTTTTTGCAAAATCGGTTTTTTTAATGTTTGCCGACAGGGTTTTCAAGGCAGTAGGTTTTATTTATAAATTACTGATCGGTATGTGATTGTAATGGGCCCATCCAACTTTTTTTGTTTTTTTTTATAAGTTTCGAAGAATTTAAAAATAGAAATTCTGTATTTTTTGTTTTCTTGAAATTATGCTTAATAACGCCTAAAATAATTATTATAGTTTTGGCGCGAAAGTTATGACATTAGCGGCACTCCGTCATAAGTAGAGAGAACCGACATGCGTTACCATTAATAATGGTAATATAATGTACAACAAATGTTGCAAGAATAAAAATACGTATCCATTACAAATAACTGTGATCAAAAATCTTTAGAGATAATGGTAATAACTGATAAATAAACGGGATAGTTATATCATTTCAAAATATATATTTGTTTGATTTACTTACATGAATAGGTATAGCAGTATTGTTAAATGATAATTTATGAAAAATTTTACTCGTTTTATTCGCTTTAATTAATGTGACTTTAAGACTTTCCTTAATATAATATTGAAGGTTATTATACTTATCAAGTGTCATTATTATAATTAAAATAGCATTTAAACTATTTTCTATTTATAATTAAATACAACAATGACAGTATTGATTATAATAATCAAAGCATAGTTCTCATAATAATAAGTAATTCAACATTTACCTATTTACTAAATGATTACAACAATGACAAGTATTGAGTAAGTAAGTATATTTTCTTTTGATCTTAATAAAAAATTAGAGTATGTGTACAACAACAAAATATGGATGCTCCACTGTACAGAATAACTGGACGACTATAATGACGCTGTCGTCACATGACGATCATTTTACGATAAAAACTTTAATTACAGTAAGGTATAAAAATACAAAATATATAGCAATTTTTATTTCGTTTTCATTTATTATATTCAAAATTCATATGCGACATGTAATTTCTAAAAAGTCAAAGACTTGGATGGGCCCATTACTCACAGATTAGGAGGCAAGGCGGTAAGTAAATAAAAACAACGATCAAAGCTTACTGTAAAAATGACAACTAAAAATTTTTAATGTCAAAATAATAATGAAATCTGTTTTTTTAAATTTTGTTCGTCGATCACGCAAGAAACTTAATAGCATTGTGGTAAGTACACCGGTATCGAATGTATTGGAGATCTCAACCAGTAGGAAGCACTTACTGTCCTTAATACAATTGAATAATTATTAGCATACTAACATACGTATAAGCATTAATAACATAAAAACAGAATATAATAAATAATTTTAACAGTCTGCTTGTAAGTTCTGCGGACCGCTGGTGTAGAACTGTCTCTGAATTTTATTTACTTTCTGTAGAACTTTCTCTGTCTTATTTACTTTCAGCTTATTATTATATTTAACCACAGTGATCTCGAATATTCTTGCTTTCTGATCCTTCCAAACACACTAAAAGGGCACCTGCTCGACAATCTCCGCTCCTCGTTGGTCGGATTCGAAATTATAGTATTATTGGAATCTTCTAGTATCCCGACCGACGCCAAATATTTCGAATTTTAAATGGCACAAAATTGACCCCTGTGGTGCACTCTCCACGCCAGCAATGAGTGCACGGTACAAATATGTCATCATCATTACCGATATCTGCGAACAAAGCAGATTGGCACACCCAGCAATGGATAATATGCCATGATGATATATTTATTTTATTTATTTGTATTTCTAGTATCAACCCATTCTTGAAACAATATGTTGTAATATTTTTTTCTGTTGTTTTATGAAGTTTAAATTGCTCCTGGTTTAAAAACGGGCTGTAGTAATCTGAGCAATACTACAGAGCAATTTAAAAAATCTGATGTGGCCAGCACATAACCTCTCGCCAGATATTTGGTTGTACGCACAAGTATCATAAGGCAATCTGTTAACGTACGAGTCCAAGTTTGGAAAACGAGCCGCCAGGCGAGTTTTACAAAGGACGAGTGCGTCAACAGGCCTTATGATACATGTTTTTTATACTATTTTTTGTATTGAGGTAATTTGAGAATTAGACTTTTAAAAAAAGGACTTGTCAAAAATATGAGTTGGTGTTTTTTTATCAGTTATGTTGGCATCCCGCTAAAAATTGAAATTTCACATAATTTGTGTATCTTGCATTTTGTCTGATTGTTTACATTAAAACATTGTATCAAGCATTATACAATTGTGAAAGAGGAAAACCAATACATACAATGAACTCCAAGGTTTATTAATGAACCATCCTGATTTGACATATCGGTGGTTCGTGTTGGTTATTATCATAAATAAAACTTGAATATGGGATTGAAGGACGTTACGTGGTCCACGTAACGTGGTCCATCAAGCCTTTTTATTGAAAAAACAACATATAAATAAAACTCTTTAAATAATGAAATACTTTAATGAACAATTAATTCATCTAGACTTTTACTTTCCACCATTTTGTCAACACTCACTGCTCAGTTGCACAGATAACGGCAACAGCTGTTCTTACAATTTTTAATACAAAACATATATGTCATATATTCGATAGTTCGCCACAACGTGGAACTGGAAATCATGGATTAAAACGTCAACTTTTCATATTTGTTTGCTAGTAGCCGCCACAAATTGAGTAGACAGTGTCAACATTTTCAAGTAATGTGCATCATACATTTCATAACCTGCCTGGAATAACAATACATTCAATTCAAAATTGCATTACCATAAATTTAAATTGTAATAAGTAAAACTTACCGTTTTAATTATTTTGACTCCTGAGCGCATTGTTTCTTGTTTCATAATTTTTTAGTTGAAATTTTAACTTCACAGATTCTTATTCTTTCTTAACTAACACAGCTATAGCTATAAATTTATTTTCTTTCTAGTCCTATCACCTAGAGAAAGGATAAAAATCCACAATAGAAGTAATATTTCAACACAAACAATTTACCATTTTGAGGTTATCTGTCAGTTATGAAAGCATGACTATGAGCCAGTTGCATAAAGCGTTGTTAGCTGATCATGTGTTTAACTACACATTGAAACCATGGATACGTATCAAAAATACATTGGAAAAGAAGCCTTGTTAAAGTTAACAACGTGATTAAAGGTAACAATGCTTTATGCAACTGGGCCTATGACTACCACCTCTAGAACATGAAAGGCGCCAAAAACAGTACGTTTATGAATCTTCTAAACGTCGTGTATTCAGTGATAAACAGTGCTTTTCTAGACTCATAAGAACACCTAAATAGAAAAATATTTTTAAATACAAATACATATATTCATGTCTCACTACAAAATAATTATTTTAATATAAATTATGTACAATACATACATTTTCTTTATATTCAATATCCTGATTTTTTTTTCTACTTTTCTTTTCTTTTTCTTTTATTCGTCATTTTTTCGCAAATTCCTTTTATATTCTTTTTTAGGTATATTCTTTTGCGTTGTTGACTTTTTATTTATTTTCATAATCTTCATAATAATGTACAAATATTTTTGACAGTGACATTTATGTGTGAATTACAAACATTTGAATTTCTTGCCTTGAAGTAGTTTGATCTAAGAATTTTTACATCAAATTATTTTATATGCATTTCTTTATCTCTAAATCTATAGAAGATATAATAATGAATTTATATTTATCTGCTAAAGAATTTAACGTTCTTTAATATAAGTATTTACATAAATTTTCGATAAATAATATTTAGATGATTTTTTTTTGTAACTACTACTTCCGGTTGTCCAATTGTTACCAAAACTGACTCGACTCTTCCCATTATTGTTAGATTGAGGTATCCGTAGTTAAAAATGTCTTAAGTCTTATAGTATTTGAGAAATCATGGATCCAACATCCACACACACACACGCACACACACACACACACACACACACACACACACACACACACAAACACACACACACACATCCACACACACATACGGACATCATCGTAAAAATGTTATAATCGGATTCTAGGGACCTTAAAACGTGCTTATTCACTAAAATCTGGATATGCGATTTTTAGCATGAATCCAATACCTTTCTTAGCGAGAGGTAAAAAAGTGTATTGTTAAGACATTGTTTCTGATTCTCTCTGAAAGCCGTCATTATATCAGTTTGTATATTACTACTACAAACTTTAATATACGATTATATAATGAGTTTCGAGAGTTTTTCTTTGAAGTGGTAGTTGGTAAATTTGCCACTAGCATATGTTTACAAACGTATTACATAATAGTCTATTACGTTCTGTTAAATTAGTAAAAATTAATTTTGTTACTGTACTTACTAATTAAGTTGCTTGCTTGCCATCAAAGTCGGCGTTCTAAGAGCGTGGGTTGTGTGTGCGTGTTTTGTTCAAGTCGAAGACCTGTAAGAGGCTAGGTTCTCTGTTCTGAAGCCGAAATGGCAGTTTAGTTGTTTTGTAGCAACTAGCTTTGTAACGTTTTGTTTTGATTGCTCTGAAGGGCTTACTAAGTTCAGGCCGCAGGATATAAAATGATATTATCTGAATATTGTGATATGTTCACGTATGTGGTGAAATTAGTTAAATAAGAATGATTTTGAGTTAGTAAATGTGCGAATGTACTTGAAAATTCTCTCATGTACGCAGTGGTGTATAATTTTTTATTCCCAATTTTAAAGTTCACTCATTTCAAAATATGTAATTCGTTATTTTAAACATTGTTTGTATTTGAACTACATCGTATATACTACTTCGGTTAATAATTATTGTTTATTAATTGTATAATACTGATTTTTTAAGAATAGTAATTTTTCGCGATCTTTCAGAAAGTAAGCTGTTTCTGATCACTTTTAGATCGGAAAATCCTTCTTTAATTTTATTTATTCTTGTTTTCTAGGACCGCGCTAGCTATGGAATATGCTTGTATTACTTTCAGGTCTTGTTACGTAAATTACTATAACGTAACGACCCGAAAGTGATGCTATACTGGGTGAGCAACGGCTCGCTTTGGAAGCGTAGGTATAAGCCCAGTAATAGTATATTAAAATACAAGTGCGCTAAAATGTCTTATGAAACATGTATTTTATAGTATTTTTTCTATTTTGGATCTTGTGTCAAAAAACACTTATTTAAAAAAAATCGTTATTTCAGTTTCTAATTTATGTACAGGAATATTTAATTTTTTATTTGATTCTTGGTAACAGTCATTGATATTTATTTATATTATTATTTCATTTCAATAGTATTTCTTCTAGAAATAATATTTACTTTAAAATGACAATATAGTTCTTTTAGAAAGTATTTAATGACATCGAAATGAGTTTTATAAAGTATACATTAAACAGCTAGAATAGGAAAAAAAAACATTTTCTAAGTTTAGGTCATGTTGGGTACAATTTTTTTTGCGGTCCTGAAAACAATAAATAAAAATCTATAGGTATAGGTACGCATTATTTTAAATAATAAACAACTGTTCGACATGGAAACATTCATGAAGGAAAGTAACTTTCCGATTTTCTGTAGATAATCTTTTGAGATATCTCAGTAAAGAAGGAGTTTCCGGTGATTAGATCTAGACGATCGGAAAAAATTTATAGGTATTATGAGTTTTTATTAAATATTTTAGTAGTTTTTTCTTTGGCCAACGACGGACCTCTCTCAGAAGAAAATCGTAAACGCACACCACTGCATGCACGTCTTAATTTATACTTTCATCTAAATTCTAGTTACTGGAAATGTCGGTTCAAAGCATTTACTTCCCTTTAGAAATATTTATGTACGAAACTAATACATATCTAAATTTAAAATGAAGTAAACAAATATTGCCCTCATCTGGGATTTGAACCTGGGAGCTTGTTAAGTCCGAACTTCTTTGCCTTATCCCCTACTACACCCCCACTACTGGCCTACCGGCTAGACCCTACTTAAGAGCAAGTTTTGTATATAGTTGGAGTTGTTCGATGTCATTCGTGACAGAAAAATGTAAATAATTTTGTACATAGACCACGAATTCTTTTATTCACACCCCCGGAATTGAGCTATCGAACAGAGCTCTAGACTGGTACTCCATATTTCTTTTATGTGAGCTACCAGGTTTTTATTCTTGACAAATATCGGATGACGACTGAAATCTTTTATATTTCTTTTGTATCCGTACTGTCATATTTGACAACTAACTAGAGGTCAGGGAATTGAATCAATTCCAAGACACATTTTACAATGCTTCGCTATAACTATTAATGTAATACGAATATTTCAGATGTTAATTAAATTAGATTTGTATTTTCTGAATAAACTACTTTTAAAAAATGATGATTTGTTTTTTATGTTAATTTTGATAAAAAATTATACTCTCATTTTTTATTTTTCCATTTTATTAATAAATTGGTTGACAATGGCTTAAAAGACAGAGACACATTTGTCCTCTGTGAGACAGAAGTATAATGACAAAGAAAGTGACGAGTGAATACGTTAAGGTAGGAGCGTGTAAAGTAGTTTTAAATTCAGGCAAGATTATTTGTATTAGGTATTGAATTTGTAACAATAGAAAGTTCCATTTGTATCAATAAGTCGCAAATGTCAAAGGAGTAAATTCGTGGCAAATTAAATCAACAACAGAACACGCACTATACTGTTTTTATTACAATTAGATACAAAGAACCAAGGCTACTCTTGTTAAAATGGATTAATAAAGCTGAGTTTACATGAAGTTTTCAAACCGTTTTCAAAACGTCATGTATACAGTGTCAAAACGGTTTTGAGTTATCTCGAACCAAAACTAAAATGCATGGGTTTGACTTGAAAACTAGTTTCAAAATTACTCATGTAAACACTTAAAATTCAGTTTCGATATTGCGCATGCGTACATAGCATAATGTTTTTGTCGCTTGTGTTACTTGATGTTACTAACCTACAAATAAACTGACAGTTCTATAGTTTTAGTGCGTAGTGGTACAAAGAAGAAAAACTAAATGGAATAATGACAAAACGAAAAATTTGCAGTGAAGAGGATCTGTCACTTACTCAGCCAAATGCGCATGCTCCGAAACTGTTTTCAAATTAATCTGTAAACCTGTTTTGAAAATTACATGTAAACAGTTTCGCGTAATTTTGACTGAAAACTGAAACCATTTTCAAAACTGCATGTAAACGTAGTAATTGATATAACTATACAATGTAAAATAATATTTGAAGAGCTAGGAGAAAAAAAGATGAATGTCACAAAATGTGTTTTTTTTCAATACGCGAATTTTAAGTTTGGAACCTTGTGGAACATTTTTGAAGTGAGATAGAGTATTCAATCTTAGTCCAAAACTCAGATTGGTCATTTCTTACCATTTTTATACTCACAAATGGGTCGAGTTTGAATTTATGTGGGACCTAATAGAGTTTTACCAGTCTGACTACAGAATCTGCTAGGCACAAATACTTGGACCGTCATTCTATTTAGCTCTTGTATTGCAATTTCTAAGGACAGGTACCTTTTTTTGTCTTCTTTAAATATACCATATTACTAGGACCAATCATATCTCATTTTGCTAGAAAATGGACATTCATCCTTAATAAATAAAATTTTAATCAAGACGATAAAATTTAATTATCGACACGTAATTATTAGTTTTAGCTCGTCGATAAAATAAAATTTTATCGTTATTTATAAAAAAAATAACTATTATTTAAAGTTATTTATACACCGTATAGGAAATGTATTTTCTTATTTATTTCCATAACCGTAATCACAAGTTGTGTCGTTCCTTTTTTGTCACCTTTTCTACATGTAATAATAGTAATTAAGTTTCTTAATGCGAATGTAGTATTAAATCCGGAAATCCAGTGCTCAGTAGGTAGGTATTTACTTTTCTATGTTAAGTAGCCAGTTATCGGGTAGTAATTTGTTGTTGTTCAGTTGTAGTTACAATAGGTTCGTGTGTGTGACGTGAGATATGTCAACTGATTACCAATCGCTTTACCGATTTATCAAGTGAACACGCAGCAATGGTGGCAGGGGTAATGTGGTCTTGTAGTGCAGCCTTCTGGTCTCACCTTCATCACGCGAGCTGCGTATTCCTTTACCGGTACCGGTAGGCTCGCGTGAATGAGTATCCTTCAACGGACGTTCCACAGATACCACATATCAAACAGGATCGTTACTTTGTCATGACGAATGATAAATGATGAGCTACAGGTAATCCAATCACTTTTCGTCTATATAAATGATCTATTAATTTGTAGTATTATTAAAGTCCTTTCTTATGATGGATTTAAAACCGAATAAGAAATGAAGTGATAATATATGAGAAGAGAAAGAAAAGATAAATGAATATTAAAAGAACGGAAGACCACAAAATAGTTATAGGGCCGCCAGATTTTGAAAAACTAAATAAATACGGGACATAATTGTTGAAAATGTATGAAAAACGTCCAGTATACTTCGTCTAAAGTAATAGCTATTTATTATATGAGTATGGAATGTATAATATTAGCCACGAAAGAAAATTTTCCTTAGTGTCATATATATATTCCACACGAGTGTAATACAATGTTTTATTCAACACTTTTTTTAAAAACTTCTTAAATCATTTTTAAGTTTTCATTCACCGTTTAATACTGACAATTCAATTGATGTAGTATTTTACATTACAAAGTAGCCATTGAATGGTAGTTATGGTTTTGTTACATTGTTATTGAAAAAAATTTGCTGTAATAATTATTGTTTGTCATTGGAAATTATTTGAAAGAAAAATCCATTAAATTGGGTGAAAATGAGGACCTACCTTTAAAACGTATTCACTTAGATGCACAAATAGCATTTTTAATTTTAATTCCGAAGTAAGTAACCACTAACTCGTTTCTCGTTTTCGTTGTATCAACCGTATATGACGGCTGTGATTGTGTAAAGATAAATAATCTATTTTAGCGTAAATGTTAATATTAATTTAAATAATTATCATAATGTTAAATTATTTCAATAACAAATAATCTTGTACAATTGATATTTATTTATATTTAAAAAAAACAAAAAAACCTGTTATAATTTCTCCGTGACTTCCATAATATTCTCTCACGAGTGGCTAATGTTGTACATTAGTTATTTTCTAATAACTATAGTAACAAGTATATTATGAGTCGGTGTTGGATAAATTAAATTTACTTAATTGGTGACAAAAAATGTCGTTGAATTTGTCCAATTCAATAAATTTACTTGAAAGTAAATTTAACTGGACGGTCCTAAATGACAATGTAGGAACATTATAATAATTAGATGCTTAATATTTAGCAGCATTTGTAGCATTTTCTAACGAAATTGGATCGTCTATTACATATATAATTATATAATTTTGAGTAAACATTTAATATTTTATTTATTTAAAAAAATGTGTGAAAAAGAACAAGTTTAACTCCATTTTATCACTTTCTTCTTTACCGGTAGTATTTGCTGTAGCAGCTGTCAAAATTATTCTTATCTACTCGTATGATACTGTTTATTATCGAAAAATGGATAATGTTGAAAATATATTACTGTAAGTATATGTGAATATAAAATTTGTTGTATTATATAACCTTAAAATGCAAACTGAGTGTTTTAAATCATTTTGAGTTTCGTAAACTGGTAGTGTAGCATCGGAAAGGGAGGAAGTGAGTTTACTCATAATAACTCAGATCAGTTGTGTCAAAAAGAACAACGATTTCCTGAGTTTATCTGAAGTGATCTCAGATGAGCTGAGATTTTATAAAAAAAAAAAAAAAAAAAAATACAGCTATTATTAATTATGCAAACCTGTAGAAAATTTAACAATCTTTAATTTTATAACACAAAACTTGAAAAATAACATTTGAAGGTATTTTTCGAAGAAAAACTATTTTGAGCTTTAAGTAAAGTGTCATTTCCGGTTATCTGATATATACCAAAATCTAATGGTCTCATTATTAGAATAAGGTAAAAATAAAATTTTTCTGAATGATAGTATTTGAGTTAGGATCCACACTCACTCTCTCTCTCTCTCTCACACACACACACACACACACACACACACACACACACACCACACACACATACACACATCGTGAAAATGTCAACATTGGATTCTAGGGACCTTAAAACGTGGTCATTTATCAAAATCTCGATATGCGATTTTTAGCACGATCCCTATACCTCTCTTACCAAGAGTAGCGGGAGGTAAAAAATATAGGTATCTATTTTTAAAGCTAAAGCAAAATTAGAATTATTGTTTCAAAATGAAACGTACGCGTACCTACCTAAATAGGCTTTGTAAGATATCAATATACAGGGTGTTATGTAAGTAAACGTACCTACATAGCTTAAAAGAATATTGAGATGACTGCCTGAAATCTAAATATGCAGTAATTCGATGTTTAATTCTTTTCATAAAGTAGCAGAAGAAGTTTAAAGTGAAATAATCAAGAATAATTCCGATCTTGTTGAAATCGAAGATGTCTAACTAAAAGAAAAAAACACGGAACTGTCGCAATTGACATATATCATCATTGACGTCGCGGCAAATAATAGATATTTGAGACTTTGACAATAAAAAACTGCATGTTTATCAGCACAGGGATGAGATCCCATGACAACGCTAGCGTAGCAAAAAATATCCCTTACGTTTCACCTTCATTTTCCTAACAACTTCTACAGTTGTTTTTTGTCGCTTGGCTACCATAGCATTTCCTTTGTATCGTAGTTGACATTTTGATATTCAATAAACCGAATTTAAATTTTACGCCAATGCAAGAAAACGTTTCACGTCAGTTTTCGCAATCAACAGTTTATTTCGACAGAATACATTGATTTTTTCTACAAAATTTCGAATAATGGTCAGTTTTAAGAGGCTACAGTTCTACTATCGGTTAAGTGTGTATGCTTACTTAAATAACATCGTGTATACCTTTCAGTAGGTATGCTTAGTTCATGTAAATAATTAAAGTATTTTTCTCTTTGGTTCTAATTTTTTTTTTTTAGAAAATAACCCATTTTCGGTTCTTAGAAATCAAGGATCAAACGCAGGTAACCTTAATTAATTGATTATCTTGAATGTTGGCATCCTTCAGCGAGTATCGGCAGTCGGTATGTGACATGCCGTGATGTACTTGTTTCCTAGGAGAGCAATATAATATGCAGTTGTTCGAAACGCTAATTTATTTGCGTTGCACGTTTCCTAGGGTATTACATGCATCAGTATTAGAGCAAGAGTGACGGTCTGATTAGATTCGCCGTCTCTCTCTTCTGTTGCACGTAACCAACCAATCTGCACTGGCAATTAGTGCAGCGTCCCACATCTACAGCAAGTATGCGGGTGTGGTTGCAAAATTTCCTAATAAATATATACTTCTCCTTGGTTAATTACGCTTCCTTCACGTAAATTTCTCAGTCGTTTAAAGCTTGATGATTAGTCAGTGGCGTGCGATGCGGCATTTGTTGCTAGTTGGCGAATGCAGTAGCACTATTTAGTTATGGTTCATCTAAATTTCATAAGGGTAATAATCGTTAAAGTTATATGAAGGAAATATTACAAGCGAAATCCATATGTTAGAACAAATTAATATTTTAGCAGCAAGTAAAACTTTGGCTTATAGAGTACTCCCGTGGCGGAATGTCAATGAAATAAATAGATAATCAATATTCTACTACATATTTAGTACCTATTTATACAGGTGTCTCAAATTAAGTGGGTTACCATTGGGATCGCGGAAACTAAATGGACAATGTTGTGTAGTTTTGACTATTCTTTCAGTTTCATACTGTACCATGTAGTAGTTCGTGTTTCATATATGTTGAGAGTAATAAATAAGGAGGAAGTAACGTATAATGTTGATGATGATATCTAATGGATTTCAGGGAATACTAAAATGAACAAATAAATTGTTTATATAATATGTTACAAGGTCAATTTAGAATACTTACAAATATATTTAACTATAAAGTAAATTGGCAAAATAACAGTAATAGAAACATATGTTTTATTAAATTTAGCAATAATATTACATAATACTAATATAAAAAATTTACGTTGTATGTTAATATTTGTTTCGTACAATTTAAGGTTAAGCTAGTAGCAACACAAAGAAAAAGAAAACAATAGACACGTGGCAATAGAAACGTGGTAAATTTGAAAGTAGAAGAGCTTATTTCAATTATTTTAAATATTTTAATTTGTACCTCGATAACATGTACCTATAGGCCAGTCGGCAAAGGGTTTCTTGTGGAAATAATTGATGGCAAGCCGGAGTAAATTTTATTCTCTTTATTGGGACCTCCAAAAAGACATACTCATTTTGCACACTCTGGCGACCCCGGATTTTGCCGCTATCTTTTGAATCAAAGGTGCAAAAATAAGTGTTTGGAATTTTTCTTGAACACAGTGGCCCGTATCAAAACTTTATAAGAATACAAAATTAAATCTCGTAATTTTTTTGTCATAAGAGGGTTCTTACATTTTTTTCCGTAGAACTATGTTAAAAAATAGTTAACCAGAACAACAATTATTTATGATAAAAATTTAAATTACTCAAAAAATAACAATAGGTCTGTTTGTTTCGCTACTTTGCATCTACGGTTTACTGCCGCCTCCATACCAAGTATCTGGGCGCGGCAGTAAACCATAGACGCAAGGTAGCGAAACGAACAAACCTAATATTAGGTATTTAGTACTTAGTACAATAGTTTTTACTATTTATAACATTTTATGTGAAGACTTTTGCTTCCCTTTAGGAATTGATTTAGGAGATAAACTTCTTTTGGCCTTTTTGGGAAGATTTTTATGTTTGATGTTTATTTATTTACATTTCTGGAAGTTTCGAAGACCCAATAGCCTTCATCTACAACTTCGACCCAGTTAAAGATACGATAAAGCGGTTCGAAAATTTTAAATCAGCATGAAATTCTCCTTCATGCCATGTATTACAGGATTTTTGTGGATGAGCAATTCGTGAGTTACTAACAATTTTAATATACATGAACATTTTCTAAAATTTAAAACATCTGCAAATCGGTTTAATTCTCATAGCTTCATCTAAAATTTTGACACGATTAAAGATAAACAATATTACATATTTAATACGTGTCGGAATTTTAGATGAAAAAATGAGATCTAAACCAATTTGCAGACGTTTAAAATTTTAGAGGAATTTCATGTAAGTTAAATTTTTAGTAATTCGCAAACAGCTCATCGGCAAAAATCGTCTAATCCATGGCAAGAAGGAGAATTTAATTCTGAAATCAAATTTTATTCTATCTTTAACCAGATCAGAGTTGAGGATAAATTTGTAGGAAAGCGTTGAAAAAAATTAATCAAAAATCATTAATAATTTAGTTTTTTCGATGCTATGTCGAATGTAAACTATTATAAATAGTAAAACTTATTATACTAATAATTAAATACCTAATATTGTTTATTTTTTTTTAGTAATTTAAATTTATATTATAAATTATTATTGTGGTTAAATATTTTGAGAGTTCATTCTAGGTAAAAAATATAAGAACCTTTTTATGTACAAAAAATTACATGCTTTAATTTTGTATTCTTGTTTGAAGAAAATAGTCAAAAACTTTTTTGCACTTTTGACCCAAGATGGCGGTAAAATCCAGGGTCGCTAGAAGGTACAAAATTAGTATGTTTTTTCGTAGGTCCCAATAAAGAAAATAAAATTTATTCCAGCTTGCCACCATTTATTTCCACAATAGCCCTTTTTAAACGCCCTGTCCATTGGCCTACTAATATTATTGCTAAGTTTAATAAGACAGATGTTTCTGTTACTTTTATTTTGCTAATTTACTTTACAGTTAAATATGTTTGTAAGCATTTTAACTTTACCTTGTAACTTATTATGATTATGATAATCATTTAGATAGGTGTCAACCCGTATATTAGGTCTCACTGTAACAGAAAACTTAAATTTGAATCCCCACTGTGATGAACTTGTCAGTAAATCAAATGTAGTTTGTTTTCAATTTCGTCATTTAAAGGAATATTTATATACTAGCCAACTTGTTATGTTTTTTTTATGCAAGTGTTGAGTCTCGTATGAGATATGGGATTTGTTTATGGGGAAATTCAAGTGCTCTTAAAAAAGTCTTTATTGCCCAAAAGCGAATTATTCGTTGTTTAGCTGGAGTCAGTTACTTGTCATCCTGTCGTGAACTTTTTAAAAAATACAACATCTTAACTGTCATAAGTTTGTATATTTACGAAACTTGCATCTTTATATTCAAAAATCAAAATACTTTTACAAAGACATCTGATATTCATAATTATAACACTAGGCATAGAAATAACTTTTATGCACCGGTGGCCAAGCTAAATATTGTTAAAAATTCTCCTGAAATATTTCGATTAAAATTGTTCAACAAACTGCCAGAAAGCATAAAACAAATTAATAACTTTATTCATTTTAGAAAAGAACTTAAAAAATATTTAATCCTCCATACTATTTACACTCTAGAAGAATATTTCGACATACAAATATTTCATAAGCAATTTTTATTCTATTTTTATGTATTCTCTGACCCTTTCTATACTGTATTATGTGTCTTTATAAATAAATCTCTTTATTATTATTATTATTATTATTATTATTATTATTATTATTATTATTATCATTATTATTATTATTATTATTATTATTATTATTATTATTATTATTATCATTATTATTATCATTATTATTATTATTATTATTATTATTATTATTATTATTATTACTATTACTATTATTATTATTATTATTATTATTATTATTATTATTATTATTATTTTTATTATTATTATTATTATTATTATTATTATTATTATTATTATTATTATTCGATAAGCAATTTATTTGTAAATTTTAGTATTACCTGATGAAGTAATAAAATTGTTATGAAATATTGGAATTTTAAATAAAATTAACTGTATGGATTATTCATATACATAATTCCTACCAATTTCCGCCGAGAAATCCATTAGTATCATCAGCAATAAAAAAGTTAGTGGTATTATTTCTATTTCAACTACAGTTTATAATTTCAATAACTATAACCTATTACAGGTGAAAATGAATCACTCTGTCTATCTTGTAACTGTGATTACATACTTACGTTACGTCTTTGAGAAAAATGAAGAGATATAGAGATCTATACAGAGTCTATCCCTTGTTCACTGGATATGGATGTGAACTATTTTCTTTTAGCACCGAAGTAAATGGTGTTTCCTAAGCTCACTTCAGATTTATTGTGATAGCATACGATTTTTGTTAAGTAGTAGAGTAGGCACATTTTACTCATCGTGCTCTTTATATCTCCGCTATAAACACATGATTAGATTATCTTGAGAGTGGAAATTGATTCAAGAAAAATATTTTTCGTACCTCCGTCTATTTTGACTAGTATTACAGAACTTCAAAATCGTCCAGAAATACGCTGTTGCTGAGCTAGGCCAGCAAAAGAAGTTGGCATTTCTGTTCTGGTGATATGTCAATTTAAGATTATTTTCAACACAAGAATTAACAAAATTTTACAAATTTTAGGGCTAAATCTTTAATTGTTGTAACTTAAATAACTAAATTTTGTCATAAAAATAATAATATGCTGTCATTACTGATATCTCGTATAGATTAATTATAAGTTCCAACTTAAGGACTAGTTTGTTTTGTAACTACAACTAACTTCACGTGATACATTTGCGTTTCCGCCATCTGTCATTAAAAATATGCGTAAGTATATAAAATATATATATATATTACTAAAGTTTGTATGTTGTATTTTCAATAGATATAAAATAATTACGCATTTTAAGCTCAAATGTAAGTAATTATAATTAAACTTGCAATGCAAAACCGATAAAATATATGTTAAGTTTTTAGGTTATGTAACATATAATAAAGTGTAGAGAAATATTCGTAGAATTTATGGAGAAGTCGGTGCAAAAAATCTTGTGTATCACACGGCCAGGAACTGTTTAGCGAGATCTCGTATTTGCAAAATAAACTCGATTTCGTAAATGTTCAGTTTCGGGCCTAGTGATACAAATAACTATTTTTTACCGATTTTTCTATGTGCCTATATGCTTTATACAGATATCATTCTTCATAATCAGTAGTACGACAACTTTAGTCGCAAATACTGTTGTATTTGAACGAAAGTTTGTTTTATATAATACTTTTATGGATAAATTCTATACTAGGTTTTATTTTTTACGAAGACATAATTACGTACTTGTTTTTACTGACGTAAAATTTGGCAATGTTTTCAGTATTTTCATATTATTTGACATACAGTACTTGGCGCTTTTGGAAAAAATGAACAAAAAATCTAACTCCGTAAATTTTTGTCTCTCTTTTTCAATTTTTCTCAACACCTTCTCATTCATGACTCTCTTTCCCCACCCAATTTTCTCCAACCGGCAACATAACCATATTTTAAAATTTTCTAAAATATTTTTTCTTTCTCATGATCCATGTTTTGCATTCACATACACATAGCTCAATATTTCATATGAATCATTTTGCAAACCTTTTCCTTAATTTTATATTGTTGCCCCTTGTTGTTAGCACTTTTCTTTAATTTTAATGAAGGCAGTCTATCCTTGGGCGATTCTGTTCCTAATATCTTCCCTACAGTTGGTATGCCAAGTTACTCTCCTACAATATGTGATGCAACTTACTTGTTCTACCCCTCTTCTTTCCTATTCTCATTGTTTTTGATTTCTTTATTCTCTTATTCTCATTTTATTCTCTTCTCATAGGCATTGTAGTTTATTATATTTCCAAACTAAATATTTTGACTTATTTAATGTTAGAAATGCGGTACTGTGTGCAGACGTAGAAAAAGTTTTTAGTATGAAACTTGAATGTTATTTTCTTGTTTTACAATAAACTAATTAGGTGCAATTAAAAGTTCTTAATTCATGTGACAATTACAATTACTATTCTAAGCAAAATGTAAGACGCAAAGGAAATACCTACGTATACAAACAGTACTATATGTATTTAAGGCGGAAGTGGTTAAATTGTTCCGTCCGAGTGTGATAAATGCTTTGTATTCGTATATTGACAATTTTACTATATAATTAATCGCCCGGTAGATTAGAATCGATATACCTTAGATGCTTAGATTTGATCATAGGTATACACTATACAGAGTACCAACGTTGTAATGCACGCGGCAATCCAAACTGAAAGATAACTAAAATTATATATTTTTAACTATAGAGGTTATTTATCAGATATCACCTGGCGTAAAATGTGTGCTAAGGAGATTATATTTGCGGTAAAAATATTTTCACATTAATTTGCTTTTGTCGAACTTGTCGGTAACCAAATAGTGGAAATATTATAATTTTTATATTACATATATATATATATATATATATATATATATATATATATATATATATATATATATATATATATATATATATATATATATATATATATATATATATATATATATATATATATATATGTTACCTAACCGTATCCTGCAAACATCAGCAGTTCCCGGCATCCGCCATGTCCCCGCGAGCAGTAGGAAGATCACATTTCACCTTATCTATGTACTGTACTTATTCCACAATTTTGTAAACTTTTAGTTAGTCTTGATGTAGAATTCAAACAATATACTTGAATACTTTATTGTAGAAAGCAATAGTTTTTAAAAACCAATATCCAGAAATCTATCAATTAATTTATATATATATATATATATATATATATATATATATATATATATATATATATATATATATATATATATATATATATACAAATATATACTGATATAATGTGAGCAAAAGATATAAAATGAATTGCTATACTGTATGATGATGATCTGTATACATATCACGCGCCTAAATTTATTTTTTAAAATAAATTGACGTGTGTTTTTAAGCTTTGTAATTCAACACTATATGCCGACATTTATTACAAAGCGCAACATTTGTTTTTGTCGTTACTGAACTAATTAATGTTACTAATTACTAGACATATTTTCGCAAAATAACAAACGTGCTGGAACACTTAATGGCTTAAAGAGTACACATTTATCATAAATTAAACGAAATTTTCGTTAATGTAACGAACTAGGGAATTAACACGAGTATTATTTTCTAAATTGTAATTTAGTTACATATATGTATATTTTTGGTACTAAAATAAAGTACAATTAAAAATAAAAGTACAAACTGTGTTATTTGAAGTTAGCTCGGCTAAATAATAACTAATTATATATACCACTGAACTCAATATTATATTACTGGAATGCGCCATGAAGCGAGATTCCTATAGTAACAAAACAAAGCCGAGAGCAGTAGCAACATGGGGGTTTTCCCTACTTTACGCACGGGGACATCAGCCCTACATTCTGTATAAAAATTAAATAAATAATCTGATGTGGCCAACACCAAACCTCCCGCTATTTAATTTTTATTAATTTAAATGTGCATACTTACATATTTAGTTATTGCGGAAACTGTATTAAGATCCATTGCATATAATTCTGGTTCTATATACTATTTTATTTTTAAAACGTTACTATTATTAATTTGAAATGCTTACTTCTTTGACAGTGCCATTTATCTCTCAGTTACATACATTTGAGATATGTAACCAAGAAGTTTTGCTTGTTTGAAGCGTAGGCTCCGGGATTAAAATTATAGATAATTTTATAAATTTATCCATAAAATATATAGAAAAAGTTTTTATGCAAATCTATAGAAAATTTAATAATCTTTAATTTTTATAATAACACAAATCTTGAAAAAACAACATTTGAAGGTATTTTTCGAAGAAAATCTATTTTGAGCTTCAAGTAAAGTGCCTTTTCCGGTTATCTGATATACAGCAAAATCTAACGGTCTCTTCCCATATTAGAATAAGATAGAAATACAAGGTTTCAAAATTTTCAGAATGATTGTATTTGAGTTAGAGTGTAGGATCCACCCCCCCCCCCACACACACACATACACACAGACATCATTGTGAAAATGGTAAAATTGGATTCTAGGAACCTTAAAACGTGGTCATTTAGCAAAATTTCGATATGCGATTTTTAGCACGATCCCTATACCTCCCTTACCAAGGGTAGCGGGAGGTAAAAATAAAACAGAATTATAATAATCCTACATATCAATGTCAAAAAATTATTATAAGAATTAAGTCGCAATATGGTAAAGAGTTATTGCATAAATACATAGTTGTAAATCCGAATGGAGTCCATTCTTGAATATTTTTTTCTTCAGGTAATCAAGTTTTTCTTCAAATTATAGAAATTCATTTCAAACATAGGCCTTTATTTATAAGATATTTTTTGTAGGTTTTTGTAATAGATAATATTTCCAACCAAAATGGAAGTAGAATATTCTTTAATGTCGGCAATAAGAATAAAATAACAGTAGGTATTGAAAGTGTACTAAGGACAGACATTTGCCAATGAAAATTTATAGTCACCTCAGTTATTTTACTGTATTTTGTTTTTTAGCTAGTTTAATCAATTTTTATGGTTTTTTTTTTGTTGAATATCCGAATAATTTTTTTATTAACTACATTTTTCAAACGTGGTGCAATTAAATATTTGAAAAATTAATAATTCTCGAAATATAACACAAAGATAATATGACCTGTATTACGAGCTCACGTCTATAGTAAAAGCGCCTCATAAGAATATAATGAAAAGCGCGCTCAATAAATAATTTTTAAAATCTATGTTGAAAATAGTTCTATCTTTTTATTATTAATTTATAATCTTAATGGTATAACATAACACATGGCATTCTTTTATTTTAAATTTGAATTAAACATAAATTAATAAATTTTTTCTATTCATTCAACCATAGTTCTTCAGAATCATACAATTACTTATTAACGTTTGTCGAATGTGAAGAAAAACTAAAAATTCAAACGAACCTGTTTTGATCAAATAATCAAAAAATTATTTGTCCGATAAATTACACCCTCTCAAAATATAGTACTGCGAAGCTTGTAGGTAATGTAGGTAACTATTACTGAAAATAGAGAGTTTTAATTATTCAATTCTTCTTTAAGTATTTTTTATTAGTTAGAACGAAAATTCTGAATATGGCGTGGAAACATCAGCATCAGCAACGCCTAAGTAATATTAAGAATTTTGTTTAAACATTCAGTTACTTACAAGGTTCAGGCCTTATATTTTAAAATTTACCATGATTTTCCCATTGGAAAGTATGAAGTACAAAATCAACCTTGTTGAATTTACTTTAAACAAAAAACCGTTGGGTTAATGCAAAAGTTCTCTCGTTGTTTATAAATCGCGCAAATGGGAAACTAAAGTAATTATGAGTGTAGCACAGCGAGCACAAGCACTTAAAGTGCCGGCTCCGCGAGATTTCCTCCTCTGGCCTTGCCTTTATTAAATACGTGTTTATTAACGATACGAGGGTTATGTGCCCGACGCCTGCGGGAGTTCGGAACTCCACGCCGGTGTCTTATGTTGTTTTAGGATATTCGCGCGCTCGTGCTTGGCCTGGCCTACACGACTTCTTCTAAATACTAACCCGGCACTCTGCTCACGCATTACTGGCTTTGCCTTGTTTTGCAAAAGCCTTGTTAGCACATATTATCTCGATATTTTCTTGTTTTGGTAATTACGTTTAAACAAATTAAGGTAATTTCCATAGTTTTGGAAAATTTTACGTATATTGTAGGATTATTAAATATTAAGTAAAACAGTAATTTTATTATCTTACCTTTCGGTAAACATTTTTCTAAAACATGCAGACACAGATTATTGCATAGGTATAAAAGACCGTACGGATTTACAACGACTAGTTTTTAACCAATAATGATGCAAAACACGGGAACGGTATTATATTGAGAATTTAACGCACATACGTGGCAACCAATAAAATCACGAATTTGTTTCAAATTAAGCCAATGAACGACAAGCTTTACCGATTGTAATCACTAGTGAAAATTAATAAGCGATTATACTTCACTGTAAATAAAAATCCTAGTTGTCATGTAAATGAAAGCTATATTGACAATTGTTTTTTAAACGTCAGAAAGAAAAACTGTGTAAACTCGTGTAAAATGGAAAATTGCAGATGGGGAAATGTATCTACAATAGAGATAACTAACAAAATTGAAGAAAATATCCCAAAAAATACTAAAAAGGCGAAGAAATATGCTTGGGGACAATTTATGGATTTCTGCAAACAAAGAAATTATACATTAGAAGAAGGTACAACCCGTATTCAGCTTTGCAACATGCTTAGAGATTATGCTTATAACATGAAGAAGAAGGATGGTACAGAATATAAAGAAAATGTAATTAAGTTTAATTGGAATGTCACTGCAAAAATGTTGCAAGAAAAATTTTTCAAGGATTATAATGTAAAAATAGATCCTTTTTCGGATTTGGAATTTTTACCTGCCCGTCAAGCTAGAGATACAAAACGAAAAGAACTTCAACGAGATATTGATAATAGAAAAAAAAGTTCTGATGCTTTCACTCCTGAAGAACATTTTCAGTTACAAACCTATAGGTCGGAAGACAATCCGGAAGGCCTACAAAAAAAATTCTATTTCATTGCAGCTAAAGAGTTAGCGTGGAGGGGCAACGAAGGTGTTAATGCAAAGGTTCAATATTTTATTATTGAAAAAGATAATTTTGGAAACCAAACAGGCCGTATAGAATATAACCCTATCTTTACGAAAACGAAACAAGGAGGATCAAAATCATGTTCAGAAAGTAAGTGGTTAATTAGTAATAAAACAAATTCAGATATTTGTCCTGTGCGATTATTTTATAAAATGCTGGATAAACGTCCTAACCATATAACAACTGATCGTCTGTTTTTAACGCCAAATCACAAGTGGAAGTTAACTCATGATGCAGGCTGGTATAAGAATTGCCCCATTGGTATTAATACAATGTCAAAATGGACACAGCAAACTGCAACACAAATTGGTTTAGACACTAAAAACAAGAAATTTACCAATCATAGTCATCGATCTTCAGCAGTTACGCACCTTGCCCAATCTGAAATTACTGAACAGGAACTTATGAAAATAACAGGACACACTAGTTCAAATTCTCTCAAGCCATATTTAAACATGCAATCCAAAAGACATGAAGAAATCCTAAGCAGAATCAGAAACAGCAGCAATACCACTAACGTGAATTCTGGATCTAATATCAACACCACCAATATGAGATCTGAATCAAGTGAACAATCGATGTTCTTCCAATGTACTTTCAATGTACAAAATTTTAATTGTGGTAATCTTTAATTTGTAGTAGCTATGTATGTTGCAATAAATAAATACTATTTTTATTGAGTATCATTTGCTTGTTAAATTCTCACGCAAAATACAACTCGTGACATGACCATTGCCAAATTATTTTTTTGACATAATTTTGAATCGTTGTTATGGCAATAGGAAATACAACTCGTGCTGCGCACTCGTTATATTTCCATTTCCATAACAACTCATTAAAATTAATGTCAAAAAATAATCGGCAATGTCCATATCACTTGTTATATTACTTATGATAAAACTCCGTTACCCCGATAAATTTCCGCTACCAAGTAAATAAACAGTTGTTATTGTTTATAACTCTCAGTGTGACAGTTAATTAATATTTCAAGATTTAAAAAAAAAATTAAAATTAAATTATTTCATTTTGCGTTGTCTTTAGAATTTACCTGGCCAAATACCATACGTCCTCTCCGATTTTCTCAGATAAATTTTTATTTTTAAGCCCATTCTTTTTGTTTTCAAGCAAAATCACTCAAGTAAACTGGCATTAGGTAAAACACCTCCTTCTTCGGAGTCGGGATATACCATGCAGTTTGCTTTCGTTCTTGATGCTAAGCAAAAAAATTCGTGCAAATTAAAAATTTATCGATAAAATCAGGAGGTCTTGTGATATACTTCTGATATTATTCACATATTACACTACAAGACGATTGACAATATTTGATTATACGAAACGTATTTCATAAAGGCAACACGTCGAGTTTATCGACAACGAGAATTTTCGTTAGTCGAGTTGTATATATGTAGACTATATCACGAATAAAAAAGTAATTAAAATGTAAAGAGTAAATTTAAGATAAGCCTGAAATCTATTTTATTCTGCAAAAAACGTCAAATTCTGACGTGACGTAATGTCACATTCCTGACACCTGGCCGATGATCTATTTTCTTAAATACAGCTGTATATAATAATATATAGAAATGCTCGTATTTCAAAATAAACTCACTAGCAACAATGCAGTATCCAGACTTTCTTCAATAATGTCTTGCTCTTGCAATTATTCGGCTCAGTACACTCGGAGCTGTCAGCGTCATTTTAAATGTCTACATAAAACACCCAAAGTATGACTTTTCCCCTCAAAGTCAAACTACAGATTTATTTATGTATTTGATACTGTGTTTGAAGGAAAAACATCGTACTCTATACGCTCCGTACAAAGAATTCAAAATGACATTGACAGTTCTGAGTCTGTGCATACAACAAAATAACCAAACGTACCTATAAGTGAATATACGAAGGCTGGTATATTCAAATATGCAAAAGTTCGTATATTCTTTCATCATAGTTACTTAATAATAACCACTGTAATACGTAATAACTAAGGAAAATCACGCATTCTTATTGATTTATAACTTATGAATGATAGTCAACTGCTAGTGCAGTGAAAATGCCTAAAAGAGATGGCGTAAACCCCCAATTTGTCTTTCAATTTGGCTGTGAAAGCATCTCTTGCGTTGTTCTCTTATGCTTTCAGCGCTTTTTCGCTTTATTTTTGGATACTTTTAATTTTGTAACAATTTCTATGGTCTGTGAACTAATAATTCCCAATGGGAAAAATTGATTCGGACTTATAATAATATAGAGATCGAAATGAATTAAATTCGAAGGCACCACGAGCATTTTTTTTTGTTTCAATTAGAGATAACGTAATAATATTTGTTAATCTACAAACACTATTGGAAGTAGAATATTAGCGTTCGTTTTTAGAATTAAAAATATCATTTTGAAAGTGAATTAGTAATTTAGGTAATGATGAATTTGTTAGAAATACAAATTATTAAATGATATACATATATAACAATTAAGCACATAGAACATTAACATAAGTATTATCACATTTAAAATTAAGTTCTCCCAGATTCTTATACACAAATTCATGTATATATGAATACATTCGTTTAAAATCAACAACAGAATTTTTCGGAGTAGTCATAAATATCTTGTGGACTTGTTTTTCTTTGATGACTTTGTCAACACCGACTCTTATTGGTAATGTCATGGCCTTTTTCTATGCAGCTGATTGTCCCAGTACTTTTTGAATATAAGAATAATTATACTACAATTGAAAAATATATGTATAGGATTTTGGGATTTGAACTTCTTTCTAGTTGTAATCCTAGAGTGACTTTATTGTGCATATATACACTACTTTTTTATTTTTACTTTGCCACAGAGTGCCGGTGCCCGATAGCTAGAGGTTGCCAAGTTAATTCTATCCGATCTTGGAAAGGTGACGGGAGTAGATACCGAGAAAAATTCCCGATATGACCCGGATTCGAACTCATGTTTTCTGTGTCCAGAGGCTAATACTCTATGAATCTGCTATTCCACAGATGCAACTGAAAAATTTAAAAAAACCTTAACCAAGGCTTGTTGCTAATAGCTGAAATAAACAGAATATCTGAAATATTATAAGCTACCTAAGCAAATACTTACTATTAATAGTATTAATACACTTTACGAATCTGTTGCGAATGGTTATGGTATACTGTACATTTAGGAAGGCCTTGTGTCCGGCGTTTCCGTTTCTTTCTTGCGCTCATGTCGTCGAGTCTCGTGGCTGTAATTCATGTGCAATGCGCCCCGCCTTCCGTTCGCATATCATTAATTAATCGTGTAATTTCCGATGTGCCAGCTTGCGGTTTGCTTTGTGATTTAGACCAGCGGTCACCAACAGAACATCCAGTTACTGTTTGTGGCGGCTGTTTACTTCTCTATAGGTATTACCATTGGTGATTGCTTAAAATGGCTTCCAATTGATATTCAATGTTAGTAACAACGTTATTGGCTATATGGAATGTTATTAATATTAAAATTGCAAATGTATGGATAGTTGTCACTTTTCTAATGTATACTACTTTTTGTTCCAGGTAAGAATGCTTTACTGACAGTCTTTGAAAGCCTAAATGTAAGTAATTAATTTTCATTTACTTAATATAAGTAACAGCACTAAATCTTCGTAGAACCAGATGCTCATTTAGGGGACAGAAAAACATACCAGAGTATATAAAACCACGTGGTGTAAAAGCCAGGCTGTTTAAAACTAGTCGTTTTCCTAACAAATTAGGTGTTTTCGTAACGTCAGTAGGAGATATTCAATAAATCCGTTTGATGACACGACAGATAAATTAGATACATCATAATATCAGATTATCTACATAAGCTTTTACGCCATATCTGTATGTCATTTTGTGAGGATATTACACTTGGATTTTTAGTTTCTTATTTATTTGGTTATATAATCCACAAAGAACTCATTAACTACAAACTGTCATAATTTCTTGCCATGGTGTTGCAATATTTATATTCAGATAATAAATACACTTACAGAAAAGAGCATCTATTTACAAATTTATTATTTATTAGCCTACGATACCTCTACTTTAATTGTAGATGATTTAGAGTAGTAATAGGAAAACTTTTATAGACACAGTGGTTTTATACAACGCTGATATTTTGTTTTCCAGTGTTTAGAGGATTCAAATCTAGTCTATATTAGGTGCTGGTTCTAGTTATGTATTAATTGAGTGATATTATTGCCGTAAAAGGGTAGTTCATAATAGATTTAATTTACAAATTTTAGTTACGAATTTAAATAGTCGTGGTTAATAATGGATTTAGAAAAGTTATAATAAATAATAAATATTCAGAATATTCAATTATTTAAATATTATTTATTTTTCAAATGTACGTACATCTATAAATACACTCGTCCAACAAATTTATTTAAAAGTTTAAATACAAATTTATAAATTAAAGGTGCATTCACAAATGAAAATTAGGTTTAGATTTATGGTTTATACTTTAGATTTAAAGACTTTGGCCGCATATTATGTAATGACTCTATTCACACTTCAGAATTTAGGATCTCTAAATCCAAATCATAAAACTAAACATTGCAAGGTCCAAACTTTAGGTTTATGATTTAGTTTGACGTCAAAAACTGCACCAATGGAACGAGTCTGAAATGATATAGATATATACACCCATCTTTATTTAGTATCCACTTGGTTTCACGGCGCACAGGTGTCTTGTTGAGTACTGCTCTACCCATATTTTAATCTTGTTTTTGAAGCATTTACATAGATGTCTGTACATATCAAAACTAATTTTCAGGTAAATTAAACTTACATTTATGAATGACTTACTTAAACCTAAATAAAAACCATTAACCTAATTTTCATTTGTGAATGCACCTTAAATGCACTAAGAACCAGTCGTCCTCGGATAAATTACAACTGCTCCATAATTTAATTTTGGTGTTACCTATCTTATTCGACTCTACAGGACCTTTTGGCTTTCAAGAAGTTGGTGTGTTTTATTCACAGCGAAGAGTTTCAAGGTAGAATATTTTTTGTTAAACCTAGATTTTGGGGAGCAACATGAAATTATATTAGTATGTACTTAGTAATTGCATTGCGTAATATTGTTTCATTTATAGGTAGTTCAATTCGCTCTACAATCTATGCTGACATCGAATAGGAAACTATCTTTTATTTATTATTCTATCTTTTTTTGATTTAGATTTAATTATTGGGAATATTGAGTGTGGGGTTGAGAATTCAGATATTAATTTAGTAATAGTGGATAATCATCATCCGACATTACAGATCGAAGTGGATATTAAGACAAATAGCAACTCTAATTTTCCACTTAACAAACGTCAAAAAAATTATAATTTCAAAAAAGCTAATATTCTTGATCTATACAAAAGTATATATGAAACTGACTGGTCTCCATTATTATTAATGAATGATGTAGAAGAAATATGTAAAGCTTTTTATGATATTTTAGAAAATTACTTTGATGATTTTGTGCCTATTTTCAAGGTAAAAAATTCAAGTAATCGATCCTTTCCTTGCTGGTTCACTAAAGATATTTAATTAAATATTAAAAAGAAATTTAACGCACACAGGAAATTTAAGAAACACCAATGTCAGTCTGACTTGATCGAATTCAAAAATATGAGGAAACTTGTAAAAACGCAAATTGAAAATGCGCATCAATTATATATAACAAACATTGAAAATCAAATAAAAACTGACTCAAAGCTCATATATTCAATCCAAGAAGAATAGTTCGCGCATTCCATGTGCGATGAAGTTGGATGATAATCATTTCAATGATCCTTTAACTATTGTTAATAGTTTTGCTCCATATTTCAAAAGTGTGTATATACAATCCAGTCAAGGTAATAATTCAAGACTTGAAACCGATTTTTTAAATTATCTCCCATCTATTGAAATTAACGAAATTACAGAGAATGACGTATTGCAAGCTATTAGAAGGTTATCAAGTAAAACAACTGCCGGTGTAGATCAAATACCTAGTTTTGTAATTAAGGATTGTTCTTCTGCACTTGTAACACCCTTGGTACATATATTTAATATTATTTTAGAAAAATCTGTATTTCCAAATATTTGAAAAATCGCACGTATATGTCCTATTCATAAATCTGGAGATGTCTCAAATATTAAAAATTATAGACCTGTGTCCATATTATGCAATTTGTCAAAAGTATTCGAAACCATTATACACAATAAATTAAGTTTTAAATTAAGTCCATTCATATCGTCATTTCAACATGGATTTGTTGAAAAAAAATCTACTGTGACAAACTTAGCAGTAATATCACATTATATTACATCAGTGGTGGATAAAGGGGGGCAAGTAGACGTAATCTACACTGACTTTCATAAAGCTTTCGACCAAATCGATCATGGTTTATTGTTGCAAAAATTACAGTCTTTTGGTCTTAACTTAAATTTAATTTATTTGCTTCAATCATATTTATCTAATAGAAAGCAATTTGTTAAATATAATGGTTTCCAATCGGAGCATTTCACCCCTACTTCTGGCGTACCACAAGGCTCAGTATTAGGACCCTTTCTATTTATATTATATATCAACGACCTAAGCAATCTTATTAATATGTGTGATCATCTATTTACGCAGATGATTTAAAAATATACTGCTCAATCACGAATGAATTAGACTGTCATAGGCTTCAATGTCAGTTGGACCAAATTTTCGAATGGTGTAACCAACACAATTTAAAACTGAACTCTGATAAATGTAAAACTTTGTCATATTATAAAATAAAAAATCCAATTTTGTTTAATTATCACATTAATAACATTGTACTAGAAAGACCATCTCATTTTAAGGATCTTGGAGTTATTTTTGAACCAGATATGTCTTTTGTAATACATGTTACAGAATTGGTTAGTTCTGCTTTTAAAATACTTGGATTCATATTTAGGAACTGTAAACAATTTTGTAACGTGAACACAATTATAATATTGTTCAATAGTTATGTTCGTTCCAAATTAGAATATGGAGCATTAATATGGTATCCAATTTATGACCGTTACATTACTAGAGTTGAAGCTGTACCATAACGTCTCTTGAAGTATTTAGCATTTAAATGTGATCATATCTATTCTGCACGAGGTTCAGTTTATAACAATTTATTAGTACGTTTTAACTTTAAATCATTAGAAACACGTAGAATCTGTCAGTCAATTATATTTTTGTTAAAACTGCTGCAATACAAAATTAATTGTCCTGCCTTGTTAGAGAATATTGAAATTCATATACCACGTCTAACATCTAGACATAAATTATATTTTCAATGTCCTAGAGCGAGGACAAATACACAAACCAGATCTTCGATCTATATAATGTGCAACAACATCAATAAAATTGTTAATGATATAGATGTATTCACAATATCACCATATTCTGTTTTAAATGTATTTTCGAATTTGGAAAAAATTTAGACATTTATTATGTATTTATATGTTATCTTTTATATATTTTTTATGTCTGTATGTATATTCCTTTCAAAATTTATGTAATTCATGTAACTGTACTTTGTCCTTTATGTGGTGTACACTGTTGGGCAAATAAATTATTATTATTATTATTATTAAAAAAAATCACGTAAATCAACACGAAACACAAAAATGTTAAAATACACGCCAATGTTTACGAACTATGTTAACAATTTCAAATTATTTTTTGAACAGAACTACGACATACGTTGCTTTATGAACAGATTCTGTAACCATAACCTGTGTGGCAAAAAGAAACTACTTCAATTACGTATGTTGTCAAGAATCATACACTTTTTATTGTGAAATGCCATTATTACGTGAAGAATATTAAATTTTTATAAATGGGTGCAGTACAACGGCCCGAGTGTTGCTGACTTTTGGGCCTATTCTGTAACTTAGTGGTTAATTTTTAACAACTAGTTAAAAAATTTACCCAATAGATATCGATTTGACAACTAAAAATCCAATTTTTTGTTATATGTCAACATACTTGATTGGTTATAATTTTTAACCAGTTGTTAAAAATTAACCATTGAGTTACAGAATAGACCCGTTTGTGCGTTAAGTTAGATTTATATTTTACAAAGTTATAAAATGTCCAAATATCGCCGAAAATAGTAAATCAAAATTAACAGGATTGATAATTGCTTCTATATAAATAATACGAGTATAGTGATCACATATTCGTATTTTGCCCTCTAATAATAGGTTTAAGATTAATAGATTAAATAAGAATGAACCTGACTTTTTCATAAAATTTAATTTTTTATCAGTGTAAACATTTAAGAATGAAACTATTATCGAAAAGGGTAGGGAGAATTTCGAATTATTTAGCTGTATGTCAACTTGCAAAACAGCAGCAACTTTGTTTTCCTGCGAGTAAATACGAAACCCCACGTATGAATTATTGCAACCATGCATAAATGTTGTAATTTCGCGACGTATAGCGTTGGGGTTATGCGTGTTGATGCGAACACGCATGTACAACACCACCCTTAAATTGAGGCTCGCTATGCGCCAGTCTGCCACCTCTAAGGTGTGACATGACAGTTTGGTTACACGCACAAAACTCCTCCGGTATGAATTTGTGTATTTCTAGCACTGTCTGCTGTCCTTCTGTTTCGCAACACATGTCACTGAAGTAAGTTGTATGTGATAACGACATGAAAATTTAATTTCGGAATCAAGACTGCAAATGTAGGCAATGTGTTTTGCATATTTTTGAAACATAATTAGTTCAATGTAAGTACCTGTACCTTATCCTTATAGGTACCATATATTTTAACTGCAACTTATTGAAAAATGAAAATAACACTACCGCTTTGATGAAAAAAAGATTTACAATGTGAGATGCTGGCGGCGGACAGGTGCAACTGTAGCGCCACGTGACTAAAACACTTTCCAAAATTATGTAATAAAACAAGTGCACGTAACACAGCGTGCGCTAGCACAAACTGCTTAAAAAATTAAAAAGTCCATGTTTGTTCTTGTCATTTTTGTTTAGGTTATGCAGGGGCGGATGGGACTAGCAAAAGCAGCGCAGGAAATACGGTTACCGGTGCCATATGTGTGAAGTATGGGCAAAAATTATAATAATTAGTTTTTATTATGTGCTCAAGTGTTAATTTATGGAGGGTACAACAAAAAAATAAAAATAAAAAATAACAATACATATTTTTTAAGACAATGACCTTTTTGATAAAAGAGAAGTGGGTTTTCCTAATTTTTCCTAACTCGGTTATAATTTTTGCATTATTTACTTTATTTTTTTCTCACATCTCATTAGCATAAAAGCCTCAAGGCGAGTGTCGGATAGCGTCGATCGTAACTTTTTTAAAAAAATATTTAGCTAAAAATAATCACATTTTATAGTATTGTTCCCATACTACATAAAACAATGCGAAAGTTCAACTAAATCATCTCTTTAAGATTTATGTTAGAAGTAGGTTGATACGTCCGAATTTGAAAATTACAGCTTATAATTTTTCTTTTTTCGCAGCAGTAAGTAGATGTACAAAATACGTAAATTAACACGTTAACTGCGATACATATCGCCCGCGATATGTAATCAGATGGTGACATCATGCAAAAGCGAATTTCGCCATTTCATTCTTCAGGTGCGGAGAGTATATAATTTTTATTGGTGGACCGATTTTACCGATTCTTGTAGCATTTTAAATGTCCTTTTCTACAGGATTATTAGATTATAACAATATAGTACATACCTCGGGCGATATGTAACGCATACAATTAATTATTCATTATTTCTGTGCGATACATACCGCCGGGGATTTGTACGAACTTGCATGAATTTGTTATAATAACGTGCGTTTTATTTCTTTTAATTGTGAGTCTAAACCTCGTGCAATGTAGATTATTATAGTATATATTTTTTTAAGATTGTCAGACAACAAAAAAATTCTTGAATTAGCAAAAAAATACTCCCCTGAAATGAATTGGAAAAATAATGTAAATTTACTTTGTTTTTAGTTATTATTATTACCAGAATATGCCATATGTTATTTTTGTTAAATAAAACACTTAAAATTCTTATACACATATATAACTTTATCTTCCATGTATTTAATTTAAATTAAATATGTGCGGTTTTAGTCCCTGTAGGTATGTACGGTTTGAGTCTAAATAAGTTCAGATATAAACCTAAAAGATAGATACTTGAAAACAGCTACAAAGTTACTTATCTGTATACAAGATGGAAATAAAGTCAACATCTAGTACATATCCTCGGGGATATGTATCGCAGCACAGTAAAAACAAATTACATATCGCCGGCGATATGTATCGTCAGTAACGCAATACTACTTTTATTTGTGCCGCAGTTAGTGTATTAATAAATTAGATATTTTTTGGCAAAAATACTTTTGAGTATATAACATTTTGAGTCTTTAAATTTGGTTCCGTTTAAACTGCCCTAACTCCCAAAATGCTTTTATTTTTAAGGAAAATTTTCATATATCCCATTTAATACTGATTTAAAACTAAAAATAAGTATCACCTTAATCTATTCTTTCTAAAAATTTATATTATAACACATTTTATTTAGTAAGGATACAACAATACGTCAGCTCTTATCAAGTTTCTACTGTTCCCTTGTTTTTCACACCTACGTAGATGCATAGGGTTGCATTGGCACATACTCCCCCTATGGGTCATAATAACGTCCTCGAATGTGAACCATTAATGGTTGTGCTTTCGAGGTCTTCCTCGTTTTCGCTTGGGGACCACTGGCTCTTTGGTTCTGTTGTCTGCACCTAAGTATGGTGATATGTCGCTCACGTTGACCCGAGCTTTCGGCTCTTCTGGCTTAGTTGTGTAAGCAATTTCATAGGAAGTTGGAGAGATTGCTCGTACGATGGTATATGGTCCATCTCGTTTGGGAGAAAACTTAGTAGTTACTCCTTTTGCTGCATCACTTAATACATGGGTAGTTATCATTACCTTCGATCCGGGCGTATAAACTGGGGCAGGTCTGCGATGTTGATCAGCATAAATCTTCTGACGATCTTGTACTTTGGCTCTACAATACAGTGTTCCACATAAGGTGTGTCGTCTCCCCCTGGCGCGAACACTACTTCGTTTGCTGATAGGAGCTCTCTTAATTTTGTTCGTTGTTCATTACTTAAAGCAACGCCTTCGGTATGTCGAAGACTGATTCAGCTACGATGCTTTCACCTGTTTTCGTAATATTTTGCGGCAAAGCTTGTTTATTCGTATAGTTGTGACAAATTCCTGGACTGTCACAGAAATACCAAGTTTGGTTTCGTACATCAAGTATAATGTTAGCCTTTGCGATGAAGTCAGAACCTAACAGGGTTGGATTATCGCCAGCTTCAGGAAGAACTATCATATCTGTGAGTATGGTTCTGTCTTCGATTATCACTGGTATGGTTGTAGTTAAACATTTTTCCTTTGTTACGTGACCATCAGCTAAGGTAATCATTAAATCCTCTTCTTTAAAGCTGTATTAAAACAGATTTAAATAAGAGCTGATTTTTTGACTTGAGAAAAATCAAAAGTAAAGTTTCACAATTAAAAATGGATACCTATTATTTTGTGCTTGGGTTTAAACAAAGTTGAATACTAGCAATCTGATTTTCAAATCTTACTAGGAAAAGTTTGATTGTTTCTTACTGGTAGTATGCAAATAACTTGGTATAACAGAAATACAAGAAAATTATTATTCATTTTTTTTGAATTCCTAGTTTATGTTTTATATAGTAGCCAACAAAAACACAAAATAATGCTACAATTTGTTACGTAATAGTTCCAAACATTAAATACTAGCATGAGTGATATATAAAAATTGTAAATCCCACTTTCAGCATACTTGTAAATAATAAATCTAATGGAATGGCCACGTTACAAAATGGCTTACAATTCATATTTCAGCAGGCCTCCCATGCAATTTCGGAAATTTCAGTGAATATTTTAAAGCCATTGTCAGAATTGATTTAAATTTGTAGTATCATTCATTAGTAAATAACTAGTAGGAAATATATTAGAGGATTCGTGGTACTTTCGAAACATATGTACATAATAATAATGTTTCACTAATTTAAAATTATGTTTTTAGCACTTTTCTATGCAGGAAATACTGGTAATGTACACACAGAGTAATCAAAACAATTACTACGTTTACATGCAGTTTTAAAAATGGTTTCAATTTTCAGTCAAAATTACACGCAAATTTCGAAACAGGCTTACAGATTGATTTGAAAACAGTTTCGGCGCATGCGCATTTGCCTAATGTAAGTGACAGACCCTCTTCACTCTAAATATTTAATTTTGCATTATTCCAATTATTTTTTCTTTGTGCCACTATACGCACTAAAACTATACAACTCTCAGTTTATTTGTAAGTTAGTAACATGGTAACACAAAGCGATAGAAACTTTATATGTAGTAGGTACACATGCGCAATATCGAAACTGAATTTTAAGTGTTTACATGAGTAGTTTTGAAACTAGTGTTCAAGTCAAACCCATGAATATTAGTTTTGGTTTGAGGTAGCTCAAAATCGTTTTGACACTATACATGGCGTTTTCAAAACTAAAAACGTTTTGAAAAGGTTTGAAAATTGCATGTGAACTCAGTAAATTTTTTCGTAATAAAATACGAATTCTTTAAGTCCTAAATATGTTTAGATATTATTGTCATTTATTCTTGTAAACAGAATAATATATTCTCTCTGGAGAGATATTATAAGTGACAGAATGAAAAATTGAAAACATAACCATAAATTTATTAGTGTTCCAGATGTGTTGCGTTGTTGTTGCTGTGTAAAAATGTTTCATATATATATATATATATATATATATATATATATATATATATATATATATATATATATATATATATATATATATATATATATACAGGTATAAAAGTATAAGCGGTAATATGATGGTGATCATACAATTTTCTTACATATTTTTCATATCTTTGCACTTGGTATTCGATGAGAAAGACGCACACAACTTCCATAGCTTATTTGGGATTCGAACCCGGGCCCTTGTCATTTTACAATTTAGCGCAAATAATAGTTATTTATGTAACAAGTAAGTGAGCGAACAACACATGGCTGGTAGCACGAGCGTGATTTTAATACCGGTGTTATAGTTTGTTTCAAGATATTCACAAACGTACCTGCCTCGACTTACGCAGCGGGTGGCTTTTAAATGGGCTTGATGGGTAACATGACAGGGTTGTAACAAAATATTTGAAATCCAGCACACGAAATATTTGTGTGGAATTTAATGTTTCACTTGAATTTTAAGAAATACAGAACAAAGAATATGACATTACACGAAATTATAAATAAAAACAGGTATATTAATTAGCGGGATTTTAAGAAAGTACATCTACATCGTTTTCCAAATTTTGTTAATCCACCACTGACGCACTGTTTGCGGTATACCACGTCATTACGAAGGCAGGTAGATTTGCAAATATCTAGAAACACACCATAACTAAAACCATGCCCACGACTTGGCACATACTTCAGGGTTATTAATAAAATCAGTAATGCCAATATATATTTATTAATTAATACTACAGGACGATTATTTCTTACAAAATTTTAAATAATCGTAGGGACTATAAGCAAGCGTTACTAGAATAAGAAACACATAAAAATAAGAAAAATTGAAATTACATTCGCCACAAGATATTAACTTAATTAACAAGATATACATATTAGAATAAAGAGTAACTAATTTTACAAACTTTGTGGTAAAACCACAAAGTATTTACATAATATTTGTTTAAACTTGGTGAGGGAGTCGCCGAATATGTCATTATTGCATGATATATCATTAAAGTAGTGCACATCCGTCTTATTGGACATTTCATTTATAATTTGTTCTTGCCATAGTACAGTTGAAAATAATTTTATTTCTAGATGTTATACATGGTACGTTTTGCATTATTAGTTCTAGACAACATGGATCATCTATATAACCGTTGAGTAATTTAAATAAATAGAAACAAGATTGAATTATTCTGCGATTATGTAGAGTCACCATATTAAACTGAAACAACAAATTATTATAACTCTAATCAAAACGGGGATAATGCCTGTTAAGTTTGTAATAGCAGTATTTTATGAATCAATGTTTACCGTGTTATATCGAAAAGTATAAACAAATATTTTTACGAAGAAGCTCATTATCTTACATTTACTAAAATTCAAAAAATATTTTAGAGGATTGCAACCAAGCGAGAATTTTGTCAATATCTTTTTGGGGGAGAATATAGTCGTAGACAGACTTTACTCTTCTGAATATTTTTAAGTCATCTGCATAAAGCAATAATTTTTAATGCTGAACTACATCTACAATTGATAAAATAAATAATGGATTTCTCGGCGGTGATTGGCAGGAATTATATTAATAACCCATTTAGTTGTTAATTTTATTTAAAATTCCAATATTTCGTTACTAATTTTGTAACTTCATCAGGGAATAAAATATGTTTAACAGTTTTAAATTGGAAAATAATAGGACGTAGAAACATCTATCTTCATTAAATTTTTGTTATAAACATGTTATTTTTTTAAATTTGGAAAAGTTTTTTGTTACATATTACACAGTTTAAACTAAACACTTTAAAAGTTATTTTACTAATTTTGTTGTTTGATTAAAGAAAAATGATTTTTAAAATTTTGAAACACATGTCGGCCGAAACGTGGAAAAAGTTTTTTTATTTTCTAGAACTAACTGAGGGTTAGTTCTAGAAAATAAAAAAAAAAAAAAAAAAAAAAATAAAAAAAAAAAAAAACTTTTTCCACGTTTCGGCCGACATGTGTTTCAAAATTTTAAAAACCATTTTTCTTTAATCAAACAACAAAATTAGTAAAATAACTTTTAAAGTGTTTAGTTTAAACTGTGTAATATGTAACAAAAAACTTTTCCAAATTTAAAAAAATAACATGTTTATAACAAAAATTTAATGAAGATAGATGTTTCTACGTCCTATTATTTTCCAATTTAAAACTGTTAAACATATTTTATTCCCTGATGAAGTTACAAAATTAGTAACGAAATATTGGAATTTTAAATAAAATTAACAACTAAATGGGTTATTAATATAATTCCTGCCAATCACCGCCGAGAAATCCATTATTTATTTTATCAATCAACAAGTACGGCGTTACTTCTTCCTAACTACATCTACAATGTCGTTTATAAAGAGATTGAATACCAGGGGATCCATATTGGAACCTTGTGGCACACCAGAAGTAGGATCAAAGGTGTCAGATTTGAAATTATTGTAGCGCACTGACATTATATATTCTTTTTAATACGTTGAAAAAAGTTGAACTAAAATAGGAGATAAATTTTATTTTTTATTTAGCTTACTCAAGAGGACATTGTGATTTATAAGATCGAATGCCTTAAAAAAATCTGTATAAATTACATCCACTTGACAGTTATTATGTAATGAGTTTAAGGTGAACATGGAGTTCATAAGATTTGTGGTAGTTGATTTACCGGTAACGAAGCCATGTTGATGAACAGAGATGGAATTATGAACAGAACTGTAGATGTAGTTATATAGCATATATTCGAATATTTTAGAAATATTGGATAATATAGCAATTGGGCGATAGTTTGAAATGTAAGTATTATCACCGGATTTATGTATAGGACATATATACAGGATGTAACAACTAAACTATTCTTCACGAAAGATGACTATTCAAGGTCATTTGTAAGCCGTCAGATATAATGTTACTCGCAGATAACTTCATTGCATTTCGTAAGCATAGGCGTGTAACATGAAATATTTATGGACACATTTTAACTGAAAAAATAAGAGTATGTTATTTAAAAATTATGTTTCGTTCTAAATAATGGCTTTCTGTAAGATTTATGTTCTGCACTTATGTTTTTGCAAAATTCAAAAACGTAGTCTTAACTATAAACCAAGTAATAATAATTTGATTTAAACGGCAACGCCACTGGGTAAATATTAGCACAGAGGGCATTGTAGTAGATAATTAGGTATCTGTAATTCTACGACATACGTCCTTATTATTTGTAATGTGTTAGAAAGTAATGCCACTATTTACGTATATCTGTCCCACGACATAAATTAAATAGACATAGGTCAAATAATATTTCTCTTTCTAATACAAAATATTGCCAAGTTACTGCTGTAAAGTGATGTGTATTCTTTCTTCGAACAAATGACCTTGAATAGTCATCTTTCGTGAATAATAGTATAAACGAGCTACCTCAATTAATTTCTGTACTATTGAAGATACAATGAAATACTATAAGACAATTTTATAGAAGACCAAGGGGGACACCCGATTATTGAAGAAAATATTTTTTTAAACCAGTGGTTCTCAAGTTACAATACGATGTTATATTTTTTTAAATGGTATGATACACATTTTTCAGGCCTATTCGATTGAGTATTTTTTTTTTAATTCAACCATGTAATCATTTTATATCTTTGTATAACAAAAATATTGATAAATATTTAATTGAAATATAAATAAATTATTTTTTGTAGTCATTTTTCAGTAGGCTATGTATGAAAAACAAAAACTATTTTTCAATTTGAATTATTTAGAATAGAAATCAAATAGAACACTGTTTATAATGTTATTAACAAATATTTGTTTCATTTTATTTTAAGATCAATTGTTTTTTATACATAGCCAAATAATAACATGGTTGAATTCAGAAAATGGGCATAAAAATATATATCATCCCATTTAAGAAAATATAACTTTTGTTTGTAACTTGAGAACCACTGGTTTAAAAAAATATTTTCTTCTCTATTCCAATGTCCCCCTTTGTCTTCTATAAGATTGTCTTATAGCATTTCATTGTATCTTTAATAATAATATAGAAATTATTTGAGGTAGCTCGATTAGCTGTTACACCCTGTTATATATGAAGTGGGATAGACCAGTGAATAGAGAAAGATTAAATAAATAGTGTAAAGGTTTAACAAAAATATGAGCACAAGCTTTAAGAATATACGATGGAGGATTATCAGAACCAGGGCTACATGATGATTTGAGTTTATTAATAGAGTGTAAAATGACGTTCTCAGTTATATGTGAAATATTAACATTAGAACTTGTATTATATATTGAATAAGCCGAAAATGTGCTGACAGGCATATTCAGTAAATATGACGGCATTATTTAAAACTGTTTAATATGATTTTTGACTTTCCTTCTTTGTAGTATAAACAATTTAAAATGGTGAAGCCAAATTTATTGAATATTGCTGTCAATACATTTTCGAGTTAATCAGTATATTGGCAACATTGATTTTGTTAATAACCCTGAAGTATGTGTGAGGTCGTTGGCACGGTTTTAGTTAACACCGGTGTTAGAACCACGCTCGTGCTATCAGATTGATTTTTTTTACAAAATTTTAAATTTGTACTATGACGTTATTGTCAGTTTTAAAGTCATCCAGTTCTTGTAGAAAATATGTTAAACAAAAATTATTGCCAGATTTACTATTTATGCAGTCAGTTCTACCATGGGGTAAGCGTTGTACACTTTCTTACATAACACCCTCTATAGGCTTGCTCTGCACATCTTCTGAAATACAAATATTTTTCTGAATTAAAATTGATGCGTCCTGAAATTTTATTTGTCGCTCTTTGAAATAAAATTGATCCGTCTGAAGTACAAGTACCACCTTCTGCAATAAAATTGATCATTTCTCAAATACATTTCGGATTTTGTAAAAATGTGGCCTAAATATATTTTTTTAAATCAATAAATTCATATTGATGTAATAGTTTAAAATATGAGGGAGTCTAATTTGAAATTTAAATAACAGAATGTTTATTATGTTATTACTTAAATTATCTTGTTATGAAAGCAAACATTTAAAAGGAAATAATGTTTGCCACGACAGAAAGATTGTAGGGCGATATATTCTGAGCGTAAAATGTAGGAATGTGTAAACTACGTACGTCATTACTTAACGTGTGAATTATGGCGGTTGATATTTTCCAAGAGGGAATAAAATTCTTGCCGGTAGTTTTTCGTCACAGAGTTTTTCAGGTTCATTTCCCGTCAGCTAATATAAAGTGCGGCGGTTCCGCTAACAGCGTGGTTGCCGTAAATAAGGAATTTACCTAATTTTGTATGTCGCAGACTTATTTCCGTGGCCATTTTGTGTTTCCGTGTCGGTAGTGGAGTGCCAAGTTGCGGCAACATTGCATTCATTTCATCACGTGGCATCTCGGGTCACATCAAGCGTTCTACTTTTAATATTTTTGAAATGAGAAATTTTACCTAGAACACTTTATTTTGTTTTTAAGTTCAGACATTTTTCCATCGATTATTTATTTATGAATTTCATTAATATAATGAAATAGGTTATGAAGGCATGATTTTTTTATTAATGAATGATTTTCGACCATGGTTATAGCCATTTTCAAATCTAAGAAAAGGATAACGGTTAGAGCGCAACTTTACAAAATTTTGTTTTTGACAACTTACCTAGCAGATGTAAATGAATCACAATAAATATTAATGCATTTGTGTGTCAAATTAAATAGAAAAAAAAAACGTTTTTATAAAACTATTTTAACCTGATCAGGTTGATGAGTTAAAAAAATCCGAATCTACAAAGTTCATCACATGATTGTTACTACAAAATACAGCGGTGAAATCTATTAACTTTACAAGAATCGAATGACAACAACAATCTTGAATCCACAAAAGTGAAGGACGAAACAACTGTCAAAATTACAAAGCAATGAATAATTTGATGCCAGGACATAAATTTTTCGATTGGTTGTAATCCGACTTAATATTGATGGTTTTGTCATTTAAATTAATATAGCAACTTTCTAAAAATAGCCTCTTATTGATATTAGATTCACAATGAAGTAAATAGTCATTTTCGTAATCAATGTTACGTTGTAAGGAAACACAATGATCCACTATGACACTATGTGCATTATTATTTTTGTAGATCATATTGATGTTGTTTAAGCCTTTTTTGAATGTATTGGTGTAGTTTTGGATTCTTATCTTTCATGCTAGAGAACATTAGCTAAATTCAAATTTAGTTATCGGTTATAGACTTAAGATGTTGGTGACGACGTTTACATTACGGTAACGATATACAGGGTGTTCATTTTATTTTGCCCATTATTGCTATCTCGAGAACTATAAGAGCTATAAGGTCGGTTAATTTAGCAAACAATTTCTATTTTATACGACTATTAAAAAGAGCGAAACAAATTATTTTTAAAACCAGTGGTTCTCAAAATACAGTATACAACTTTCTTACTTGAAATGGGACATCTATATATTTTTATATATTTGGAATCTACGTAAAATTACGAATTGAACGTTATGCTTGAAGTAAATAAGAAATAAATTTAAAAAGCCTAAGAGAAAGTTATGAATAATTAACCTGCTAAGCCAATGGTTTCCCAAATTTTTGTTCTCGTTCCCCCCCCCCCCCCCCAGGCATTAAAAATTCTTCGCGCCCCCCTTCAGGCTTCAAAAATTTTTCGCACCCCCTACATCTGCCCGTTCCAGTAGTTTTTGAACCGGAAATAATTAATTAATTTCGCTTCATGAACCCCCCCTCCCTTGGAAAACAGTTTGGGAAACACTGTGCTAAGCCATGATATCAGGCAGGCTATGAAAACATTTGATATAATATTGAGTAATATTAAAGTCAATTGTTTAATTAGTAAGTTATGTTTGTAAAATTATCTATTTTGTTACAAAAAAAATAATCACCTTGTTATCACAGCTTACCTGATATTCACTTTAAGCATATCGTTGAATTCGTAATTTTACGTAAATTCCAAATATATAAAAATATATAGGGTGTCCCACTTAAAATACGAAAGTTGCATTCTGTATTTTGAGAACCACTGGTTTAAAAAAAATGTTTTGCTCACTTTAATAGTTTTGTAAAATAGAAATTGTTTGCTAATTTAACCGACCTTGTAGCTCTTTTATTTTTCGAGATAGCAATAGTGGACAAAATAAAATGAACAACCTGTATATATTTTTGATAATGGATTGTCTGCCGGAATGCGAGATTCATTTATGGATTTTATAGACTTAACAAAATTTCTATAACCTGATCAGGTTGAAATAGTTTTATAAAAATGTTTTCTTTTTTCTCCATTGTATTAAAATACATTGTTATTCATATACATCTGTATGGTAAGTTGCCAAAAACAAAATTTTGTAGAATTTTGCTATAGCCGTTAAATATTTCTTAGACTTGAAAATGGCTATAACCATAGCCGGAACATCGAAATAATAAAAATTCTTCAATAAAGAAATTATCATCGCCGATTGAAGCTTTATTATCCAAGAATCCTCACCACTGAAATAAAATTAGCTTATCCCAATTTAATAAGTCACGATCACTGCAAAAATATTGTAATTAATAATCGAGATATTTGATATTTATATTTAAATAACAATTAATTTATGCTTAATGCTAAATATATACCTACCTTTTAAATATACTACGTACGTTCTACATTTTGAATTTTAGAAATTACATTCGCATTCATATTTTTTTTTTCATGTTGAAGAGTTGTCACATTGAACTAGGGTAATAACATTTGTTTCAGGATTTATTGGTGTTGCTACGGCAATGAGTTGATATATTGATTAAATCATTAATTCAGATGTTAATTTAATTTTAAATTTAATATAACGCGTACAATTGTATGCTTTTTCAGGGAAATTTTTCTTATTACTTACAGTTAAATTAATAGACAGTAAATGTGAAAATACCTGGCCAAAATAAAATAGTAAAACAGTGGTTCATGGTGTATTTAAAACTATTACAAAGTATTTGCAATGATATGTTCTTAACTAATATAGGTTTTAGTTTATATACGTAACTCGCTTACATCATCTTTCTTAGTAATTGTCCAGTCAAATTAATTGAACCCAAACTGCCAGCGAAATATGTATTATTACAATGAAATAGGTACAAGAAAAAGGTTCTACGATGTATTTAAAGTTTTCTCGTAATAAATCCAGTTGGCGAGGTGCGAGATGAGTTTAGGAAGGCGATAGAAACAGGAAGAGGTGCGCGGTACAAATACGCGCATCATTAAATTTTAATTATAACATCTATAGGACGGCAATAAATCAAGCGGGTCTGGAACGGACCTTACTTTGTTTAAACAAGCAAACAAGAACTTTTTGCACTACCCTTTCTCGCCGAGGGTGTTATGATTTATTCACTGGACGCTTGCTTGTTGTGAAAAATGCAAATTCATTTATGCATCGGTTATGTGCAACACCACATCACCTAGTTTACAATTTTACTTGCTTATTTTATTTCTGTTGTTGGCTGTTCCAAACTTTTGAAATATTACGTTTTATTTATCATATCCGAAAAATATAAGGAGTTGATTTTTAAGTTTTGCCAGTGGTGTATTATAAGGTACCGGAACGTCAAAATTTTCAAGACACCAATAATAAAGTATTTTAAAATAATTGTTTATTAATATTTCTTATTAAATAGTAGAAAAATCTTTTAGGCCCGATGAAAATTATATTAATGAAGAAAGTTTATTGTGAAAAATTTATGCACCTCTCCGGAATTTTAACTCCGGACCTACTGAACTACAAGGTCCCACTGAAGTCTTTTTAAGTCATAGATTGATGAATACTTAGCGCGACACATTTTTATGAAATTTAGAGTAAACCGTCTTTCTTAAATGTTCATATTGTTACAATGTGATCTAATGTTATGTAATAAATCGTAGAAAGAGGCTCCAGAATCAATGATAATTTTATTAACGAAGAATTTTTTTTGTCAATTTCAAGTGTCGCACCTCGCGCTTTGTTGGGGACTTCACTTCACACACATCCTTTCCTCCAGTACGCCAGTACTACATGTCAAAATTAGATATTCATAATCCTACATTTCTGAAATTATGATTTAATATATATATATATATATATATATATATATATATATATATATATATATATCGGAATATCCCTCTATAGTAAATAGTATAATAAAATAGTTATTTATGTAACAAGTGTGTAAAGTAGTACTTTTTTGGTCGAGTGCGATGTTTCACGCATGAGGCGTATGCAACATTTTTCCTACAACCGAAATGGTATTGATATTTCTCATAATACTGAGTGTACAGGCATCCAGCAGCTTCAAATACTGTTAGTACTCTTTCGCGTAACACTGTACAAAATGTAAGTTAAACACTTGGAAGAATCTCAGACAGACGATGATTCGTCTTTTATAATGTACAAATTGTACATTTAATATTAATATTAAAAATTAGGTTCGGTTAGAATACATGCCAAAAATTGTTAATGTCCTTAAAAATTAGATCAGTACTCAATCTGTTAAAAAAATATGAGATTTGTTTCATTTACAGTGTATATTCATATTTCTTAATAAATTTTATTACTTTTATTATTATTTACTACCTAATTATATACTTGACAGGTAAATTAACCGAATTTTAATGTTGCCTAGCACTAGTGCGTGAAAGGTACTTTTCACGCACTAGTGCTCGAAAAGTGACACTTTACACACTGTAATGAGTGCGTGAAAAGTACTTTTCACGCACGGTTGTAGGAAAAAATATTTTTGCATGCAAAACTTAAATTTAATAGCATATCTGATATAACTTATCTATATAAATAAATCTTATTCCTTGTCGTTAGTTCTTAGTTCAGCTAGCTTTTCTGACATGGTTGATACTTTCATCATGAGAATGATAAAAAATATAAATTTCAATCAAGTCGCTCTGTCTGACATTAAAAATGTGATTCATTTGTCATAAGACAATAGAATGTGATATAAAATTATCGATGTTTGCTTGTGTTTATCTTCGTTTTGCTCATTTACTGTTTGCTACAGTAGAATTTTCATTTCTAATTCTTTTAATAAATCTTGTTTCTTAAGGTACATTATAATATTAATAAATACCAAATTTTAATATTTAAAATTTCTTTAAAAAATTGTGAAAAAAGTTGAAGCGCGATGATATGTCGCGATTTTAGAACTAAATAACACATAAATTATAATTACATTTTACTTATTGTGGAGTATATGGAAAGCTAAATATTTGAAGGTAAAATACATTGAGAGTGGTTTGGTTTAATTAGTCTTCCTTACTTTTCGCAGCGAGATGTTATTCTACGAGAAATTGGAATTACGATGAGTAATTCGCAAATCAATCAGGATGAGATGAGAGAGAATCGAAGCGAAATCAATTAATTTTGAAAGAAATTTCATCTGTTTGCATCTTGATTAAAAATTTCGTTGGAATTGCAACTATTGGAATGGAGTTGGGCGATAAACGAGTTCTGTTCTTAGCTGATGACGTAATAACATCCTAGTTAGAACTACGGCAGTCAGGGCAACTTCAGTTACAGCTTCAGATCCTCGGTTGGCGGTACGTCGATATCATTAGCGTATGCCGCAGGATAAATATTTACGTAATCAGTAATAGAAACGTACACGGGCACAGGCACCACGGAGCTCATGAATATCTTATTTCTTCTCTTTCTGGTAAACAACTTGAGGCGATTCGTTTTCTTAATAATTCTCAGAATTGACGTAAGCGTAATTGAATATTTCTAGCTACAGTTCGTTGCCATGTAAAGATATATACGCCATTAAAAAATTATTGCGTCACAACTTACGTAATCATACATTTTATTCATTAAAATCACAATATGGTCGTACAAGAAACTAATTTTTTTTGCTACGACAGGTGAGCAAAGCACAGGAATTTTAATCATTTTACAATTATGTTTTCCTGTTTTGCGTACACAAAGTGAATTTTGTAGAACTGTTTTTCTAAAATACAGTGATGCAATGAAAAATTTTGTATAGTTTTGTAAAAATACTGCTATTAAATTTATTTTATAGTAAAATAAATACATCGTGCTGTGAAATGGATTTGTTTATTAACATTAAAGTTTTTATTTTTAACTTGATAACAAAAATTATTAATTTTACCTTAACCTAACTTAATATGATTATTAGATGCAACCAAGGACGTAGTCGTAACTGAGAAATAGAATATACAACGGTAATAAAATGTATACACATGATATTAATCACTTTTTACAATGCAGTTATTACATATTCTTACAGTAATACTAGCGTTATTGCTGGCAGAAATAGAAATTTCTGGAAGTGATTACTCTGATAAAAGAATGTGACTTGTTTCATTTGGGTTTAGCATATTTTCCTGTACAGGTATAGGATTCTGGGAGTTATTTTGAAGTACTTTAATAGATTTTTCTAACTTTACGATAGTGGAAGTAGAAACTTGTGTGGTAAATTTCAAATCATCTGTGCAACTTAAATTTTCTTTTTTAATGATGTATCCACATAAGCTTCTGCTACAGCTAAGGATTTTCACCCTTCATGCTTTTTCAATGTCAGTGTATCACAACCTTGATTTGCAACACGTGAGGCGAAAGCAGTGACCCGTATAGAGTTCAGGCTTGGGCAATTTGAGAAAATGTGCAATTTTTTTGAGAAATTCGCCAATTTTGTTTATTTCAATTGTAGATGTGCATCTACCTTTTCTGTACGTAACGAAAAATCGAGTGTATGTAGTATGTGCCGGTCGTAATTGAACGTATTTGTTAATAAGACCAATCCATGATGCTTCTGTTATTAAAAAAAGTCATGAAATTTTAGTTTTTGTTTTTGGTATATTTACTGTTATGATATCCAATTTTAAATCATTCACACTAAAGGTGCATTCACAAATGAAAATTAGGTTTATGGTTTTTGTTTAGGTTTAGTAAGTCATTCATAAATGTAGGTTTAAATTACCTGAAAATTAGTTTTGATATGTACAGACATCTGTGTAAATGCTTCAAAAACAAGATTAAAATATCGGTTGAGCAGTACTCAACAAGACACCTGTGCGCCGTGAAACTGTCATTCGCTTGGCATTATTGGTTATATTTCAGCAACTAAGTTATGACAGTTTCCATGTTCTTCTCGCATTTGTTTAAAAAGCCGAATCCACAAAGTAGATACTAAATAAAGATGGGTGTATATATCTATATCATTTCAGGCTCGTTCTCACTGGTGAACTTTGTCACGTCAAATTAAATCATTAACCTAAAGTTTGGACCTTGCAATGTTTAGCTTTATGATTTGGATTTAGAGATCCTAAATTCTGAAGTGTGAATGGGGTCATTACATAATATGCGGCCAAAATCTTTAAAATCTAAAGTATAAACCATAAATCTAAACCTAATTTTTATTGAATGCACCTTTATATAAGTGAGTTCATCTCTTCTGCAGGCACCGCAGTACTCCAATGTAATATTTAGTATAATATCTAGTGGAAACATATTACATCAATAAACCTACGTTCATTGCCAAAAATCGAAAGACATGTTCTCATCATGGAATAATTAGCCCACATTGTAGATGTCTTTTTCGTTTCACTCATAATTTTATAGTATGCTAATACCATATTTTCTGTTATAGTCATTACATTATTTTCATTGCACCATTCGCAGAAGTTATGATATTCGTTTTTATATTTTAGTTTTGACTATTCAGGTAACAATGTACAGGGTGGGGCAGAAAAACCTATCCGATTTCAAATCCCTTTTTCCCAGAAGAGGGAGCAGGTAGAGTAGTGTGGTAAAAACCGTTAGAAAGCCGGTTTTATGCCATTTGTCAGTAGTCAACATGCCTTGGTCTGGTGAACATCGTGCTTTTGTTATTGAGCGATTTATCGAATGCGGCGGTTCGATAATTGCTACACAACGTGCTTTTCGAATTCATTTCGGACTCGGGCGTCATGATCCTGTTCCACATCACGCTACGATTAAAGTGTGGGTGTCAAATTTTAGACAGACGAGTTCAGCATTGAAAAAGAAGTCGCCTGGACGTCCCAGGACAGCAACAGGACCTGAAAACGTGGCCAATGTGAGAGCCGCGATTGAACGTTCCCCGCGTCGTTCGGCGCGAAAACATTCGCTCGCTTTGGCGATTTCCAACCGCAGTATTCGGCGCATTTTGCACCGGGACCTCAAAATGCATCCCTACAAAATGGTTGTTGCACAGGAATTAAGTGAAAGGGATTTTGAAACCCGTACGAACCTGTGTCGCGATCTCCGAGAACTCCCAAACGACGATGTTGTGCTCTTCACGGACGAAGCCCATTTTCACCTTTGTGGTGCCGTTAACAGGCAGAATTTTCGATATTGGAGTGACGAAAATCCTCGAGAAATCCATCAGGAACCCCTCCATAGCCCAAAAGTGACTGTGTGGTGTGCTCTTTCCCGCCTAGGCGTCTGGGGGCCTTACTTTTTTGAAGAAAATGGGCAAACCGTAACGGTCAACAGCGAGCGCTATTGTTTCATGCTGGAAAATTTTCTTAGACCCAAACAGGATGGTGCAACCGCCCACACATCGCGACGATCAATGGACATTCTCAGGGAACTGTTTCCCGGTCGCCTCATTTCCCTGAGAGGTGATCTTGGCTGGCCGCCGCGCTCACCGGATCTCACTCCATGTGACTTCTTCCTTTGGGGTTACCTCAAATCGAAGGTTTACCAGCATCGACCAAGGACCCTTCTTGCTTTACGAAGGGAAATTGCTCGGGCAATTGAAGAAATTCCTGTGGAAATGACGGTGAAAGTCATGGAAAGCTACCGCGAGCGCCTAAATCAGTGTATCCGCTCCCAAGGACGACATTTGAGTGATGTGCTTTTCAAAACTTAAATTTAAAAATGGCATAAAATTTGCGATATGTTAATAAAAAATTTTTTTGACAAGTTGAGTGGTTTTAATTTTATAACGTTTTGAAATCGGATAGGTTTTTCTGCCCCACCCTGTATTAATTGCATTAGAGGCAATGATTCTTACCTCAGGAGGAATGCATTGTAATTCTCCGCCCACTTTGAAATAGAAATCTTGTTAGATATTACTTTCGGATATATTTTAAATAAACGTCAAAATAAATTGTTACTTGAATTTCAAATGTTTATTGAAACTGTTAGTCTTACCAACCCTGACATTTAATATTTCTACTTAATATTATTTTTTTAAATTAAAATAAATTATGCGACATAGGAAAAATAGTATGAAAAACATATGTTACAACGACCAGTTGTAATATTCGTACATTGTGTTACTCGCCTAGGCTCATTTACGCAAACTAGTACTCATATTACAATAAGGGTCATTGTAATAAGTTTTTCAATATACTATTGTACAAAACTTGTTTAATTTTTACTTTAATTTGAAGTAACTGTTAAACGTTCGGATATACTTCCTACTTAGCAATGTAGAATCATAAAAACAAATACATATTTTAGATATTCTAAATCAAGACAGGCAAGGCTTACTTGTTGGTGCAAATCTATATAATAAGAGACAAGTTTACCCAATGTAATTTGGGCTACTTCAGATTTTCGCTGTTGCCAGTGCAATCTACTGAATGGCTTAAATGGAACAGAGCATATCTTCAGACAAATATCAGTGGAAGTGCGCCAGGAATCGTTTCAAATTATATTTTATTTTATCATGTCGTGAAGATGTTTTCATTATATTTGCTACTCCATCTTTAGTTAATAGTAACACGTTGCTTGTAAACTTGCAAATGAAATATACTGCTGAAATTGAATGTGTGGATTGTTAAACATCTAGTATGTATAAATCAGTGAATATGCATAGTTCAGTGATAAATATTAGGAATGCTATGAATATGATAGTTACATGACTGCTATTAGAATGTTAACTTGTGAAAATAATATGTTCCAATAGAATGTACGGTCATTGATAATTCCTGCATAAATTTAGATTCAATTTAATATACATTCTATATTGTGGGATATTAGATATTTCATGTAATTATTTAGGTATGAATAGTATGTTATGAAAATTTTAAACGCAATAAAACTAATACATACATGTACATATTATTAATGCCAGTCTGTTTACCATATGCATTACACTCATTACAGAGATTCTACAAATTGAAATTGAATCTGAGTTATTTCTGCTCGAACCATCTGGCCGTCTGTATACATACATATATTAGTTGTAGAAACGCAAAAATAAAAGGTTTGATTACCACGGGGTGCAATTAATTAATCAGTTGTAAGTCCTAAATATATTGCATAGAAATTCCTCGCTATAATCTTGTTTATATAGTCGTATATGGTAATCCACGATAGTATGTGCGGTACTAGAAGCTTTGATCCTACAGGGGCTGAGACGTCTCTAATGATGATGAGATCTGGAGAAACTATGAAACAGTAATAATAGTTCAGATATCTCAGAACTGTAGACACATAAATATAAATACTAGATATATCAAGCGCACCATGGAAGAATAACAAAAAAACTAACAATTGGACACGGCACGGACTACACACACTAGTCAACAGCAGAAACATAAAAAAAATCTGATGTGGCCAACATCAAACCTCCCGCTTTTTAATTTTTATTAATTAAAATATATACATTTACATATTTAGTTATTGGCGGAAACTGTATTAAGATTCATTCCATATAACTATGGTTCTATTTAGTATTTTATTTTTAAAACGTTGCTACTATTAATTTAAAATTATTAGTTCTTTGACAGTGACATTTATCTGTCAGTTACATACATTTAAGATATAAACTGTGTAACCAAGGAGTTGTGCTTGTTTAAAGCGTAGGCTCCGGGATTTAAATTACAGGTAATTTTATAAATTTATCCATAAAATATATAGAAAAAGTATTTATGCAAATCTGTAGAAAATTTAATAATCTTTAATTTTTAACACTTATCTTGAAAAAATAACATTTGGAGGTATTTTTCGAAGAAAATCTATTTTGAGCTTCAAGTAAAGTGTTATTTCCGGTTATCTGATATACAACAAAATCTAATGGTCTCTTCCCATATTAGAATAAAGTAGAAATACAAGGTTTCAAAATTTTCTGAATGATCGTATTTGAGTTAGAGTGAAGGATCCACACACTCAAACACACACACACACGCACACACACACACACACACATACACACATACACACACATACACACATACATACATACATACATACATACATACATACATACATACATACATACATACATACATACATACATACATACATACATACATACATACATACATACATACATACATACATACATACATACATACACACATACAGACACAGACACACACACACACACACACACACACACACACACACACACACACACACACACACATATATATATATATATATATATATATATATACAGACATCATCGTGAAAATGTTAAAATAGGATTCTAGGGACCTTAAAACGTGGTCATTTAGCAAAATCTCGATATGCGATTTTTAGCACGATCCCTATACCTCCCTTACCAAGGGTAGCGGGAGGTAAAAATTGTTTACCTTTCATTAGACTTTTAACTGGGAATCTAAGTTGGAAGACCTTTTTACGGTGGAATATTGTGATCTCTTCCTAGAGTATTAAAATTGTTCTTAAATGTGGAGGCGAGGGGCGCCAGGTTACATTTATTAAAAGATTTCAGCAATGACGATATCTGTATTTTTGAGGTCGTTTACAAAGCGTGAATTTATGGGTTTCCAAAGTTGTTGTGAAGAAAGGATTGCATAGGGCACTTTTTACTACTTGAAAAATGGAAATAACTTTATTTTCAATGACAATCGTATTCAAACCAAGGGTTAAGGTCATATAATGCGTTAAGATACACGAATTCTTTAAATTATATATAATATTTTTTCAGAATGCCAGAGATTTTTTGTTTATCTTAAAAATGTATAGTAATGAAATATAATAATTTCAACATATATATATATATATATATATATATATATATATATATATATATATATACAGGGTGCCCCATAACTTCAGGTACATATTAGAAGGGCATATAGTTCTTAATGTCCTGATTACGGAACAAAAAGAATTTAATCAAAATTCAAAAATTAGTTTTTGAGGTTTTTGAAGGAAACAGTTTTGGGACACTGGTTGAATAGGTAGTTTTAATATTAAATATTACGTTGTATTATATCTAATTAATAAGAAATGTTTGCATAATAAAATCATTTCATTAGGTTTCTAGTAGCCGGCCACATAAATTGTGTTTCTTATAACAGTTTCGATATTGCTCTTCTGATTATTGTTACAAATATGAATGGTTACAGTAACAGTGAGTTAATGGATATGTTGCTAATGTATGGCGAAGCAGGGCAAAACTGTAGATTAGCTCAGCGTTATTACGCTGAACGTTTCCCAGGACGACGGCATCCGAATTCTCGCATATTTGTAAGCCTTACTCAACTCCTTCGCGACACTGGTTCTTTGCAACCTAATCGGGGAAGAGACTGCGGGGCTCATCGGAGACCAGTAAATGTTGAAAATGCTGTCTTAGATTTGGTACGCAATGACCCAACAATCAGCATAAGGAGAATATCTCGTCAACTACCAGGTGTACCACGAATGACAATTTGGAGAATTTTAAGGAATAATAATTTACATCCTTATCATTTTCAACGGGTCCATGCGTTAATTGAACCCGATCATTACTCTCGAGTAAGGTTTTGTGAATGGCTTCTAAACCAACATGCTCAGGATGGCAATTTTACGTTAAAAGTAATATTTTCCGACGAAGTGATATTTTCTCGTGATGGTATACATAATATTCATAACTGTCACTACTGGGCCGAAGAAAATCCACATGCTGCTGTCAGGAGTCATTTTCAGCACATATTTTCACTAAATGTTTGGGCTGGGATGGTAAACGGATCGTTACTGGGACCATACATACTTCCTAACAGACTGTAACGAGTGTTTTATAATATTTTCTCTGTTTGGGCTTCCATTTACATTATTTGTTCATAAAAATTCTTGACGCTTTCTATTATAGGAAATTTTTGACATAATAGTTAAGCTGGTAACAGTGATTTGTGTTTTTGTTGTGTCCGTTGTGCGTTGCTAAGATATTTTGTGTATTTAGTGCACTCATACAAATCCCAGACAACAAAATGGTACAAAAATCGTTTAAGAACGAAGCTCTTTCTAGCATCAATAAACATGCTAAACTATTATTTAGAGATGACTATTCAAGGTCACTTGTTCGAAAAAAATAAATATATATACAACATTTTATAGCAGTAGCTTAGCAACATTTTGTATTAGAAAGAGAAAGATTATTTGACGGATGTCTATTTAATTTGTACGGTGTGACAGAGCGTAGCCTACGTTATTAATACAAGGCCGGGAAACTTCACAATATCTGTCAAACAGAAACTCTAGTTCCAAACTTGCCGCTTTGGCGCGACTTATTCTCGCTGTCATTTTTGACGTGTGTTTTGTGATCTGGGAATGATTATTTACAATTTTTGCTGAATAATTTGTCTGAATTATTAGAAGATATTCCACTTAATGTACGTCAAATTGCATGGTTTATGCATGACGGTGCGCCGCCACATTTTGCTAGAAATGTCATACATCATCTTGACAGAGTATTTGAGGACAGGTGGATTGGTCGAGGAGGTCCCGCGTCTTGGCCCCCTAGATCCCCGGATTTCATTCCGTTAGATTTTTATTTGTGGGGTAATTTTAAATCCCTCGTCTATGATAATCAAGAGGCACCTGAAACCCTTGAAGAATTACGGCAACGAGTTGAAAATTGTGCTGAAAGAATTAGACAAGAGAATGCAATTCATCGGGCTTGTTCAATTTCTTTAATTCAACGTGCTGCATTATGTTTAGCTGTTAATGGAAATAATTTTGAACACTTTTTGTAAAAATAAAGTAAATAATTTGATTTTTTTTCATTACATACACATCTCCCAAACTTAATTGGTGTGACAAAGCTTTACGTAATTGCATAAATTAATGTCATTGTTAAATTATTTTATGTAATAGTTATAACTAATTTCACTATTCCAAATATTATAGTATCCAGGGGTACAAAAAATGTTCTTCTTAAGTGAACTACCCTTAATTATAGGAATTTTGAAAAAAATCTTTTTGTTCCGTAAACAGGACATTAAGAACTATATACCCTTATAATATGTACCTGAAGTTATGGGACACCCTGTATATATATCTGCTGGATCTTACATAAATGATAGTTTTTTTTTTAATTACTAACTTTAACTTTATTAATTATTAAGTATAATCTAGCACATGCTGACGAATATGTTCCATTTGTGTATTATTAAAACTGAAATTTTAGTTCTCCTTCAGTACAAATGTCTTACATGTCGTACTTTAATTCTTCGTAATATGTTTCATTTGAATATTTACTATATATTCTACTCGTTAGAAAGTTCTTGGTAAGCAGTAGAAACGTTGTTAGTGATGTCTTCACATTGAGGTTTTCTTTGTAAATTCTGCTATAACTTGTATTTATATGTACATCTTTGAGTTAGTTTTCCCGCTAGACAAAATTTGTGATAGAAGAACATAGATAAGTGAGTAGTAATTCGTCGTTGGTAGAGAAATGAGGTACAGACGTATAGGATTCTCAGTTTGGAATGTTTGGTAACGTATTCACCGGGGCAAAGTTGCACGGTTGCTGTGATAGTTTTATCTCGTTGCCAAAACCTTGTAAAGTTTTGTTGTTCGTCTTGGCGTACGTACGGTATGGTGCGGCGCCTAATTTAAGTTTGCAGGAACGATCGGAACGTTTGCGCCCGGAGGGCACATTGCGGCACGCGGGGTGACATAGTGAAAATCTCTCGCGGGGTTTCATATAACTTGCTGAGAGCTTCGAGATTTCCGATAAGTAATTACTGCCGAAGAAAAGTGAGTTTGCCTAAAATTTTGCGATAAATAGGTAATTGGAATGATCTTGTCCTAAACTTTTGAGTAAATAACACAAATACTTTTTCTATTTTGTATTGACTTAGGTTAATTATTTTATTTATATCATGATTTAATGTACCTAAGTATTTATTTTTTTTAAAAATATCTGATTTACTAGAAATTTATATTTTTATTTTTATCGCCCTTACAGTTACATATTATTTTTTTTTTTATTTATAGATTTATATTAATGTCCATAATCATAAACAAAAAAATTAAAATGGCTCGTAGCTTGTTACAATTTGTGACAAATAGAATCAAATTTGACAAATGACATTTCGATTTTTCTTTCGGTGTTTTTTTACTGTATAAAAATTATAACGCATCGTTTAAAATTTTACGAGTGTTTATGAATATGGGCATAAGCCTGTTTTTAAATAATTTTTTTTTGTTTATTAAGTTATCTAGTATCTACTGGTATTTACATTTCTTTTTTAGTTGAAAGACGTACTGGTTTTCATCCGGCAAATGATATATATATATATATATATATATATATATATATATATATATATATATATATATATATATAATTCAACCATGTAATCATTTTATATATTGTGATATAGAAATATTGAGAAAAATTCAATTGAAATTTAAATAAATTTGATTTTTACAGCTATTTTTCAGTAGGCTATGTGTGAAAAACAATAACTGCTATCTATCATTTTGAATTATTTACGATAGAAAACAAATAGAACATTATTTATAAAGTTATTAACAAATATCTGTTTCATCAAAATAACTATAAAAATGAAATTTGTTTAAATTTTAATTGAATTGTTCTTAATATTTTTGTTGTTATACTTGGTTGAATTCAGAAAAATATACTCTATCGAATGGGTGTATAAAATATATGCCATTTCATTTAACAAAATATAACTTTGTTGTCTAACTTGAGAACCACTAGTTTAAAAAAAAAAATTTTATTCCCCCTTGGTCTTCTATAAGATTCTTATAGTATTTTATTGTATCTTTAATAATACAGAAATTATTTGAAGTAGCTGTTTAGCTGTTACACCCTGTATATATGACGTTTTGTTCAGTGGCACTAAAAATGTACACTTCAAGAATTAATCCCCTATAAGAGCAGTACGAACAGTAAATAATAATGTCTATATTAGTTAATGTAAGAGTAAATACAGTTTGGATCTAAATGCATTCTTTTATTAAATTATTTATTTTTATGTTTCACTGCCGACGATATGACTAATAATACAAATAATATCTTTACCCTAGCGCGGTTGAAACATGTTATCTTCGGTTTTCAAAATGGTATCGCTACTATTTATACTACCTAGGTCAACGATTCAATTGAAGTATAAAATGACATAAAATTCCAGACTTCGCTGATATATAATGCCAAAGATAGAACTAGTTTTATGTATGAGTAAAAGAAGTATAGCAGTATAGGTAAAAGAATAGGTACATGTAGGTACGTAATGTATTAAAACATTTTGATTATAAGTGTTGACACGGTTGAGGTTAAGCACGTATTTAGATAAAATAGATGAAAATGGTGCTGAAATTGCTACTATTACAATAATGAAATGACCAATATTCAAGAGCAAAATAAGGAAAATTGGATGATTTAATATTTCATTTCAAATTCAAATAAAAGTTATGTGCCTGGAACATTTTTCACTTTATACGTTAAGACAAGAAATGTCGTGGATGCCAACATCGTAACCATTATATTTGTAGCTTGCATGATAAATTGGCATACACTTAGTACTTATACACCGTAATAATAGACCTTTTCAGTTTAAAGAGATAGAAGATATGCGCAATAGGGATCTGCGCATAGTAAGAACAATTGAGATCTATGACATTTGTTTCTAAAAAAAAAAAAAAATTAGTGGTAAAATGTGAGAAAAGTTTTTGACAACTTTAAAAAACTTCTCGGAAAAAGTTACAAAAGCTTTTATTGGAGCTAAAATGTCTAACGATGTAAATTTTCGTCGAGAGTACAGGTATTTTAATGACTGCAATATTTTTTACGTTTCGTTTGACAGCCAAATTGGCAATTGTTGGTGCCATTTTACTTAATATTTGCAGCGATAGAAAGAGATAGCCGTTAAATTGAAAAGGTCTATAAGGTATAAGTCAAATGATGGATTATGATATGACGTAAAATATCACAGAATAGAATATTAAAACTTAAGTTAAAGTTACAGAAAAAAGGCAATCTATTCAAGCACGAGTTTGAAATTAGGACACGAGCGCGTAGCGGCGAGTACGCGAACGAACAAGTGCTTGAATAACATTCTGTAACGAGTGTTTTATAATATTTTCTCTGTTTAGGCTTCCATTTACATTATTTCTTCATAAAAATTGTTGACGATTTCTATTATACGAAATTTTTGACATAATAGTTAAGTTGGTAACAGTGATTTGTGTTTTTGTTGTGTTCGTTGTCCGTTGCTAAAATATTTTGTGTATTTAGTGCACTTATACAAATCCCAAACAACAAAATGGTACCAAAAATCGTTCAAGAACGAAGCTCCTTCTAGCATCAATAAACATGCTATACTATTATTCACGAAAGATGACTATTCAAGGTCATTTGTTTGAAGAAAAAATACACAGCATTTTATAGCAGTAGCTTAGCAATATTTTATATTAGAAAGAGAAAATTATTTGGCGGATGTCTATTTAATTTGGACGGTGTGACAGAGATACGTACATAGTGCCATTACTTACTTGTGACGTATGTTGTAGAGTTACAGACATGTAATTATCTACTATACTGCCCTCTGTACAAATGTTTATCCAGTGGCGTTGACATTCATATCAAATTATTATTTTATGACTTACGTCAGGTCTATATTTTTGTTTTATGCAAAAACGTAGGTGAAGAAGATAAAATGTTGAGAAAAGCATTATTTAAAAAGAAACAAAATTTTCAAAAATAGTATATTATGTTATTAGGAGTAGAAAGCGGTCTTTTTGTGTTGAACCCAGCTATTGCGGCCGAGGCACTAGCCGAGGCCTGGCAAGCTGGGTAAAACACAAAAAGGGCGTTCTACTCCGAATGACATATACTATTTTTTCTTCAAGTGTTTCAAATAATTTTTTGACATTTTTTTGGAATTTTGTTATTTGTAAAATTTGCAATTTTAGTCAAAGCTGGCTGTGTACACTACAAAACACAAACGATTCAACTGTCAAATAACAATTTTCAATATGATCTGTGTTGCTGTGGCTACTGCCGCTGCCAGCGGTGAACTAAGAAACTAACATTTTTTTACTAGTACAACAATAACAACATTTTTGTACTAGTAAGACAATGAATATCTTCTACAGCGTGTGTACAGTAGCATAATATGCATATTATAATACCCTTGAAGAAAAAATACATTTATTTTTTCAGTTAAAATGTACCCATAAATATTTCGCGTTGCACGCCTATGGATACGAAAAGCAGTGATGTTCTCTCCAAGTAATATATTAGACGGCTTATAAAATACCTTGAATAGTCATCTTTCGTGAATAATACTATGGAATATCTCATTTTTATTCCGACGCATAGAAAATAAATTTACAATAATAATATGGTATTTCTTGACTGATGGTATGACGTTGGAGATGCAGTCTTGGTAAACTTCGTGACAAACGCCAAAGAGCTATTAGTTCTCAGCAAAAAGGACCTCAGAACTATGACAGGTATATTTACTGGTCATTGTCCTCTGAAATACCATCAATTTAAGATTGGTATGGCTGAAAACTCGACTCTGCGAAGAGGACGAAGAAACTTCGGAACACATTGTATGTGAAGGTCCAGTTGTGGTCGCAAGTAGACTTAACCATCTAGGTAAAAAGTGTCTTGCGGCAAATGAGATCGGGAAACTGACTCCTGGAGCAGTAATTGGCTTCATAAGAACACTGGAACTACTTCCAGAAAGCTACGATAGGGACGTGTTACAATAGATTTCACAGGTCGCAGTGGCAAAAGTGGTTAGCGCTTAAAGCTTTCAACTTTAATAATAATAATAATAATAATAATAATAATAATAATAATAATAATAATAATAATAATAATAATAATAATAATAATAATAATAATAATAATAATAATAATAATAATAATAATAATAATAATAATAATAATAATAATAATAATAATAATAATAATAATAATAATAATAATAATAATAATAATAATAATAATAATAATAATAATAATAATAATAATAATAATAATAATAATAATAATAATAATAATAATAATAATAATAATAATAATAATAATAATAATAATAATAATAATAATAATAATAATAATAATAATAATAATAATAATAATAATAATAATAATAATAATAATAATAATAATAATAATAATAATAATAATAATAATAATAATAATAATAATAATAATAATAATAATAATAATAATAATAATAATAATAATAATAATAATAATAATAATAATAATAATAATAATAATAATAATAATAATAATAATAATAATAATAATAATAATAATAATAATAATAATAATAATAATAATAATAATAATAATAATAATAATAATAATAATAATAATAATAATAATAATAATAATAATAATAATAATAATAATAATAATAATAATAATAATAATAATAATAATAATAATAATAATAATAATAATAATAATAATAATAATAATAATAATAATAATAATAATAATAATAATAATAATAATAATAATAATAATAATAATAATAATAATAATAATAATAATAATAATAATAATAATAATAATAATAATAATAATAATAATAATAATAATAATAATAATAATAATAATAATAATAATAATAATAATAATAATAATAATAATAATAATAATAATAATAATAATAATAATAATAATAATAATAATAATAATAATAATAATAATAATAATAATAATAATAATAATAATAATAATAATAATAATAATAATAATAATAATAATAATAATAATAATAATAATAATAATAATAATAATAATAATAATAATAATAATAATAATAATAATAATAATAATAATAATAATAATAATAATAATAATAATAATAATAATAATAATAATAATAATAATAATAATAATAATAATAATAATAATAATAATAATAATAATAATAATAATAATAATAATAATAATAATAATAATAATAATAATAATAATAATAATAATAATAATAATAATAATAATAATAATAATAATAATAATAATAATAATAATAATAATAATAATAATAATAATAATAATAATAATAATAATAATAATAATAATAATAATAATAATAATAATAATAATAATAATAATAATAATAATAATAATAATAATAATAATAATAATAATAATAATAATAATAATAATAATAATAATAATAATAATAATAATAAATTAGCAGAATGCTACACCAATATTCTTCATAACCCTGAACTACTTCCCGAATTTATGACTACTGGAAACACATACCTTTTGTCAAAAACAGAAACTCCCAGTCCTGATCCATCCAAATATAGGCCAATCACATGTCTATCTACCACCTACAAAATCCTCTCCTCAATAATAGCAGAAAAAATATACGAACACCTAAATGTAAACAATTTACTGGATGAGGAGCAGAAAGGATGCCGAAAAGGATCACAGGGCTGTAAGGAACAACTTGTAATAGATAACGTTATTACTAATCATGCAAAGAAAATAAAGGGAGAACTACATACTGCGTATATTGATTATAGGAAAGCGTATGATAGTGTACCACACTCATGGTTGCTAGATTGTTTGGAGCTATATGGAGTTGAGAAACATATAATAAACTTTCTCCAACATGGAATGCAAAAGTGGAAGACCACCATAACCCTAAACACAAAAGAGAACAGTATAAATGCTGGCCAAGTACTGATTAAACGAGGCATCTTCCAGGGAGACGCCCTTAGCCCACTCTGGTTCTGCCTGGCAATAAAACCCCTTACATCCCAACTAAACCAACAGAACAGGGGATGTGTAACTAATGGTAGAATGATCAGTCATCTCTGGTATATGGATGATCTCAAACTCTTTGCAAGCACACAGAATCATCTTCAGCATATGTTAGAATGTGTGGGCCGTTTCAGCACTGACATCCAAATGAAGTTCGGTCTGGATAAATGTAAGATGAGCAGTATGGTAAAAGGAAAATGGAAGGAAAATACGGGTTACGAAGTAAGAAAACAGGGAAAAATAGAAGGAATGACAGACGAAGAAAGATATACTTACCTGGGATACGCACAAGCACAGGGAATAGACCATAAGGCATGCAAAGAAGAACTTGAGAATACTTACATGGCGAGATTACAAGCACTATTGAAATCAAGGTTATCAGCAAGAAACATGTCAAAAGCCATAAATACATACGCTACGTCAGTACTTAATTACAGCTTTGGTGTAATCCAGTGGACGGAAACGGAACTTCAGGCATTGGACATAAAAACTAGGAAAGAATTCCGAAAACATAGAAGCCACCACCCGCACAGTGCAGTGGAACGCTTCCACCTGCCACGAAACCAAGGGGGAAGAGGGATACCAAGCATTCCCAGACGAAACAAAAAACAAATAGAAACCCTTAGAAAATACTTTCATGAAAGGGCACGGAATTCAAAGATGCATGAAGCGATAGTAAAAGCCGATCGCAACCTAACAGTACTCCGGTTAGCGGAAGATAACTACGAGAACTTAAAAACACCAACAGTACAAGAAACCAAGGCAAGATGGAGAGCAAAGCCACTGCATGGAAAGTATATTGCAAATATTTCCAAAAATAATATCGATACTAAAGCTTCGCAAATGTGGCTTAGAACCGGCGCACTCTTCAATGAAACCGAAGGCTTTATTGCTGCGATCCACGACCAGGTTATAGCAACCCGCAGCTTCAGAAAGAGAATTATGAAGGAAGCTGTACCCAATGTTAAATGCCGCATGTGTGGTGAAAAAGAAGAAAATTTAGACCACATCATGGCTGGGTGCGAAGTACTCGCAAAAAAACAGTATACTGACAGGCATAACAAAGTTGCCAGTATAATACACCAAGAACTAAGGAAAAAGTACATGAAATACAAAGACATTGTTCCTTGTTACAAATATAAACCGCCAGCTGTATGTGAAGACAACGAAGTAAAACTATACTGGAACAGGAAAATAATAACAGATAAAACTATTGAGTGTAACATCCCAGATCTAGTATTGACACTCAAGAAAGAGAAAACAACATATATAATCGACATAAAGGTTCCACTATGTAATAACATTCCTGACGCGCATGCTGAAAAGATAAATAAGTACTTACCACTTGTAGACGAAATTCGAAGAATGTGGAAAATGGAACACGTCCAGATTATCCCCATCGTACTGGGATGTACTGGAGAGATACCTCTGAAATTATACAAAAACCTTGAAATATTAAAACTAAGAAAATCACTATACATACCGATGCAGAGAGCAGCACTACTTCACACCTGCAACACGATCCGGAGAGTCCTTGGAGAGTCCTGATGCCCAGGTAACCCATGCTGAATCTGGAGGAAGACCAGCCCAACCACCCCATAATACAATCATATACTTTTATATTGTATTAATGAAATGTAATTTTATTAGAGTTACCTATACCTTTTATTGTACTTACTTTGCCCTACGGGCTGTCTGTATGATGTAATACCTGTAATGTATACAGAGAAAAGAGCAATAAAGAAGATAATAATAATAATAATAATAATAATAATAATAATAATAATAATAATAATAATAATAATAATAATAATAATAATAATAATAATAATAATAATAATAATAATAATAATAATAATAATAATAATAATAATAATAATAATAATAATAATAATAATAATAATAATAATAATAATAATAATAATAATAATAATAATAATAATAATAATAATAATAATAATAATAATAATAATAATAATAATAATAATAATAATAATAATAATAATAATAATAATAATAATAATAATAATAATAATAATAATAATAATAATAATAATAATAATAATAATAATAATAATAATAATAATAATAATAATAATAATAATAATAATAATAATAATAATAATAATAATAATAATAATAATAATAATAATAATAATAATAATAATAATAATAATAATAATAATAATAATAATAATAATAATAATAATAATAATAATAATAATAATAATAATAATAATAATAATAATAATAATAATAATAATAATAATAATAATAATAATAATAATAATAATAATAATAATAATAATAATAATAATAATAATAATAATAATAATAATAATAATAATAATAATAATAATAATAATAATAATAATAATAATAATAATAATAATAATAATAATAATAATAATAATAATAATAATAATAATAATAATAATAATAATAATAATAATAATAATAATAATAATAATAATAATAATAATAATAATAATAATAATAATAATAATAATAATAATAATAATAATAATAATAATAATAATAATAATAATAATAATAATAATAATAATAATAATAATAATAATAATAATAATAATAATAATAATAATAATAATAATAATAATAATAATAATAATAATAATAATAATAATAATAATAATAATAATAATAATAATAATAATAATAATAATAATAATAATAATAATAATAATAATAATAATAATAATAATAATAATAATAATAATAATAATAATAATAATAATAATAATAATAATAATAATAATAATAATAATAATAATAATAATAATAATAATAATAATAATAATAATAATAATAATAATAATAATAATAATAATAATAATAATAATAATAATAATAATAATAATAATAATAATAATAATAATAATAATAATAATAATAATAATAATAATAATAATAATAATAATAATAATAATAATAATAATAATAATAATAATAATAATAATAATAATAATAATAATAATAATAATAATAATAATAATAATAATAATAATAACTTGGTAAATTGGTTTTATTATATTGTCATTTATTTAACAATCCGACGTTTCGGTTCGTAATAAACCATCATCAGGGTTATGGTAATATATAATTGGAAAAACATAATTATATTACGGAAATGAATTAATACAAGTGTGAAATATCGTTAAAACAAAGTTTAAACTGTTGTAGCTCTGATGTACGCACGTATTTTATAACTTTTTAAATTGTATGAGGATATTTTCATCCTTGTATTAATTCGTTTTCGTAAAATAATTGATGATAGACTATTAGGAACCGAAACGTCGGATTGTTAAATAAATGTCAATCTAAGAAAATCATTTTAACAAGACTGCATTTCCAATATTTTTTCACCAAAATATTAATATTAACAACGCAATATGCATTCAATAATTATGTTTAACATAATTCATAGAGCTACACACTTATATGTACTGAGCTTCGATTTTCTTTGATTCGGCTCTGGTTAGAATGGAAATTAGTATGAATTTTAGTAGGAAAGAAAGGAGTATACATTGCATTAAGGAAACAATGCGACAGAATGTGGAAATGTTCAGTAATGATGCGGTACTAGATGTCTTTCGGCAACAACGTGCAAAATCGTTCTTATTGTCGTTGTTGCATTGCATTCTGTTGGCCGCCTTCAAATGTCTTGCAATTTGATTACGGCGATTCTGTGAAAATCCTCGAAGCAACCGTTGCCATCTCATTGCCGTTGTCGCCGAATTCAATTATCTCGAACTGCAAAGTTTTTCTTCGTTTTTGAATATCGCAATCAAGGATTGGCTTGTTTCGCATGCAGGTGACGCGGGTGGCCGAGAGGTCAACTAACGACGTCCTTTCGGAATACCTAATTGTGTAGACGTGCACCCTGCAGTTTCTGCTCTTTATTTTTTCCTTTTCTTACTTGTTTTATTTTGTTCTTTCATATTATTTTGTTGCCAAGCTAATTACTTTACTTTAAAGTTATATTTTATTCAAAACCACTTTGTTACCCTTTTAAATTTATTTGTCAACTCATTTAACATTATTTTAAAAAATAATTTCACCCATGTATACAGGATCTTTCTCGAATACGGGACATCTCAATTATTTTCTTTATTACTGGAAATAGAAGAAAATCATTCAAATAAAATTTATAGTAGATGAAGGGGGACATTCACTTATTGAAGAGAAAAATTTAACCAGTTGTTCTCAAACTATAACATGAAGTTATATTTCTTTAAATTAATTAAACCTTTGTATTACAAAAATATTGAGAAAAATGCATTTGAAATTTAAATAATTTTTATTTTTATAGTTTTTCAGTAGTACATAATTCCTATTCTAGCTATTTATAAAGTTATTAACAAATATTTATATTTCGTTTTAATTTTAATTTAGGTTAAAAAATTTTCATGCAGTCTAGTGGAAAATAAATATAGAAATAAAATTTATTTAAATTTCAATTGCATTTTCATCAATATTTTTATAATGTAAGGATATAAAATGATTACATGGTTGAATTCAAAGAAAATAGTTTATGTAATGGATTTAAAAAATATTTACCGTCCCATTTAAAAAAATTATACTTTACGTTATAGTTTAAGAACCACTGGTTACATTTTTTTCTTCAGTAAATGAATGTCTCCTTTATTTGCTGCAACTTTCATTTGAGTTATTTTCTTCTCTTTCCAATAATAAAGTAATCGGGGTGTTCCGGACCCGAGAAACACTCTGTATACCAGAACTATTAATTAATAATTAATTATTTTTCTTTTTTATCTTATATTTGAAATACAGGATATCCCTAATAACGTGTTTGACGTGTGGATCTTGATAATCAAGAGATTTTAGGTTAGATAAATATGTAAGAAGTGAAATTTGTCATTTTAAACATGTAGTTCGTTTGTTTTCTGAGAAAATGCATTGGTCACTAGATACTAGCAAGAAAGTATTTTTTTCTGAATTAATTTTTACACACTTCATGGTTGCACTTCTTTTGTTTCATCTTCATATAATTGATAAATTAATTAAAAATTAGTAATTTCTAAAACTTTTTTTGACAATTTGACTACATATTCTATTTTTGTGAAAAAATAATTTATTTAATAATACATTTTACAAAATAAAAAAATATAATAAAAATAAACTTGACCCGGGTAGGATTTGAACTCGTGAAATATTATTACGGTGTCTCAATCTAACCATGGGTAGGATTCTGTAACTCGACCGTTATCAAACGGTACCGTTATCACTATAGCAACGTATTTTTTATAAGACGATTGGCATATTTACGTCACAGTTGTCAAATAAAAAGTTATTTTCTATGTAACCATAGTGATAACGGCACCGTTTAATAACGGAAGAGTTACAGAATCCTTTTGTAAATATTTCAATAATAAGACATTAAATTAAGAGTATTTAGATACTATTCGATGCCAAATTAAATAGTCTTTCTAACCATATCAATAACTCCCCCTATAGTCTTGCGGGACAGATGATATTTGAAAAAACTGTTTTCCCATGTTAAACGCCTATGTCATGGTTTTCAGTGTTCACACTATATATATATATATATATATATATATATATATATATATATATATATATATATATATATATATATATATATATATATATATGTACAGTAAAATTATTGAAAGATGTCCGATCAAGGTCATCTGAACCATGAACGAATTAACAAATTGGCATATATTTACCTCTCTCACAATAAGCGTGTGCGATGAAAATGGATACAACAGACTTGTCTTTCTAAAATGTGTATTGTTTCGACTAAGTTAGGACATTCCACTTTAACACGATGCCCGATGTTGACAATACTTTCGCTCTAACGTAAGTTTATTTATTAATTCAGATATATTACCTGGATTCTTAGCCGTACGAATAACGTTATTTTCTCTTAGAGTCACTGACTATGACAATGCGTCAGTATCTTATTTTTCACATATTTGGTTTTACATTTGCTAATAAACTTACCAGTTGGGTTAGTATTCAATTTTGAATGCTTTTACTGTACCATATATTTTTATAATAATAAAATAACATTAGTATCATATGTAACCTCACAAAAAGTTAGAAAACGACATTACTGAATTTGTCAGAACAAAATCTTTATTCATACAATTCGTAGAAGACCTTGATCGGACATCTTTAAAAAATTTTACGGTATATATATTTTAATTTTCTCATCTCACCTCCACCCCTTTTAACTTTGAACCTTAAATGGATGAAAATCCGTTAAAAAAATTTCTTTGAAAACCGAATTATGGTCCTTCAAAGTCAAAAAATAGATCTGACGTCACGAAGTTTTTATTTTAAACTGTTTTCTTCGTGGACCTAAATTTTCTTGAAGTATATGCTATTTCTAAATTATATTTATAACAAATAAATTAATATTATAACACTGTATTCTACATATTTTTTAATTGCAAGTTTATTTAAATTATTAAGCTTAATACAGTGCTGGAGTGATGGCCACTCTTCCGCTATTTGAAACTTTCTACTTTCATTGGTAGTAGCAGTGCCGAATTACCAAATACGCCGTATATTACCAGCAACCTGGGGCGCATTTATCAAATTTTGACTTAGTTGAAGCTAAAAAAAAAAACAGTAGCCTAGGGCTCATGAAGACCTTCATTAGTCGCCAATACAACAAAAACTCCATTATTTCCGAAGTATTTCAATTATATCAATTTATTTCTCTATTAATATTCAATATTAAGCACATACTTTCGCTTTTTTACTGATTTCTTTTAATTCGATTGAGCTGGAATAACCTATTATTGTACTACAATTTTTTTCGTATTTTTATAATTTTAATTAATAATTGTTAACACCTAATCTATACCACTATCGAGAAATTTCCCCCATTTAACCCGGGGTGGACCGCCCTTCCCCCCCTTAGTCCGAAGTATGAAATATTTGAAATAAAGTAGATATTTTGACATTAGGGACCAGTTGCATAAAATGTTGTTAGCTGATTATGTGTTTAACTGCACATTGTAACCATGGATACGAATAAAAAATACATTGGAAAATAAGGCTTGTCAATGTTAACAACGTGATTAAAATTAACAATGTTTTATACAACTGGGCCTGGATGTCATTAGTGATTATGCGTCAGAGTTATAAATATTATTCATTTTCAATACCTAAACAAATGATGTAAAAATATTAAACACGGCACTAAAATAGATAAAATAAATTGAAAAAATTATGTAACCTTAGAAATGCGAGAAGCGCAATGCCTGTACTTTATTCGGAGCCGTAAAATACTTGGCAGGAAGTGCCTCGTATTTCATATAGTTCCTCTTCGGTAATATTCCTTTTTCCTGACTTTTAAATAACTATTTCAAAAACAAGCTTCTAGTAAAAGTCAAAAATAATTTTGCTTTAATTTTCTGTGTCGATAAATAAAAACGTGTGCGTAGATATTGTACTGACTTTCATATATGTATAAATATCTATGTACTTATCTAATATTTACGCTCACGCTTTTATATATCGGATATCTATTTGTTATCAAAAACTAACCAGCTCTTCCCATTATTGTTAAAATGAACGTTTTTATGAGCCACCATATTTTCAGCGTATGGAAAGTAATGATAATTAGTTTTTCTATGAAAGTAAAAGGTTCGGATTGAATAGATGATTAATCTTGCAAGGATTAATTTAAAATGTGTCACTTTTTGTTGCGAGGCTTTTAAATCCCAAATTTGTTGAGATTGGAAGTTTAGGACTGGGTGGTCGCTATGACCGAGCTGAGCTGAGCTGTAAGAAGCTCGTTCATCCTCGCTGAAAAACACTTTTTTATCCCACTGACCGCGGATACTTTTGTGCAGCAATCGATCAATGTTACAGGACTCTATGTTGTAGAACACTTTAGAAAAAACTCCGTTCTCTTTTGCTGTCTATCTATCTTGCTCCTCCACATCCATAAACATACGTCGGAGTCGGCGTTGAAGCCGAACGTAGAACGATCAGAGCAGAGGAGCTTGCAGTTGCTAGCTGCACTGAATTTCGTTGAGATTTGCCCAAGTACAAGACGAACAGAATTCCAAAGATGGCTCTGTTGCCATTTGTCCAGTTGTACAAATGTTTTACAACTTCGGGAAGACGTCGTTCTTTTATTCCCCATATATGTGCTGCAGTGAAAACATGGTAATCGAACGAAAATATTTACAAGATCGTTCCAAATCTCGTTATTTCAGCGAAATTACTCTCCCATGTAATGAAGTATCAGTTTGCTTAGAAAATAGAGAGAAATTTTCCTTATATTATTTTTTGTTTATGTCTTTTTCCTTTCGAGAAAATAATTATAAATTTACTTTGTTTTCCGGATGGAATTCTTCCCTTCTGCAGTATTAAAACTGAAAGAAATTTTCTTGTTAAAATTAATTTGCATTTTATTTTATAAAATATTAATTATTCATTAGGATTCACCGTCGGTACTGAAAAAAATAGTCCCAAAATTAAATTAGCATAATGCTGAAATAATCGATTAAACTTGCATAAATGTTTTAAAAGGTCTATGTACATGATAAGCAGAGTTCCGTAGGATTAACCGGAAGACATAACCACGAAACTTTGACAATTTAAATACAGGTTAAATTTGGTGTGTGAAAATATGTTTCAGAATCAAAACTTATAAGATAAACCAAATCATTTACAGCTCGATTCACAAAAAAGTTTTTCATTTTTGGATTAGTGAATTCTATTCTATCCCGGTATTTAAAATTTATGAATTCAATCATCATGTCATCATTTTTTATCCTTAGATTACAAAAATATTGAGAAAATGCAATTGAAATTTAAATAAATTTTATTTTTATAGTTATGTTTCAGTAGGCTATGCACGAAAAAAATTGAACCTATCTTTATAAATAGCAAGAATAGGAATTATGCAAATAATTCAAATTGACAGATAGCAGTTTTATTTTTCATACGTAGCCTACTGTAAATATCTAAAAAAAAAAAATTATTTAAATTTCAATTGCATTTTTCTCAATATTTTTGTAATGTAAGGATATAAAATGTATACATTGTTGAATTCAGAAAAAAATACTCTATCGGGTTGGCCTAATAAATATATACTATTCCATTTAAAAAAATCTGATGTGGTCAGAGTACATTAATTTCCGTCGGTTCACTGTATTCTTTATAAATGTCATACAGAAAGTTCCTTGCAAAAGATTCTATTTCTTGTACATTACCTTAAGGCAGTTATATGTATTTTATGCAAATTCCATACAGAAAGTTTCTAGCAAAAGATCCTATATTTCCAGTAAAATTATAACAGAAATATACTGTCAACTGCACTTGACACTGACACCTTTCAATCAGAATTTTCTTAATATAGCAGCTGTTTTTAGAGTTATACCATAGCTGGCTAATATATAATATTTAATTTCTTTATAATTTTTTAACTCTATATACATTTAATATGAAGTATAAAATGCATTCAAATCGTATAAAGAATATAATATTCTTTAATATTTATAATAACATTAAGTGTGAAAAAAATGATATTTAACATCGTTTTTTCAAGAAAAACTGTTAAAATCTTCAATTGTGGGAACTTCCGGTTGACCAATTATAACCATAATCTAATCAACTCTTCACATGGATGCAACGAAGAGGAATACGAAAGAATTATAATTGTTTGAATTGTAGTATTAGAGTTATCGCATTAGAAAATTTTGTCACACACAGACACACACACACACACACACACACACACACACACACACACACACACACACATACACACACATACATACACACACATACAGACATCATCGTAAAAATAGTAAAATCGTATTCTAGGGACCCTAAAACGTGCTTATTCATCAGAAACTCACCACCGAATTTTTTACCAAAGACAATACATTCCTTACCTAAAGATGACGGAAGGTAAAAATATAATTTTATGTTATAGTTTGACTGGTTAAAAAAATTATTTCTTTAATAAGTAAATGTCCCCCTTCATCTACTACAACTTGTATTTGAATGATTTTCTTGTATTTCCAATAATAAAGAAAATAATCGGGGTGTCCTGTAAGTAACTAGAGGGACAGCATTATTTGGGAATTTCCAATTTAAAGCTGAAATAAAATTACGTTAAATACCTTCAATTCTGTTAATATACGTATATTTGGTAATGAGGGGACCAACATACGACAGCAAATTCTAATTGCGAATGTTGTAATTCTTGAAATGTGCTCCAACCCTTAGTGTAAATCCAAGCATTTTATAGGCTTTCTTTACAACAGAGTCAATGTGAATATCGCGTATGAGTTTTTTTTTTATTTAATATGATTCCAAGATCTTTTATTTGAGATACACGATTGATAATATTTTCACTAATTCTGTATTAGAGCAACATAACTTACTATGGTTGACAGATAGATCGTAACTTGCTAAATAGTTATTTAACCTGTCGAGATCAGCTTGAAGAGCAATATAATCTGAGAGGCAAGTTATTTCACTGTTCACCTAAGATCGTCAGCAAATATAATAAAATTAGAGTTTTCAAAAATATTGCTAATGTCATTAATGAAAATAATAAAAAGGAGTGGTCTTAGATGAGATCCTTAAGGATAGCAGAAGTCACGGGAAAGAAATCAGATCTGAACCCTTTCAGAGTTACACATTCAGATATGAGTATTTAAGTAGATTTCCATAGATTTTCAATTTATTTATCAACATGGAATGATTTATTCTGTCAAACACTTTGCTAAGATCAGTGTACACTGCATCAACCTGGGTATTACAATCCATAGACTGAAGAATATAGTCTGTATTCAACGAGAATAAATTCGACAGATCGTTCACTATAAAAACCTTATTGTTGAATATTGATAATGCCTTTACACAGTTTTGATATTGGACGATAACTTTCAACAAAATACCCGATTTGAAAACTGGAACAATAAAAGCCTTTTTCCACATGCTGGGATACATACCTTCAGTAAGTGATAGTAATGATAGGGAATGGACAGGAAAGAGACATGGCACAGTTTTTAATGAAGAAGCTTGGGATCTCATCAGAACCAGCTCCTTTATTTACATCAAGAGATGACAGTTTCAGAAACAGATAAAGAACAAAGATCTATGTTTGTTTCACAATGTTTCTTATTATAAGTACCAATTGTATTACTGTTTATTACATATATGAATTAAATTGCCAGATCACAAAACATTTTAGAAAAGATAATATTTTTAACTAAATGTTGACTTACCTTGATAAACTGTCTAAAGTCAATATAGTGCGACTTTTATACAGGGCCTACGTTACATTACAATAAAAATGCTAGACAGGTTATGTTTATATTCGAATACAATATGCACTTATGTATTCTGTATTGCACCATGTTAATTTTTGCAGCCTGTTAAAATTTGAAGGCAGTAGAAACAAATGTATTATCTGTCATTTCAATTTTTCATTGTGTCTACTATTACTAGTAGTATAGTCAAGAAAATTGACTCTGGCATGTTCAGCAATAAAACTATAGGGCGCGGGCAGACACGTGACTCGAGCGTCCTTGACGTGCTAGAAATCAGCTGATTTGTGTGCGCTTGTCATTATGACAAGAACAATGTCACTTTGACAAGACTAATGTTTTGACTTATTTTAATTTTGAACTGTTGAGAAGTTATTATTTTTAATTTCATGTGTTTTACTGCCTGAAAATTGTACATTAATAACATTTTAACTGTGCAAAATCAAAAAAAAATAACAAGAGTTACAAAATACACCCCAAATATATAATCTGGCTTGCAACAATGTACTTACAAAATTTGTCACTATGCGGCGTTGATTGTATTCACGTACGGTCACGGTCTCTATTTTATTCTTTACGCACTCATTCCATTTTGCATTTGAAGCATGCCTCAAACAGCTCCTTGTCTAGCGTACCTACGTATTTCTTACCGGAATGAAAGCTTTATCAAAAACATTAGACATTATACTATTAACTGCATTATAAATTAGTTATGGTGGTGGTTTAAATTGTTTTTTTGATATAAAGACAATCATTAACGGAATAAGTTGAAATTTAATTTACATAAAATTAATTATTTGTTAAAATGATATTCTGAGTTAATTTTTTCTGGTGAGACAGTGTCTCACCTGCTTACCCTGATAAGCCGCCAGTGATTACAATAGACACAATTTATTTAGTCTCGTAATTCTGTATTAATTTTGTAATTTGAGAACATTTTTTATGATGGCCATTTTAGTTTTACCTTTAAGAATAAAATTCCTCATACACAGTAATTTTTTATAAACTTATCAACATCGTTCAGCGAAGTATTACTGTAAATTTATAACTTTTCACATCCCGTACGTAAGTACATACTGTGAGCAATGACAACAGAGTTATTCGTGAAGTGTATTCACATTTACATATCAGGGTTGACCAATTTGTTTACTGCTCCCCATCAAGCGTTTTTCTCTGGTGCGAGTGTTCTGTTATCCAACACCTGCGTGAGTGCGAGAGTGGTGAGAAGCGGCATTCATCACGAGCACGGCGCGGCGCGGCGCAGCGCACACACACGCACCAAGCCCCCGCCATGCCATGTGTGTATGCGTGCCGATCAATAGGGGCCACTGGTGCACTTCACCAAATTCACTATGAGTTTATCACTTCATACAAGTAAAGTCTCTTCCTAAACTATTTCGGAAAAATCTGATGTGGCCAGCATATTACCTTCCGTCATAATTCTATGTATTTTGTACAAATTCCACACAGAAAGTTTCTTGCAAAAGATTCCATATTTCCAGTACATTACCTTCAGTCAGTTCTATGTATTTTGAATAAATTCATACAGAAAGTTTCTTGCAAAAGATTCCTTATTTTCAGTACATTACCTTCAGTCAGTTCTACGTATTTTGTATAAATTCATGCAGAAAGTTTCTTCTAAGAGATTCTATATATTTCCAGTAAAATTATAACATAAACATATATTATGTCAATTGCACTTGATACTGACATTTGTCAATCATAATTTTCTTATAGTATGTTCCGTAACGCAACCGGTTCGATCAGGTTTACGGTTTTGTGTTTCGTAAGTCCTGAAATTATTTACCGGTTTCTATTTAGAACGCGGTTCCTGAAAAAAGTTGGTAAAAAGTCGGACCACGGCAACCACGAAATAATCCTGGTTTCTCTGGTATTTTTACCCCCACTACCGCTACTTTCAAACATCATCATAACAAAATCAAACTATATACGTCAATGTCAAATTTCTAAACCGCATTAATGGTATTACTAATAATAATTATTATAGATGTAAGTATCAAAACATTATTTATTACTATGTTCCGTAAGTCAACCAGAAAACCTGTATCTTAATTGCTGGTACATCATGGTTCCTAAATATTTTCATCTAATCGGAACAGATTGACATTAATTCATATGACATTTGAAACTGACACAACCTAACAAAAATACAAATTAACTAAATGAATGATAACTTTGAATAATGCCAATAAAAATAACGCTATCACCAATATCTCAAATATAATGTTTTCATACTTACATCTATAATAATTATTAGTAATACCACTAAAAATGCGGTTTAGAAATTTGACACTGACGGATATCGTTTGATTTTGTTATGAACCAGGATTATTTCGTGGTTGCCGTGGTTCGACTTTTTACCAACTTTTTTCAGGAACCGCGTTCCAAATAGAAACCGGTAAATAATTTCAGGACTTACGGAACACAAAACCGTAAATCTGGTCGAACCGATTGCATTACGGAACATACTATATATTTGATATGTTGTTGGTTATGTTATTATTATTAGCATTAAATGTAATTGAATGTTCAATTTCGTTGTGATATTCAACGTTGTTCAACGTTATCATTCATTTGGTTAATTTTTATTTTTGTTAGGTTCTGTCAATTTTAAATGTCATATGTTTCAATGTCAATCTGTCCCGAAATGGATGAAAATATTCAGGAACCATGGTGTACTCGGAATCGAGACCTTGGTTTTTTTTTGGTTGACTTACGGAACATAGTATTAATATAGTAGATGTTTCTAGGTTTATAGCACAGCTGGATGCTTTAAGAACTTTAATATCTTTATTATTTTTTAATTCTATATCCATTGAATATGAAGTGTAGAGAATAAAATATTCTTTAATATTTATAATAACATTAAATGTGAAAACATGATATTTAACAGCATATTTTCAAGAAAAACTGTTAAAATCTTCAAATTAGGGTACTTCCGGTCGACCAGTTATAACCAAAATATAGTCAACTCTTCATATTGATGTAAAGAAAAGGAATACGCAAAATTATAATTTTTGGAAAGGTGGTATTGGAGTTAAGCGACCCAAAAAATCGTCACACACACACACACACACACACACACACACACACACATCCATCCATACATCCATTCATACATCCATCCATACATCCAACAGTACATCCATCCATACATCCATCCATACATCCATCCATTCATCCATCCATACATCCATCCATATATCCATCCATACATCCATACATCCGTCCATATATCCATCCATACATCCATCCATCCATCCATACATCCATACATCCATACATCCATACATCCATACATCCATACATCCATACATCCATACATCCATACATCCATACATCTATACATCCATACATCCATACATCCATACATCCATACATCCATACATCCATACATCCATAAATCCATACATCCATACATCCATACATCCATACATCCATACATCCATACATCCTTACATCCATACATCCATACATCCATACATCCATACATCCATACATCCATACATCCATACATCCATCCATACATCCATCCATACATCCATCCATACATCCATCCATACATCCATCCATACATCCATCCATACATCCATCCATACATCCATCCATCCATACATCCATCCATCCATCCATACATCCATACATCCATACATCCATACATCCATACATCCATACATCCATACATCCATACATCCATACATCCATACATCCATACATCCATCCATACATCTATTCATACATCCATACATCCATCCATACATCCATCCATACATCCATCCATACATCCATCCATACATCCATCCATACATCCATCCATACATCCATCCATACATCCATCCATACATCCATCCAAACATCCACCCATACATCCATCCATACATCCGTAAAGCGGTTAAGTTCTCATTTTTTGATCTAAAATTTCGACACAGTTAAAGGTAATAGTACATTAAGATACAAGTTTCATAAGACATGATTTTAGCGCACGCGTCATTCTTAGTACCGAGCGGCTTGCCGCGAGTTTACTAAGGCGACAAGTGCGCTTAAATGCCTATCCTATACAATTTTTTAGCCCATTAGATAGAGAATTTTTTCTAAAGTTTACGATATAAATGTGGTATACGGTTGAATAATAATTATTTCGAGAAAAATGGTATTAAAAATAATGTTATATTACAATAGGCTATGCAATACACAGGTATTGATACGTCTGTTGCCTATTTACGCTAGTAGTAAACCCATTTTTTATTACATTATTTCTAGTTTTTAATACCATTTTTCTCGAAATAATTGTTATACAACCCTATGCTATATTTATTTCGTTGAAAATCAGAAAAGAATATTCTATTTAAAGGGCTAAAAAATTATATAGGGTGCCATTTAAAAAAATATAATTTTGTTCTACCGTTTTAGAACCACTGGTTAAATATTCGGTTTGTTACTACTGATACATTATTCCCTTATTCTTGATCATTTTTGGTATAAAACATTTTTCTCTAAAGTTGTTAGTTCGCCCTAAAAAGCGCTGGTTGTTGAAGTTGAAACTTAAAAATTATTTCCAATTTTTAAATAATACAAAAGTGACCCGTGTGATAATGTTTTTCCATGTTACATATAGATCTACTTTTAACACGTTTCAAATTAAGTTTTCTTGCTTATCAAAAACATATATTCAGATATTTTAGCATAAAATAATTCCGAATTTTATGCCCATGAAGTTCTACAAGACATTTTTTATTATTTATGAAATAGGGCATTTTTTAAATTACATTATGTTCGAAATTGATTAATGAGGAATACAAAGCAGACAAAAAACAGTTTCCCCATGTTTAACGCCTATGTCAGGGATTCTGTTGTTCATTCTGGATACCTACATAATATTCAAGGTATAGCTACTAGTATTAATAATATTATTCTATTCATTAATGTGTTTACAAGTAGTTCACTATTAATAAAAAATCTGATGTGGACACCACACGACTTCCTTGTACACAAGACCAATATGAAGTATAGACCCAAGTATATAATTGCACATATTTGACGTAATTTGACATTAGCATCTATTTTTTATTTTTTTGTTATTTTTTGTCCTAATCCATAGCAAGCTTCATTACAAAAACCAAAAATTATATAAGTTTTAAATATACATATCTCGCTTATACAAAGGGCAAATTTAATAATACTTGATGTGCTAGACACAGAATTTAATTCTCTAAAATTTTTATTTGAAGCATTTATTTCTAAAATCAAAATGAAACCATTTTATTGAAGAAAAACTGTTAACACCTTCAGGTAATATGCCACTTCCGGTTAGCCTGTTTTAACCAAAATCCACTATGTTATTCCAATTGACATAAAAGTCTTATATACCAAATTTGAAAAGTGTTAGATTATATTTTAAGATAGTTTTTCATTAAAATCTATTATAGGCTTCAAATAAAGTACCATTTCTAGAAATTATGCAATGACCAAAAAGGGAGGTGCACAACTAGATGTTATAGCAGTCCTAAATACAAAATTTCAACTTTCTACGGCTTACCGTTTTTGAGTTATGCGAGATACATACGCACGTACGCACGTACAGGCGTCACGACGAAATTAGTCAAAATGGATTCAGGAATGGTCAAAATGGATATTTCCGTTGAAATCTCAAAACCGAAATTTTTCGCGATTACAATACTTCCTTTACTTCGTATAAGGAAGTAAAAATAAGTAATTTTAGATGCATATCCTAGGAACTTATTCGTATACGGCACAAGACTACTTGAATTTATATAACTTAGCACCGATGTCGACAATTTACATGTCTAATTTGCAAGAAATCAAGTCATCTAACACATTCAATAAGCAGTGAACTTACTTAACGTAACATAACCAAACTTGACCAAACATAACCTTACCTAACCGGACTTAACCGAACCCCGAACCGTGACGTTTTTACCGATATGCACCTATTAACGTGCTGAAATATTCCAATGCCGAGTTGTTTTGTATGGATCTTGCATATCCGTTTCACTATATTCTACTTCAGATATTGGCGTTCGTTTACATGTTTATATAGTGACAGTTATAATCGCATTTTATAATTTTGTTTGTTGAAATTTGGAGTTTTTGTGTAATATACCTGTAGCGGAAAAATTATCTTAATGCGATAATCTAATCGTTACAAGTGTAAAATAAACGCTTGGATAAGGATATTGTAAATATATTGTATATTTTTAATTTAATTTTAATAACAATTTTTGACGTTACATTCAACTCGAAAATACGAAATTATTGTGTGTTGTTGTTGTTGTCAGCTGTTCCGAGGTAACCTCGGAACAGCTGATGAACAATGGTTGGAACTAACGTGGTGGATAAATTGGTAAATATAGCATTTGTTTGAAGTTTACTTGATCCGCCACATACCTTCGTAAATATATATGTTAATTTTAAAGATTATTATGCATTTCAAATTTGAAATGAATTATACCGACTTATTTGTTAATAGTAACGTGATTTTTTTTCAATTTTTAAAATAATTTTTACCATAAGTCTTTATTGTATATTTTTATCAAACACGAAAATCACCAATAAGCATACTGGACGACTTTTAAACCTTTACTTTGAAATATTTTCACAAACAAAATTACTTTGTTCTACATCCTTTGCACAAAGCTTGCTTTTAATAAAGAGAGAATAATTTGGAAACACTTTCAAGGTGTACGTTATTAACATAACAAGTATCCTGTGCCAGGTTTACTCTCTTGTAAACAGACAAAAAAATCTAAAGCACTCTTTATTTTTTATAAAATACTTGTCATTATTATGGCTAGCTTTATACTGTAACAATCTGGATGAAAGCTTTACGCTTTCATAAGTAATTATAAAATCTGTAATGAGTTTAATAAACAAAACCAGGACCCGTGTGATGTGGTCCTCTCTATTTGCTGCTAGTGTTGTCGCTTATACAACTTACCGGACGTGACGTCTCTGCTCCACTTTATAATGCTGCACGTGCTGCTACTACATGCCACATTGTATCCTGACATGCCCCATTTTCGGATTCCGTAAGAACTACTTGAATGCCTTTGCCTTTGAACTCCTGCAAAGCTAGCCTTCTGAAAACGAACCCTTTGAGAAGTCTAGGTTTTTATCCTAGCGTTATCCGCGACAATCTAACCTATACGTGGCCTGTCGAATACAGTCTTCGAGGTTCAGGTCTTGAGTACACCGATTTACTCATATTTTTTGCTCTAGTTTTGCTTTATTTTTGTAAACACCACATTCGTCTGTCGCATCATTTATACTCAAGATTTCTAAAGCTGACTAAAAGGGGTTATTTCAAAAGTATATGTATTTAAAAAGTTTTTACAGTCTGCCATAGAGCTTAATAATAGTTTCTGTAAAAAAATATTTAAACATTTCATTCCCTATATATTTACATAAGATGATCACGCGATAACAAACCAGTAAATATCTCTGTTCTTAAGAAAGAGGGCCATAGGCGCCGACTTCGACAAATTTTGTCGGGTGCACTCACCGAACATAAAACTGATATTATACATACATAGGAGGATACATAGGACTTTAACAATTCCTGCTTCTCTAATTATATTAGTAAAAAACCTTCAAATAAAAGATGTAGAGCATAAAATTCTGCATTCAATAAGTCAAATTAATTTTGCATGTTTTTAACGGTATGAAACTGTCGAAAATTACCTCAGAAATATAGATGAAGCCATGGAATTGAGACAAAATAATTAACAAATGTCGAATTTTTCTTACAAATCCATGGCTATTGCTATGTTTGAGGTGATTTTCGACATTTTCTTACCTATTTTTTGCCGTTACAAAGCAAGCAAAATGCTTATTGATTCAAATGCAGAATTTTATGCTCTACAACTTTTATTTGAAGCATTTTTCACCTAAAATAATTAGGGAAGCAAGAAATTATGAAAGTCTGATTTTACCTGTGTCGGTCACGACCCTATACTTGTATGTAAGGTTATTAAAAAAAGAAAAATACATAGCTATTTTTTCTATTATTAATTTTAGATCTATAGTTTAAAAATTTGTGGCGAAATTAAATGCCACCTTTTGATGTGAAAAGATCCTGACCAATTAGTAGCGAATAAAAATTCAGATGAATAACGTGTAATGATGCAACGACTTTTCACCAGATAACTTGTACTAACATGGAAAATTCTTTTAGGACAAAATATTTTCTCATTGTAATACAAGTTACTGAAACAATTTAAATTCTACATATTAAAGCAGAATATTGTCTTAAGATTGTACAATACATAGTTAATTTATATTATTTGAAATTTTATTTATATGAAATAGAACATATTCTACATGATTAGCAAGGGAGTACCCTGGATCTGCCCGCCTCTACCCCCGCTGGGTGCACACTCGATGATTAGTCTATTCATTACAGATTTAGTGCATGTAATGTGTAATGATTAGTTAGAAATTCATATACCTAGTCCGTATATTTGCCTTTCCCAGCTTACGTCACACATACGTCACAGCTTCCACATTAGAAGTTAGGACCTGATTTATTTTCAATGAAGAATCTTCTTCATTTATTTCGAATACAACTTTTTAATCGTGTGTTTGGCGCCGCATCATGTAATATGTAACTATATAATATAATAATATTAATCACACATATTGCGACAAACATGATATTTTCTACGACAATAACTTCGCTGATATTTTGACTTTTTTCAATTAAACATATCATATGTAGCACTTTAAAAATTTCTTCATTCATTTCGGTATACTATGATGTTATATAATATTCACATATAACAGGCTAAACCTCAAAATAAACTTGTAAATTTTATCAATTTAGCCAAAACATAATATTGATAGTTATCAAAAAGCAAAAACGTTAAAATAGAGTTTGGAGGTTATTCTTTTCTCGATTATTTATTTACCGGTTTCAGTATATTATTCCATTGTTTACATGTACAAAAGTAGGCTGGTATCTAAGTTATAAGTGTATCTGTATTGTAATATAATTACCATACTGACTTGTCAACAACGGTCTACAAAATGAAAATAAAATAAAATGAAAATATAATGTTCTTTATTAATACATGCAGATAACGGTAGAGTATCGTTCTAAATACGGTCTACTTTATTCTAAAGTAATAAACATGAGGAATAAAGCACATAATTTAAATATTTTTCATACTGACATATGTCAAAATAATTGTTTTGTTAACCATAGCAATCTGAAAGTAGCATTAATGAGAGATTTTCAAAAAATGATATTTATTTATTTATTTATTAGCAGCCACTCAACAGGATACCGAAAAGTATCCCAATTACTGAGGGCTGGAAAAATATGTACAGAAACAAAGAAAATATAGTTTCAGGCGTAAGTGTACAATAGAAAAATAACAAAATAACAATAATTTTAAGCCTAAGAAAAACACGCAGGTAAACAGTTTTTAAATTGCATAAGACTACTTTTAAATATGTCAATATCAGAGTTGGAAACATGATTTATCAATAATGTCTTAATTTTCTGAAACCAATAAACTATTGAACAAACCACGGATGTTGTTAATCATAACAAGCCTTAGATGTCTTAAAATTCTCGCTCTACGAGCTCGGATTTCAAACTTACATCTGCGGCAGTTATGATGTGCATAACATTCCTAGGTATAAACGAAGACGGATTTGTGAAAAAAATCCGTCTTCGTTTATATATTTAATATATTTGATGGTAACTTTAAGTTACAGAAATTTCACTGTTGAATTACATCAAAACAGTCTTCTCTCATTCCTAGGTATGTTAATAGCTATTATTTATCGCATGGTAATACAATAAAAAATACATACATAATACAATATATCTACAATTGACAAATATACATAAATACAACATATAAAAATAATACAATATAATGTGATAAAATAAGCGTTGTACAATATAAAATAATGAAATGGAGGACATTCGAAATATTCATAAAATGTAAATTTTGTTTATAGGTTCTGTTTCACAGGTAATGTTATATACATAAATCTATATCAAAAAAACTGATATGGCCAGCATATGATTTTCCGCTGTTTCAATTTATTTTATGGTCACTCAAATTTGATAATGCAGGCAAATATATTTTTAGTTTATTTTGTAAAGCAATACAAGTATTTTATTTTAATCAAGTATATTGCCACCATATTAATTTCAAAACTTTTCTTATAGAAAGAAGAGTATCAAAATGACAGTTGTCATGCCATTTTTAAACATATTTGGAGTCTTTATATAGCTACATAGAATACTCGTATGTTGGTCTTTCTAATATTAAATCAATAAAAAATATTAGTAAATTGAATCTCGTCAACAAATCGGTCACGTTTACTAATCCTCGAACTTTAATTGAACGTATTCGGTTGTTTCCGTTTATTATTTTTGGAAGATATAGCTTGTAACTGCAACTCGTATATCACACATTTATGTTTGTTAAATAATACCTACATCAGTATTTGAATAAATAACTATTTTCATATTTAACCGTGTAGTTTTTGTTTACATTATTCTGTTTAAATAATGAAATTGTAGGAATCCGTACAGATTTAATCTATATATAATAGTCTCGTATGAATTCTTTTGTTACAATTCGCTGTTGTGATTGTTTATTTTTTATGTTAATTGGAATAGATTATTGATTTTTGTATGACAACATGTCCAATCCAAAAATAGAAATTTATATAAAACTTTCACTGTATGTGATCAATAGAAAGAAATCGTATATATTCTACATTTAACAAACACTTGTTTTTATGCTTTAAAAACATATAAAATGAAAAAGAGTCGCACGCAAGGATTATTTGTAAAAAAGATAATAATTTACTTATCCTGGAGATTTATGTATTATTGAGAATAAAAAAGAACGCTGTTTTTTTTTAAATACGATTGTATAATTATTTACATTAAATAGTAATTTAAATTTAGAATTGCGGACCTTTAATCATCTTCTAACCGACTACAGGGTTTCATGGACCACAGTTTCGCAACCACCGCTCTTGAAGTGACTTTATTCGATCAAAGATTTATATAAAATTTTATAACTTCACTTGATACCATGGGATTGCGTGATTTTGCACATTACTGCATCTTTTATGTTTCAGAGTTATTTGCTTCAAATATTAGTAATTCTTTGAGATATTACACTACCCACTACCCTTAGGTTGCACGATTTGTAACTATAAAAAGTTCGTATTATATTACTTGTTTTTGAGTTTTCTATTTTTATTAACTTGTTAGACTTAATAAAAAGTTTAATGTAAAAATATTTATTTTTCTTAACGTACATGCATAGTTTTGACATTTCGAAATAGTATATTAAAGAACGAATGTCATAATTGTCATTTTATTTTGTGAGAAGAAAGTTTGGGTAATGCGTAGCGGAATTACCTAACCCTTCGAACAAAATAATCGATAATTATGAAATTAGTTCTTTATACTATTTTTTCAATTTTTCGCCTTGTATGCGCTTTGTAATAAAAAATCGTAGTGTCCAAAATTAGGGAATTTTGTGTTAGTTCGTGATACTAATGTGAAGTTTGACGTTCAATAACGTAACCTTTGTTATAAATGATGATTAAATGTTAGCGCTGAAAATTAGAATATTAAAACACATTTATCACCCAAACCGGTTTATACAGTATTAAAACAAAAATAATAACAAATCTAGATGACCGTCGCCTGGCCGAACCCGGTCATGCGGAATCCTCCTTCACGCCGTGATTATTTCTGTAAAAGAATTAACACATGAGAAATACTCAGTGAGGAGGCAATCATTTACAAAAGGTTCGGGCATTCACACACCGTACACACATGTTGGCAACTACGGGCAGTACCGCTAGTTACTACGGAACCTCTGCCGCTTCGGTGGTGATCCGGGAACACATCCACAGAGATCACTACAGCCCAAACTGCTGCTAACGTTGGCGACCCAGAAGCGGGTCACTACAGCCTTTCCCTACTGCTGCCGCTGGCGACCCCCGGGTCCACACGGGCGGCCACTACGGAACCTCTGCCGCTTCGGTGGTGATCCGGGAACACATCCACAGGGATCACTACAGCCCTAACTGCTGCTACCGTTGGCGACCCAGAAGCGGGTCACTACAGCCTTTCCCTGCTGCTGCCGTTGGCGACCCCCGGGTCCACACGGGCGGCCACTACGGAACCTCTGCCGCTTCGGTGGTGATCCGGGAACACATCCACAGGGATCACTACAGCCCTAACTGCTGCTACCGTTGGCGACACCAGAAGCGGGTCACTACAGGTCTCCCTTCTGCTACCGTTGGCGACCCTCGGGTTCACACGATGCGGCCACTACAGTACCCAGTACTGCTCACACGCACACTCTCAATCATACACATGCTAGATTAACTCTCTCACCTGAATCACTATAATATCGATGTTCTCACACTGAAATCTAGAAATAAACTGAAATAAAATAAGTGAATACCAGTATCATTAAATGTAGCTCTTATCCAACAGCATCGGTTACGTACCTAAATAGCTAATTAGAGACAAAACATAATAAATTTAATAAAAATAATCTTACGCAAAATAATATCTGTGACAGTTCGGCCATCCTGAAAAGTTCCTCGTCCTCGAGGAATCAATCCCAAAAGCTGAAAGTTAAAAATGTTCTGATCCCACTTCTGAAATGTTATAAATGATGATTAAATGTTAGCGCTGAAAATTAGAATATTAAAACACATTTATCACCCAAACCGGTTTATACAGTATTAAAACAAAAATAATAACAAATCTAGATGACCGTCGCCTGGCCGAACCCGGTCATGCGGAATCCTCCTTCACGCCGTGATTATTTCTGTAAAAGAATTAACACATGAGAAATACTCAGTGAGGAGGCAATCATTTACAAAAGGTTCGGGCATTCACACACCGTACACACATGTTGGCAACTACGGGCAGTACCGCTAGTTACTACGGAACCTCTGCCGCTTCGGTGGTGATCCGGGAACACATCCACAGAGATCACTACAGCCCAAACTGCTGCTAACGTTGGCGACCCAGAAGCGGGTCACTACAGCCTTTCCCTACTGCTGCCGCTGGCGACCCCCGGGTCCACACGGGCGGCCACTACGGAACCTCTGCCGCTTCGGTGGTGATCCGGGAACACATCCACAGGGATCACTACAGCCCTAACTGCTGCTACCGTTGGCGACCCAGAAGCGGGTCACTACAGCCTTTCCCTGCTGCTGCCGTTGGCGACCCCCGGGTCCACACGGGCGGCCACTACGGAACCTCTGCCGCTTCGGTGGTGATCCGGGAACACATCCACAGGGATCACTACAGCCCTAACTGCTGCTACCGTTGGCGACACCAGAAGCGGGTCACTACAGGTCTCCCTTCTGCTACCGTTGGCGACCCTCGGGTTCACACGATGCGGCCACTACAGTACCCAGTACTGCTCACACGCACACTCTCAATCATACACATGCTAGATTAACTCTCTCACCTGAATCACTATAATATCGATGTTCTCACACTGAAATCTAGAAATAAACTGAAATAAAATAAGTGAATACCAGTATCATTAAATGTAGCTCTTATCCAACAGCATCGGTTACGTACCTAAATAGCTAATTAGAGACAAAACATAATAAATTTAATAAAAATAATCTTACGCAAAATAATATCTGTGACACCTTATTTTTGTAACATCAACTATCTACGATATATTCTGTCTTTTTAACTTTACTACTCTAATTAAAAAAAAAATTATAAAGTTTTGAATTAACTCCCACAAAATATGATATTAAAATAAGTGTCATGACTGAAAAAAGTGAATATTTCGTTTATTACTACTTCTGTCAAATGAGAAATTGTCCTTTTCATATCATTTTAAATGAAAATGGATCAATTCACACACCACGAAAAGTTCTTTTTATATTTTGGTTCTTTAATATGTACTTTATGAAACCCATTTGGATGTCATAAAGTACTTCTTTATGACATCCAAATGAGTTTCATAAAGTACATATTAAACAACCGAAGTTGAAATTCCTGGACATGAAATAACGTACATTTTTTGAAAAAATGATCAAAATAGAAAAAATAGTATAAAATACACGTTTCATAAGACATTTCAGCCCACTTGTCCCCTTAGAAAAAATCATGTCTTATGAAACTTGTATCTTAATCTACTATTTTACCTCCCGCTACCCTTAATAAGGTCCCTAGAATCCAATTTTAACATTTTCACGATAATGTCTCTAACTCCAATACTATCATTCAGAAAATTTTGAAACCTTGTATTTCGAACTTTTTCTGTAATGGAAAGAGCTCAATAGATTTTGGTGAAAATCGGATAACCGGAAATAGCACTTTACTAGAAACTCAAAACAGTTTTTCTTCGAAAAATACCTTTAAATGTAATTTTTTCGAGATTAATGTTATATATTAAAGATTATTAAATTTTCTATAGATTTGCATTAATACTTTTTCTATATATTTTATGGATAAATTTATAAAATTATCTATAATTTAAATCCCAGCGACTACGCTTTAAACAAACAAAACGCAGTAATTAAAATGTATGTAACTGACAGATAAATGTCACTATCAAATAACTAATAATTTCAAAATAATATTAGTAACGTTTTAAAAAGAAAAAAGTAAATAGAACAATAGAAAAGGAATTCAATACAGTTTCCAGCATAAGTAAATATGTAGGTACGTATTTAGATTAATAAAAATTAACGATTCACAAAAATGTTTAAGCTAATCCTCATTTTTGGATTAGTGAATTCTATTCTATCTCGGTATTTCAAATTTAATCTTCATTTTATAATAGCTCTGGTGGCTCATTGGTTAGAGCAACGCCTCATGTCGTGAGTGCCCTCGGGCCTCTGGGTTCAAATCTCACTAAGGCATGGATGTGCGTGAATGTGAACCCACTCTTTAATTGGGATTTAATCCTGTTGAGGGGTTTAAAAAAAGGTAGTTACTTGGATTAGATTAGACTATATTTTAAATTATAAGAAATAAACTGTCAAAATTAGAGTAAAATTCGCTAATCCAAAAATAAGGATTAACTTAATCTTTTTGTGACTCGGGCTGCAAATGGCGGGAGGTATTGTGTTGGTCACACCAGATTTTTTTAAATAGGTATACTCACTTGTTTCAGTCATGGCACTCTTATTAATTTATTTTGGGGAAATTAATTCAAAACTTTATACAATTTTTTTCTAAAATTTTGTTATGTAAATTTATGAAGATTGTATAACGTTGGATTCAGAATAAAAAGCTCTATTGAATGAATAAATAAAAAGTGTGTTTCCATTTAAAATAAAAAAGTTGGTATCTACATATATTTTGAGAACTACTGGTTGATTTTTTTTTCAGTTTATTATTGAAATACCCATATAAAATAGAGATTCTTTTCTAATTTAAATAACTTCGTATTTCTTATAGTTCTCGAGATCGCAATGGTAGCTAATTAAAAATGAACAGTCTGTATATATTATAGGACATAAAAAATGAAAATTGTGCATTTGCTGTCACTGGTAGTTAACGCTGCATTGAATGAATGTTTGATTTGGAGATAAAAATTCGGAGAATGAACGTTTTTCTGCAGCAAAGTGACATTTTGTGTTGACAAATGAAAGCGCAAATGCCGACTTTGTATATTGACTGTAGGAAAACTTATTTTTAGGTGCTCGTAAATAAATACGAGTATGTTCCCGCCCTTTTCATATGAATTTATTTATTATGCCATGAATATTTTTTTCTCAAAATCTTGTCTTTAAAAATTAAAACCTAAATTTTTTCAACAATCACAATGATATTTTTTTTGTCATTTATTATAAATTTCAATACCGCAACATTGTTCCTCAGGAGATATGTTTATCTTAAAAGATAGGCTGCAAGATATAGCCATTTTTTATTTGGTACACCAAGCTAATGATTTCTGTTCTATTTTGAATTTTTAAATCGGTATTTTGACAAAAAATTGTTGAAATTCTTTGGTTGTTTGCACCCACTTTTATTGAAAGGTATATGATGGGAGCATATTGTTAATTTTTCATGTATTTTTTTCTTTAAATACGAAACTGTCATATGTGCATTATAGTTAGTTAAAGGTTAAAATTAATGTATTTTTAATGGCCAATGAAATTTATTGAAATCAACTTCGCATTGCTATACGTAGGTAGATAATGATACAGTTTTCGAGTCATGTTTGCTTACAAAGGAGGATAATTTATATAATTCAATATAAAGCTATAAATTACACAATGCAAATATATTCGTGGGGCTTCGTTCATGAAACAGATAAACCGCACTATGATAATTTATGTATATGCAATATTAACATAATTTATATTCCGGTAGTCGGAAACCATTATTTTATTCTGTAATTAAAGTTTTTTTGAAACCACACCGCAATATATGGGAATATTTTTATGCCATTTAAAATTTTATTATGTTAAATTTAGAACATCGTTAATAATGGAACAAAAAATAGGTACCAATCAATTAGTAATTTATGGTATGTACGGGTTGTCATGAATTTAACAAATATATCATATTTGCTAATTATTGTGGATATTGATTTATAGTACTTAACTGACACAAAATTTTAAATTCATTTTGTGTTTCCGAGTTATTACACGAAAATGGAAGTATTTGTAGGAATCAATACATAAAATCATTTTATTGCTATTATTAAAGAGTTGCTAATGTATTTATTTTTAAGTTTTTCATTTAATTAAGAAAATTACTTGAACTGAAAAGTTTTACTTTAAATTTTTCAAATATAGTTTAATTGTAATAAATTTTATTGATTTGAAAGATCTGAGTCATATGTTTATTTACCGAATTGTTTAAATCCAGTAATAAAATATCTTTAAACTTATAATGAAAAAGTAAAATAGCTTCTATTTCTGTTGTATACATTACAAAGGAAAAAGGGCACTCATATTATAAATATGTCTTGATTTAAGATAAAGAAATAATATATAGACGGAGATTATGTTAGTCACGGAATGTTTTTTTATATTAACTTTTTGATTTAGGGAGGTATTTTGTACATTAGCTAAGGTAATTTAGTTCAAATATATATTTATTTATATATTCTCATTTTCATCAGCTTTTCAGGCCTTACAATTAACAAACTATTTAACAGAAACTACGAAAGTAATGAAACAAAATAAGTAGTATAACCTTATTCAATCTAATAACTTTATACTTCTTCAAATTATTTATAATCATACGTAATATAACAAGTGATATGATTAACATCGATGATATTCTTGAAATGTTCTGCTTCGGTTTCACGAGCAATATCTTCGATTATTAATCATATCACGAGCTTATATTTATTGAGAGAATATAATGAATTTTTGTGATACATTGTGTGTGCGGCTAACCTAACTTTTAATATATTGTATTACAACATAGTTCATTTGTCAATTGGCTTATAATTTTTATCGGTGTTGATATCAATCCAACGATTATCGCACATTTTATACTCAAAATTAACTGTCAATGTCAAATAAAGAAAACAAATCCCTTAGTAACGAATAAATAAGGTGATAATTTCTTTGTTTTTATCATCGCTGTGATAGACATAACTAGGGAGATTCTGAATGTTGATTGGCGAAAAACAGGTCACCTGACTAATGAATTATATACTCTACATATTGTAGGGTTTACATAATGCAGTCTTCTAATTTAGAAACAAATAATAACTGGATACCAAATATTTAAATTTTAAGAATTGTTAATTTATATACTTGTAATTATAATTATTTCTACACAATACACAATTAAAAATTAGTACAGGTAAAAAATCGGGACAAATAGCATCCCGCTAGCACCCTCGGCGGAACGTGGGACACAGAAGCATGAAATCGGGACATTCCGACTAAATCAGGACAGTTGGTAACCCTATAGGGCGCGAGCAGACACGTGACTCGAGCGACCTTGACGTGCTTGGAATCAGCTGATTTGTGTGCGCATGTCATTTTGACAAGAACAATGTCAATGTTTTGATTTATTTTGATTTTGAACTGCTTTAATGTTATTACTTTACAATTTTTAAGCAGTAAAATATATGAAATTAAAAATAATAACATTTTAGCAGTTAAAAATCAAAATAAATCAAAACATTGGTCTTGTCAACGTAACATTGTCCTTGTCAAAATGACATGCGCACACAAATCAGCTGATTCCGAGCACGTCAATGTCGCTCGAGTCACGTGTCTGCTCGCGCCCTATATATGGATGAAACAATGAAACTACGAATGTATTTTCTAATTAAAACCTACTTATTTATAAATTGAAAATAATTAAATATTATGTAAAAAAGTCAGTCTTCATATATAATTTCTTTATAGAAGGTTGTATTTTTTCTCTTAATTTCAAATACTTATTCTTAAAGAAAAGAGTATTTGCATTGCTGAAGCAACATAATATTATTCATAATTCATTAGTGGTGGTCGCTATTAAAACATGACTACATTTGAAGAGCCAGAGGGAAAAAAGATGAATGTCAGAAAATATGTTTTTTTTCAATACGCAAATTTCAATGTTTGAAGCCTTATTACCTCTCGCTAAGAGAGGTATTGTATTCATGCTAAAATCGCATATCCAGATTTTAGTGAGTAAGCACGTTTTGAGGTCCCTAGAATCCGATTATAACATTTTTACGATGATGTCCGTATGTGTGTGTGTGGATGAGTGTGTGGATGTGTGGTTGTTGGATTCACGATTTCTCAAATACTATACGACTTAAGACATTTTTAACTACGGATTCCTCAATCTAACAATAATGGGAAGAGTTGATTAAGTTTTGATAACAATTGGACAACCGGAAGGAGTAGTTACAAGAAAAAAATCATCTAAATATTATTTATCGAAAATTTATGTAAATACTTATATTAAAGAACGTTAAATTCTTTATTCGATAAATATAAATTCATTATTACATCTTCTATAGATTTAGATATAAAGAAAGGCATATAAAATAATTTCAGATCAAACTACTTCGAGGCAAAAAATTCAAATGTTTGTAATAAGACACATAAATGTCACTGTCAAAAATATTTGTATGCCACTATCAAAAATATTTGTACATTATTAGGAAGACTATGAAAATAAAAAAAAATCAACAACGCAAAAGAATTTACGTAAAAAAGAATGTAAAAGGAATTTGCAAAAATGACGAATATAAAGAAAAAGAAAAGGAAAGTAGAAAAAGAAAATTTCAGGATATTGAATATAAAGAAAATGTATGTATTGTACATAATTTATATTAAGATATCCCATAGATTTTGCAACTATATGTGAGAATTATTTTGTAGTGAGACATGAATATAAGTAGGTATTTGTATTTAAAAATATTTTTCGTTTTATGCGTACAACCAGGTAAAATATCTGGCGAGAGGTTATGTGCTGGCCACATCAGATTTTTTTTAGAAGTAAGATACTGTATTCAATCATAGTTCAAAACTCACATTGGACATTATTATATCCACAGATGGGTCGAGTCGAGTTTAATCTTATATGGGACCTAATTAATTTTACCAGTTGACTTCCAAATCTACTAAACAAAAATGTTTGGACTGTATTTTTTTTAGCTCCTGTATCTTAGGATTGTTACCGTTTTTGCCTTCTTTAAATATACCATTTGAAAGCGCCGCTTTCAATCTATTAGTATAGGGTCTAATCATCTCATTTTGCTGAAAAATGGATATTCATCCTTTTTCTCCTTGGCTTATTTGCTATAGCAACATGAAAAGTTTCCATCCTCATCCGAGATTTGTCAAAGTTTTTATTAACTCAAATAGGGAAGCAAAATATCTTTTTATAATTAATATGTACATTTAGATGAAAATTTTAACGTCCAAATTTTATTACGATCCATATGCTTCTCCATAGATAGGCGGGGGTAAAATGATGTTTTTCTTTATGGGAATAACATTGTTAATAAAATGCATAAAATCAAATCGTACTACTAGTGTGCAGTGTGGAGTGCAAAGGAAGCACGTAACATTTTCTTGCATAAATCAATTTGTAGAAAAATGTATTCTGCGGCACGAACAGCAGCAGCAGTGCGCTGTAGGAGTTCAGGCAGGAGCGACAGGAGGGTTGCGCTCACTGCACAACGTGTACGGCAATTTCCGTCCTCGTTCAAACGAGAACGTAAATGTATTTATCTATCACTTACAATAACGAGTCAATCGAACTTCTAATGATTCTACTGTTATTTATTGAATATCAAAAACTCCATGTTTGAGAAAAAAATTGATGTGCATTTTATACTTTGACTCTTATTAAATATTTAGTTTTTCTTTGATTAGCATAATTGTGGAAATATAAAAACTTATTATTTTATATTTATCTAAACCACGAAATTACAATCTTGAATTAAGGTGATGACTGGTAACGCCCTCAAAATTTATCTGCGAACAGTGCAGATTGGCACACCTACGTCCAGGTAATAAAGCCTAATTTACACCACACAGTCGAAAAATTCACCCAAATTTAAAAATAAATATTTACTATATTTTTATTTCTTAGAATAATGCTTAACTCATTACGGGCCAAGGCATCAAAAAGTGAGAATTTTTATAAACTCATTATCAAGAATTGCTAATTAAAACAAATTTAGAATTGTTAAAAAAATATTCAACATTTCCAAAATAAATGAGGGTGCATAAACGCACATTTGGTAAATAAAGTTAACAATTAAGGAATAAAAAAATATATTTTTCTACAGTCTATATACAAAATAGCCATTTGCGCTCTAATTTGTCAACGCAAAATGTCACTTTGCCGCTCTAGCGCGACAAAGTAGAAAAAACGCTCGCTGTCCAAATTTCTAACTATACAATGGTGAGAAATGTCACTTGTCTACATTCTTAATGGAAACGTTTGGTCAGGAACTAATGGCATTGTAGTTACACATTTACCATCTTCACAACACAATCTGACATATTATAAGTGCTCTGTCGGTATATTACATAACCAAATAAAATGTCGCACTGATATGAAAATAAAATAAGGCATTCATTTACAAAAACGAAAGTATGAAATGCTTAGATTAGATTGAAGCAACAGCTCAAGAAAAATGGAAAATATCTATAAATTAAAATTAAATATAAAATAAATTGTGTGTAAGTTGTGCTGCCACCTGCAAAAGTTTGGCGTGAACGCTCCCAATGGACATCCACTTTTCCACTGCACTAGTTTAATGTACTTGAAACAAATAAATTTTTGTTATGGTGGAGGACTCCATTGTGACGACTGTAGAAAAAATCTTGTGTGTGTTTCGAGCGCAAATGGACATTGTGGATTTCGAGAGAATGCCGCGCTCCTGCGTCGCGCGTCAACAACCTCAATCGACAATGTTCCATTTTGCGCTCTTAATACACAAATAGCTATTATACTTCACAAAATACATTAAAAACCATATTAGTGTTACATTTTTGAATAAAAACTTTCAAAACAGTCGGAATGTAAGTGTATTTTGAATTTTTTTTTACATATATATTGTATTATATTGTAAACTTTGTATGGATATCTACTATTTGAGGCTACAGCATGAACCTCCGTTCATATTTCATGAGGTCCGTGAAGAACGGAAATCTAATCTTTATGAAATATTCGTTTACCATTTAAATTTTATTTCCAACCGTTGATTATTACGCTGTCAATTATGTTGATAAATAAAGGACACCACTATTTTTTCCTCTGATTTTTATCTTACAATTTTCTGTACAATTAATTTGAAGATTAACAATATGAATAAGTATATCGTTGTCGGCCAAAGGTGCGTATACTGCGTCAATTTATATCTTCCAATAAATATATTATTGTTTATACTAAAACCAAAATAATTATACAAATCTTAAGACTAATCCTTTGTTATGAGTTTAGCAAAAAAAAATTTAATATTTATTTATATTAAAAATGGTTTTTACTGCTGTGATTGAAACTATATACAGTACCAGCATATAGGTAATATGTGTAAAAAAAATTTACATTTAAAAATAAACATTTTAATTTAAATAGAAATTCTGTATTGTTGATTGTAGTGTTGCGGGCATACCATGCGGCGACTCGGCTGGGTGAATTTTGTGCGCGACTGTACTCTTTGCCAAAGGCACAGTATAAAAAGTAGTGATGGGATCATTCGAATGAAAATAATCGAAATATTCGATTATGAAAATGTCTCGAGATATCTCGAGTGATTTTTAAATCATTCGAATGATTATGTCGCTCGAATGATATTTCGAGAACTCGAGTGCGCTTAAATCATTCGAATGATTTTATCGCCCGAATGGTATTTCATGTGTAGACTGAATATCTCGGTTAAAGTCGAGAACTCGAGTGCGTTTAAATCATTCGAATGATTTTATCGCTTGAATGGTATTTCATGTGGTAGACTGAATTTCTTAGGTAAACTATTCGTGAACTCGAATGCGCTTTCATTCGTATCTCGTATTTCGTAATTCGGACTATGGGAAAGAAAACTCACGTAGATTAGAAACAAAAATAATTTAATTTCTTTGTTAAACTGCAGCGTTTAAATTAATAAAAACATTAAAAACAATAAAATAAAAAACTCTTCTTTCGTTACAGAACTCAGAATGACTACACTAAAAATAAATTAAATATAATTATAATTAAACTAGACATAGGTAAATAAAAATATATTTTATAATAAAACCACATACGACTTAAATTCGTTTAATTTTTTTCATTTCTTTTTTAATTGTTGGTAAAAGTAACTATATATCATTTTACATTAAAAAATAAAATATTTTAGAAAACATATTTTCTTGCTGTGTCACTAGAATGACAAAATGTCTGTAATATTAATAAAAATTATCTGTATCATAATTTAATTTAACTAAATAAAATGAAATTATAGCGAGTGGGCCAACTTCATTGAGACGGGGCTCGTATAATTATTATTATTATTCACCTTATCAAATAGAAAAATGAAAAATAAACCAGAATCAGTTGTCAGTTTCTCACTGCCAGTCTGCCAGTATTATTGCAATTACTACAGACATGCAGCAGAGCAGAAAGCAGAAGACTGAACGAGATACGGGAATGTAAGATGCGAAGTAATCCGAATACAACCGAACCGAGAACCGAGATCGAATGATTTGTGTTAGGGAGTGGTATTTTTCGCTCGCACAAAACTATTCATTGAATGAACGAATGAAGTTCTCATATCTCGAATACTCGAGTGATCATTCGATTATGAAATTCATTCGAATACTCGAATGATCATTCGATTATGAAATTCATTCAAATACTAATAATTCGATTCTCAAAATCATTCGATTATGCCCATCACTAATAAAAAGTATTATACAGTAGTGAAACTCATGATTCTCTGTCACAGCGCGCATGCGTCAATCAGAACAAGAACATGGCGTCCCTTTAATTAGGGGCATAGAGCGTAGAGTTTAACTTTTATCACAATTAAAATATTCAATACTATTATTTATTTGTACATAAAATATATTGAACGGTCATATATTTTAAATTTATAATAATTTAACTAAATTTCAGTATATTTTGTACATAAAATAAGGCTCAAGAAATATGCATCCGTGTCTGCCTGTTGACATCACCGTCTATGGCATTGTTTTCAATGATTCCGAGAGAAGGCGGGAATATAATAGTCTTAAACGATAATAAAAATGTAGACAAAAATTTGTGTATAACTTGTAAAAAGACATCATGTTGTATACTGTTATTATACTAAAACCAGGTAAAATACTTTTTATTTGTATTGTATAACTGGTTGTAGTATAATACGATATTATACTTTGCGGTACCATTTGAATTGGCGCCACTACGCGTAACAGAAACATGGCGGCTTCGTTCAAGGTCACTCAGTTTGGTATCAAAAGTTCAAAGGTGCCGACACAGAGTTTCCCTACTGTATATGTTGTGTATACTGTGCCAAATGGCTGACGATTTCTCTTGGCACAATTCCCCTTTCTCGGTAACAGTAGTTAGAAGATAAAGTCCACTTAAAAAAAAAAAATACATAAATGAATATGTATTTATTATGAAAAAAGGTGCGTATACGCATCTTTGGCCGTAAATAGGTTATTAACAATTGTAATTATTAAAGTTTGAGCAAAATTCTAAACACGTTAGAGATGAATTCTGTCATAAGTTATTATTAGCAAAAGTTAGTAGTGGGTTCAATGAAATTGTAATTAATGTTAACGTAATGTCATCCTTTTAGGTCGTACCTACCTCTATTGCTCTTATGATAGTAATAAATAAAAGTTTTAATGCTGTTTCTCTCGAATTCTATTAACTTATTTTTTTAACCCTCCAGTGGTCGAGCTAGGCCTGTGAGACAAAACATATCATTTAGGTATCAGGTTAGACACATGCTAAGAGATTATGTTCGTTACTTCTCGATACCTCTCAACTAAGAACTCGCAAATACGAACTTGGTTTGCGTTGCGGAAACTGTGAATTATTGTAGTCTCTCGGACCCAGCCCGACTGTGCACGTTTCACGTTAAATTATTTTTTATCAAAGGTAGTATACAATCCCTAAACAATTTTGTTTGAATTAACTTTATTTGCACTTATTTGTAGTTTATAAATGGATCCTTATATGAAGAAGATCGAACGATTACAAAAGTTTCATGATGAGGTAGATATCGAATATATAGACTTGGAAGTTGATTCTGATTCAGAAAGCGATGTCTGCATGGAAAGTGATTATTTTTCCACTTCGGAGGCAGAAACTGAAGATTTGAAAGAAGTTGCGGAAGGAAATAAGGCACATAACCCAAAAATTATCCGGTGATCCTCCGGTTGTGCCTACCGGAACAGAAAATCAAAGAGGATACTGCCACTTCTGTCGAAATCGCAAAACTAGATATTTTTGCCAAAAATGACACAAATTCCTTTGCCTAGAACATGTACAACCTATTTGCTAAGACTAACTACTTTTTTATATAAAACTATTTTTTTGTGTTCATATTTGCTATATTTATAACTAGAGTGCAATTATTCATATTTTGTTATTGAAAAATTACTACTTTTTATTATTTTCAATATGCGTGAATTATGTAAAGGAAATAGCCTAATACATTATTTTGAAAATCTGAAGATTTTCTTTCAAAATACGTCAATTCTAATTTCAGTCTCACAAGCCTACCCCGACCTTTAGCGTAAGTCTGGAAAGCCCGAGTACTGGAGGGTTAATATGAGTATATTATTTTTTAACTCTATACATAGTACGATGGATGGAAAAGTAAGTAACAATGTTATAAACTCTACAAATTAAATGGTCGCTATTTTATTAAAATGCAAAATATATCTTCTCTCTATCACTAGGTTTACATGCAGTTTTGAAAATGGTTTCAGTTTTCAGTCAAAATTATACAAAACTGTTTACATGCAGTTTTCAAAACAAGTTTATAAATTGATTTGGTAACAGTTTCGACGCATGCGCATTTAGCTGATGTAAGAGACAGACCCTCTTCACTCCAAATACTTCTTTTTGCCATTATTCCAATTGTTTTTTATACTTCGTACCACTACGCACTAAAACTACACAGTTTATTTGAAGTTTAGTAACACAAAGCGGCAGAAACGTTATGTTAAGTACGCATGCGCAGTATCTAAACTGAATTTTAAGTGTTTACATGAGTAGTTTTGAAATTAGTTTTCAAGTCAAACTCGTGAATTTTAGTTTTGGTTTGAGATAACTCAAAACCGTTTTGACACTGTATACATGGCGTTTTCAAAACTAAAAACGTTTTGAAAATGGTTTCAAAACTGCATGTAAACTCAATATATGATAAATATATAAACGAAGACGGATTTGTGAAAAATTCACGGACCCCAGCGGGACTCGAACCCACGGCCTCCCAATTTCTAGTCACAAATCCGTCTTCGTTTATATATTTAAAATATTTGATGGTAACTTTAAGTTACAGAAATTTCACTGTTGAATTACACCAAAACAGTCTTCTCTCATTCAATATATGATATTGAAATGTTTAGTAAAAAATTCGAAATATGCAGTAACATTAAAGGTTTCGGTGGGTTAGGATATTTTTACTGGGCATTTACTATTTTCAATACCGAACACTTTATTACTATTCCATAACAAATGTTTTAAAGATAACCATACATGCAAAATTATATTTACAATGATATATTAGGAGTCTAGTAAGTTTTAATGCCATTTTTAAATAAAGCATTATGTCTTACCTACTTTTAATTTAAGAAGTATTTTTTCATTACAATAATGTAGTGGTGGCATGAATCAAGAATCATAATGTGAAATGAGAATTTTAAATTTATTTCTAGCTATTATTAAATTTTTAAGTTATCATTTTTATGGAATTATACATCAATTTTATTCCGTGTAGGTATCTATTTAATCAGCATTTTTGCTGGGACCAAAACTTTGGGAAATATCATACACTGCCTAAATTTACAGTGGTATCAGTATTCATTTCTATTTCCACACGTTTTATTTTACTTCCCGGTTTCCGAAAAAGGCGTAACGTTCGCAAATAATTGAATTAATGCAGGCTTCTTACCCAGCAGAAATATCGGGAAAATATTTATATATTCCACCATGTTTGAAGAAGGTGTACCCTGGGTACATAAACACAAAATATTACCGGACATTGAATGGTTAAAGTATACGCGTTATATCTTTTGTGTCTCTACTACCGGATGTCGTAAAAAAAACCGCTGGAAATCGCGTTCGCAATTTTTACAAGTTTGATATTTTTATTTTGCATAAATATTTCATCTTGTATGGGACTATAAATTTCAGTATATGTGGTCTGCAAAGAAAAGCAGCAGTATCTGTGCAGGTAACGTAAGAGCAAGAGCTCACCGGATTTCCAGTCACGGGCTAAGGGGGAAGCATGAGAAATTACTCTGTGCTCTAATGCACGTGTTCTTCTGAATGCGCCATGCGATGCACTTTTATGTCCTTGTCGTGTCCCTATTCTGTGTTGCGTTGCACTCACGCCACTACAATAAGCGGCTCTGCATTATTTATTTATTTCAACGTGTACTGTACTTATATGCTGCTAATTTATGTTATTTTTTATTCATAAAAAAATATCATTATTTTTACCTTCCGTCATCTTTAGGAAAAGAAGGTATTGTCAAAAAATTCGATGATGAGTTTTTAATCAATAAGCACGTTTTACGGTCCCTAGAATACGCCTTTAAAGTGTGTGTGTGTGCGTGCGTGCGTGCGCGTGTGTGTTTGTGTGTGTGTGTATGTGTGTGTGTGCGTGCGCGTGTGTGTGTGTGTGCGTATGCGTGCGTGTGCGCGTGTGTGCGCGTGTGTGCGTGTGTGTGTGTGTGCGTGTGTGTGTGTGTGCGTGTGTGTAACAAAAATTTCGTCTGCGATAACTTTAATACAATTTAAAAAATTATAATTCTTTCATATTTTTCTTCGTGACATCCATATGAAGAGCTGATTAGATTTTTGTTACAATAGGTCAACCGGAAGTACCCTCATTTGAAGATTTTAACAGTTTTTCTGGAAAAAACTGTATTAAATATTATTTTTTCACATTTAATGTTAAGTAATTTAATTGTTTTTCAAGTAATTTGTAAAACTAGTTTTTCTCAAAGGAAATTCCAATTTCCAAGTTACATCTTTATATTTTCGTAATGTGCAATTTTTCATGTATCTTTTTTAAACGATAATTGTAAATAAATACGTAATACTTGAACATCACATAATGATTATTATTTATGTTTAAATTGTTATTTTTTATGTATTTTAACAAATATTATTATAAGAAGTAAACAGTAATTGAAAATTGTAATTGGTTTTACATTTTCAGGTACTAGTAATTAGTAATTCAATTACTATTTTGGACAAATAATTAAATTATTGTGTAATTTAATTACATTTTTAACGGTACTGGTAATCAGTAATTAATTACTTATTTAGTAATTTGCCCAGCTCTGCTGCTAAATTATCAAGGAATGGAGCATTCTTTTTTCACTATCCTTTATGAATTATTTTAGAGAAAAATAACAATAAAAAAAAATGGTTACAATAATGAAATGACAAATCGCTAATACTGGGCCTTGTTATTAAATTTGCCTACTTATCATAAAAATGCTAGTCTTCTACTGGAAAATAAAATATGAATTGGATATAATATACAAAAACAATTTTTTATTATAAACGATAAAATACTGACAATAAACAAATGTATATTTCATATTAATGAGATTGAGAAATACTATAAAATTTTTACATATACTAGTAATTCATTTTTTGTTTAGTTAGCAATATGAGAGCATGTGTTACAAAAACGATTTATATATGTACCTCGGAGATTTAATTGAGCTGACATTGTTCTGTTACATGAGTACGAGTTTTTTAATGTTTATACAAATCACTTTTTTTTTCCAATATCAATTTCATGTTTGAGTGATGTTATGAAAACAGAAAATATACTGAAAGTCAATAGAATATAATATTTTCTTTGGTTTACTTAGGACCAACTATGGCAAATATTATGTTTTTGAAATTTTAAAACCCAAAACAAAAGCCCGTAAATATATGTACGTATCAAATGGGGAGTCACCTGTTATACTAGATATACATCTCCATTCCTTGTACATTGCACTTCGTAGTAATATAGAGTAACCTGGCGTAAATGCCAGGAATTCCTGCACACGGCCTTCCGGCCTGCAGGGTGACAGTTCAGCCACTGGTCAGTATAAATGTCTGTTCTGATTGACCTAAATCACCCTCTGTCGTCAAGTTTGATAACATAACCGAGTGTACAAGTCCCTGTTCTGGGCCATTGCAATTGAAGCAGAAGCACATACTGCATTATTATCAAAGCTCATTTTTCAATGTACTTAATTTGAAGACTAAATTTTACTAAATCGCAGTGAATTGCGTAATCTCTTCTATTACAAACTTTAGTTTTTTATCTGTTAGTTAGTTAATTAAAGTCAAATAGTTTAATCAAATTTTAACTCACTTTCATATTTCCTTTCGACTTATCGTGAAAAAGATAAATTTATTTAGTTAATTATTTTTTGAATTAACTTTAGGTACCTGATTCACTTAAGACTTTGTTTACATCACATACATAATTCAGATAACAATACAATATTTCATAGCAAATTATTATTTGTAAAATCATTTTTTTTAATATAATAACATTAGCACTGTTTAGGTACTAAGCAGTAATAATTTCTAATATGTTCAATGTGGAATGAGGTAGTTATTTGATCTAGATAGATATGCAAAAGGATTAAACACTTCTCACAGAAAATTATATATGTATTAGAATATTATAAATATTTTTTTAAAAAAAATAAGCATTTACTAATGCACTAAAAAGAAAAAATACATATCTGGAGCGTTCTATTTCGGTAAATAAAAGTGTGGGTGTAAATATTGAAATGTTCATTATTCCTCTACATATTCATTTATGCGTCCATGTATTTATTTATCGAGATTGAAAGTCCAAGAAAATATTTTTAGAGCATTTTAATAAATGCTTGTTTTTAAAATGTTATTTTTTTATTTACTCTTGATTCATTTTTTCTTTTTTATATATTTTTTTTGAGAAGTTAGAATGGAACCATCCTTATTTTTTTTTGCCAGAATGACTACCGGTTACAATATATGTATGTAAATAATATATTCAAACCATAAACATGATGGCACTAGAATTTGAATTTTTTCCCCTTCGTTGTTTTTACATTTTTACTTAGCTGCACTACGGCCTTAACATGGCAGGACACCTTATTACATGACAGTACGGCTGAATCATGGCTGCACTGCACCCGATCATTTTTACTTTGGCATGTATATACAATGTGTTAAAAAAAATCCTAACCGGAGTAGGAACAAAGAAACGTAAGTCAATTTAAAAGTATAATTAGATCTCAGTTTGACACGCGATATTGTCGAAAATGTGATCTAAAGAAATCAAAGGTTTTTCTTCTTGAATCTCATTTTAGAAATGGAAATAAATTAGAAAACGACGAATGGTAATATATTGTATCTTTTCTCCTTGAAATTACATCAGAAGATCAATTTTGACAATTTGACTTTTGAATTGAATAATGGTCAGACATACGTTTCTCTGTTCATAGCGTACTCCGAGTTAGGAATTTTTTTGAAAACACTGTACATGGCGAGGCCTAGAACTTCGTTTTTTGAAGGTGAAGAAAATAAAAAGTATTGCTGATATACAAAATTTAATTATTCCCGGCCGACGCCCAATATTTCGAATTTTAAATGGCTCAAAATTGACCTATGTGGTGTGCTCTCCACTCCAGCAATGAGTGCCCGTGTGGTGACGTCCGCACGGTATAAATATGTAATGGGTAATATTCCGTGATGATATATTTATTTATTTTTGAAGATGATGACCACCGTGCTCTACTGATGCAACCGATATCTGCAACTCCTCTCTACTTGTTCCAATATTCGGGTTGTTTCCTGCCGAAAAAGGTTGTCCTGCTAGAGACTCGAACTCTGTGACATTTTGGCCCGGTTTTACCATCTTCATGTTAATAATTAACATGCGGTTATGTTCATGTTAGTAAAAAAAGTTGTTTTTCCATTCCATATTATCCATAACCTCAAGCTAAAGTACATGTTATCTTAACATCTAGAAAAAGTACATGTTAACTTGATAACAGGAACTAACTTTCAATTTTGTGCTTCCTGACAGTGACATTGTTTAATGTTTAATAATTATCATATTATGAATCCGTATGATATAAACGCATATATGCAATGATGAGGAGGTGCCAATAAGGTCAGCAAGGAAATTTCGACATAGGCCACATCATTTCGAAAAATATAGTCGGAAGGAGATTTTTAAAAGACTCGAGGCTTCGCCTGTCGGTAATATACATAAGCCCTCGGCTGTAATGAAACATATCCCACCTTGGAAGTAATATATTATTATCATGTTCAATATCATGGCTTAATTTTCTGCCGGATACTTTTTATTTACAATAAATTGTTTTCCCATGTTAAACGCCTATGTCAAGGATTGCTTGGGACATCCGGAAAGAGAGATTTATAATATATAATTGGTTAAACGAGGTTATGCAATTGGGTGTAAACACTAGGGTAACCATACGTTCCGTTTTGACCGGGAGAGTTTTTTAAATGTAAACCAAAAAACATCTTTGCACTAAAAAATAGAAAAAAATATCTAAGAGCAACAGTGAAAACCTCGGTTTGCTACAGACAATACATCTTGAGTCAACTGCGAATATATGACAGCGTAGCGTGTGACGTCATAGCAACACGAGTCGGTTGAGCTTGCTCGCTGCAAATGAGTGCAGTTGCGTAGTTTCGGTTATGTAGACCTTACAGGGTTTACTAAAATATATATTCTTCGCTATTTGTTGTCATGCCGCCTAATTGTAATAACAACTTAAAGAATTCTACCGTAAACATTATATAATTTTCCTCAGAAAGAAAAGGATCCCCAATGATATAACGCTGGGAAAAATCGTGCCAAACGGAAGCATTTTACTCCCAATCATAACCATGTAGTTCGCAGTTTACATTTTAAAATTGATGACTATGAAAATAAATATTGGAGTTTTATATTAAGCCTGTAGTGATGGCGCCCAAAAATGTTACCGGTGCCGCGGAGTCTGGCAGACTCCGTTAATACATTCTCCTTTAATATTAGTGTCTGAAATATATGTCTAAATATAGTATTTATATTAACATTGCACCATTTAACATACATTTTTGCACGATCGGGTTATTTTTTATATTTACCGATAGTGTTACCAAGACAGTAGGTCTTACTTACAAATTACTGAACGGTAAGTGATGTGACTCACGTCGGTAAGTGAAGTTTAAATTCACACTTTTTTATAAACTATATAATCCATACAAAATATACATAAAAAATAAACTATATTTCTTTTGAGAATATGCATGTACCTACATAAAAATAATTAAATTAACATATAATAATGTTTATTTACATAACGTTAATAAATCATATTTGCATGTTTTAAACATATACTTATTTGAACACTCCTGTGTCTATTTCGTTGAAAAAACTTTTAAACTTTTCTCTTTTTATTGAAATTCATATTTTTTTATATGGAATAAACAGTACATGCACAGAAAAAGAAATATTTATAAGTAAGAAAAAGTAACCATCCGCTACTTGCGCATAATATTCTGTAGTATACTACAAAGTTAAGAAGGTAGAGAAACAAGCATGAACATATTCGAATTAATTACCGAAATAAACGAACAATTAAAATCTCTGGAGTCTCACAGAGTCTACACTACCACAGTAGGGTTAAAGGTAGAACACACGTAATATAAATAACGCAAGGAGATTACTATTGTTAAGACGCATATGCATATTCTGCGTTACTGCCAATGCTGGTTCGGCCGACTGATGTCGGTATGATGTCACAAGCGGCGGACACGTTGTTTAAAACTCTTATAATTCTTCTAGCTTTAACAATAGAAATGTGCGGTTTGAAAATTTGTTCTTAAAATTTTTCATTCTACAATTTTCTATCTATAACAAATCTATTACAACACCCAAAACAGTTCGTTAATAACTCATTCGAGTGCTGTGAAAGTACAATTAATTTTTTAAGATTGGTGACTGTCAAAAAATAATGTCAAATGTCAAAGAAATAGAAAATATCGTAGATATAGTCCATTCGCGATAGCGAGAGAATGTGGAACCAACTCACGGGCAGAACAAGTTGTTCGATTGGTTCGGTTCGAAAATGATCCCAAACCGACCAATAGAACGACTTGTCTCTGCCGGCGAGTTAGTTCCACATTCTCTCACTTTCGCGAATGACTCATAGTTGGTGTTATAAAAACAAGGTAAGAGTTGTGCCGTTGAATGTCATATGAATTTTCCAACAAAATTTCTAAAAACTACGATTTCTTAATTAAAAAGCGCAAAATAGGAAAAATAGTATAAAGAACACATTTTATAATCGTCGTTTATTTTGTGAGAAACCTTTGGAACAAAATAATAGAATGAATAAATAAATGTATCATCATGGCTTATTACCCATTGCTGGGTGTGCCAATCTGCTTTGTACACAGATATCGGTAATGATGAAATATTTGTACCATGCGGGCGCTTACTAGGTGTCACCTCACGGGCACTCGTTGCTGGCGTGGAGAGTAGACGGGGCCTCGTGGCCGCGTGCCTGAGGGTCACGTCGCGAATCTGGGGAACAGGGTTCGATCCCGACCGACGCCAAATATTAATAAGACAATTTATTATGTTATTCGATCTTTAATATACCATTATATCACTAGACAATAAACAAAAATTTGTTTACAATTTAAAATTCATTATAAAATAACTTATTAAACTTAATTATCATATGGACAAATTTTGTTTGCTTTTGCAATGTTCCATAATAAATTATATTAATGATATCACTCCCCCCTTCCCGTTTCTTTTCTAGGTAATTATGATCACCCTAGAAACACAGCTGTTCTCTAACTATACTAACCTGTTAGCGTAGGTGGCTCTACCTGTAATAATGAATTTACTCTTCTCTCTGTGAAAACTGAATATAGTAGTTTGTACAGTTTGGAACAACATAGATCGCCATCGTCGTCGCCATCGCATCGCCTCGGCCCGTCTGTCGCCGCGTGTGTAACCGCTTCGCTCGTAATTTATAGGCGCAATTAGGATTACAGCAATTAAAATCCACGTTCGGTTTGTTTTATTGTGCGATGTAATGTTGGTTGTGTTCGTCAAGTTCCCTTGTTCCTGCACTCCCTGCCACTGTACCGCGCTTATGTTGTTGTTTCTGTTTAACGTTACATGAATGCCTATCACCGAATATTTGGAATTTTATTATCAAGTGGTCTGGAAATATTGTTACTGCACGAATGGATTATTTTTCTGCTTTGCTTTGTTTTCAACGTCATTGAAAATAATTATTTGGAAAAATTTAACTGGACTTTGGCTATTAATTTCGTTTATTACATATAATTAAATTCATGTGCAGTTATTACGCTTTGATTTTATATTCGATTTAATCCTTTTTAAATTAGTCTACTCACTAGATTTTATTTCAAATAAACTTTTGTTCTATTTTATTTCAGTCTGCATTTTATACGAGTAAACTCACATATATCACAGCGCCATTCATTGCATAATGCTATTTAATTCGCACAAATTTAGTTTAACAATTAAACAACATTTTCTATTGACACGGTAAAAATAACCACAGTTTATGTTCGGTTTCATAAAAATAACTCATTGCTAAATTTAATAACATGCTAAATTTTAAGTACCTCCATAGAATTTAATTAATTTAATCACATTAATAAAATTTGTAAATTTTTCATAATAATATGACAAAATTTAATACGTTGTTAAATTTAACAATGAGTTATTTTAACAAGCTCTCTTGAAACTATACATAAATATTCCAAATTACAATTTTTTGGGGTTGTTTAAATATTGGTGAAGTACTCGTATATTTTAATTATTTTATTTGTGCATGTAGTGTGTTAAATAAACCTAACTCGGAATAAGATAAGCTATGAACTAAGAAAGCAAGAAATGTACGTCAATTTAAAAATATTTAATTACATGTTAATTTGACATGAGATATTTTCAAAAATGTTATCTAAATAAATCAAATATTTTCTTCTTGAATCCTATTTTAGAAATGGAATCAAATTAGAAAACAGCGAATGATAATATATTATATCCTTCTTTATCATCTTTTCTTCTTAAAATTACATTTCATGATCATCTTGACTTATTAATTGAATAATGATCAGACATATGTTTCTCTGCTCATAGCCAACTCCGAGTTAGGTTTTTTTCATGCACATATATGAAATACGACTGAGTATGAATCTTGTCTGTCATGTATACCAGTATATACAGCACTAAATGTATATTTTCATATTAAGACCATTTTAGAGGGTCGTAAATTTATTAACAAGTAAAGTTAAAAAATATATGAAGAGGATGAAGATTCATGGCCTAAGATAATGAACGGATTCATTGACTCCCACTACATTGAAGATGTATGTGTGCGAGAATATATAATATTAGTTTTTCCATCAATAACTATATTAATTTATTATAATTATAATATTATTTATAGTAATAAAAAAAATACACTGCAGAAAGATAATATAGATCTAATTCATCAACCATTTGCCATAGATTAATTATTTGTCTGTTATTGTATCTTAAATACTATGCTGAGAAATAGTAATCCAAATATTAATGTAGTAATAAATTGAAGATTGTATATTGTACGAATTTGTGATGTGTTAAAATGTCTATTCTACTTCGACTTTTCCATTTGTATATATTTAAATATAAACTAGACTACTTTTTATGAGATGTCGTTCGTTTAATGGATGCAGATTCTCATAGGTTCCTTTACAGTTAGGCTTTAGTTGCTCTTTTGCAGTCGATTTGACCAAATACGGCCGAGTTATGGACAGAACGCAATGAAATGGGATTAGTCGAACGTGTTCCGTCGTAAATGATTCATCAAAACATTTAATTATTGCTCCCTAGATTGTATTTGAATTCATATATATATATATATATATATTATAGTAATCGAAGAATTTTCTTCATTTACTTAATATGGGATGTTCCGCTTTAAATGCATTTTTCGACTCACGGCGTATGCAGAAAGTACAAATCACTATTCATGCTTCAACTAGCGATACTGATAGAACAGCACTATTTTTGTCGGATGTTTCGGCTGCAGTGGACGAGGTTTACTTCAAACGACCTGTTCGGTCGCAATTCGGGCGACCTCCTACTCGGCCGAATATGCATCCAGTGGACGACCAGTCCCATTTTTTAATTTTTATGACTGAACAGAATTCTATCTTTAAGCTGCAAATAAACTAACCTATCTATAACAGCTGATCTGCTTATTGACTGAAAACAAATGCTATCTCTCTTGTTTTCTATTCCTTTTATAAGCAGTGCACATGTAATATAAGAGGGAGATGGGGTAATAATCCCACCGCTAGTCACCAATTTTTAAAATCCAGCTATGAGGTAATAATCCCACCGCTGCCACCAATTGTAAAAAAGAAGAGAAGAGAAAGTCTCAAACAATGGGGTAAAAATCCCACTGCTCGTCAAAAATTGTAATAAACCAGCGAATGCCAATTTGTAATAAACTAAGTCCTGAATTTTTTCAATTGATATAAGGTATAATTTTGAATTACAATAAAAATAAAATATACTCATTAAGTTAATTAGGGGAAAATAAGAATTCGTAGTCTTGGGTTGGATTAAAATAAATGAGTTTATCCTTACACAAGTTTTATTCTAACACAATAAAATGATAATATAATGATAGAAAATAATTATTTATTATTATTACAATTTTATTTTCTTCTACTTCTTCTATATGTTTTTGCAGGACTGACACTTGAAAATTATTATCGATTATTTATTAAAAACTTGGAAACTGAATTTTGTGATACTTCACGAAACTAAATCTTGAACCTGTTAACCGGTTAAACGGAAGCTAGTAAATTTACCTTACTATAAAAAAAAACAATTTACTGATAGTATTATCATTTTCTCTAATTGATACGATTTATTAATTACTCAAATTTTTTCGATATCTGAGATAAAATTGACTTGTTCATATTAATACAAACAATTAATTAAAATGATAGATTCCTTTATGCTTGCCCAGAAGATTCCATAAATTATTTGAGATAATCTGTACATGACGATAAATTGTACAAAGTAGTACTCTAACAAATCAGTTGAAATTGCTGGAATCAGGAAACAAATTGACCAATAGCAATCAACACTCGTGATGTCTATCGAATCGAAGTTTATAAATGATAGTTGGAATATAACATTTTACTCTTGTACACTGACGTACAAATTCATTTATCCTATACAATTATCAAGTATACACATGTATAGAGATATAGAACCGAGAATATTCAATTCCCACACATATAGAGAGATGTCAGTGTATGGTCGAATGTGCGGTGATTACAAGTACCCTAATGACTGGTCGGACATGTTGATGACGTCATTGCGGGCAGCCACCGCAGAGTATCCTGTCACTGCAGGAGCTGCAGGCTGATGTGTCACCCGAACAGCACATTCGGCATTCTGTGTGTAGTGTGTGTATGTTGGAACAGCATACAACCCCACCAACACAATCATATTGTGTTAGTGTAGTTCCCGAGTTCGAATCCGCACCTAACTTTAATCAAGTTTACATCGTTAATATGTGAAAATATTTCGCGTATTCAGCGAATATTGTTTAAAAAGGAATTATGGTTTGGTGTAATGATGCAAAATATGCTGATTTCAAGTTAAATGGAAATGACAACTGATATTGTGAACTGAAATATTCATGAAAATTTAATTTTTATTTCAATAAAAACTTTATCATATTTTCATCCCAGTCTAGAGCTGTATAAATTGTTTTATACCAGCGGCCTGCCTGCAGGTAACCGCTAAAATACGTATAATGATAATATGGTAAATAAGTGTACATAAGGGGTGATTGTTAAGGCCTTATCACATTACAATAATATCTTTGACTCTTTTTCGCTGACTTATTTTCAGTGTTGTGACTGATCTAGATCATTTGATCTAAATAACTGATCTCGTTCATTTAGTATGGTTTTTGATCTGATCTAGATCCTTTCATATATTCAGATCTTGATTTGGATTTAGATCTAAAAATTAGAATCTATGATTTAAAAAAAAGATCAAATATACGAGAAAATCCAAGAAGAAATTAAATACAAGTAGGTTGTAATTTATTTAACTTACTTTAAAAAATCAATGGCATAATGATTGTCTGCCAATTTAATATTCTTATTACATTTCAACAATTCTAAAGTTTAAAATTATTATTGTTGTTTCTTTTTCCACTTTATTCATTAAATTACTATTAATAAAACTAAGTAGTTATGTATCTATCTAATTTTTTCCCATGTGTAAGGCATAAGGCTAAGTATATTCCTTGTAATTAATTTACTTCTTGTATTCCTTTTTAATTAATAATAAATAAAAAGCATTTGAAAATAGTTACTGCTCTTTTTTATGATATAAGAAAAACAGATCCTAAATTCCTGATCTAATCTGAAGAAAAAAATCCGATCACAGAAATTGACCTATGATCTGATCTAGAACATATTAATTGTAAAGATCTTGATCTTAATCTAGATCCTTTATAAATTCATCTATCACAACACTGCTTATATGACCAACTCGATCTATCACACTGCAATTTTGAACAACCGTTTTCTCTGACTTTTAGTGGATTTTCATACTTGAAGTTGGTTATGAAATGGTTTCTTTAATGATAAATATGTCAAATTTGTTTGACATATCAAATTATTTCAAGTAAAATGAACAAAAATGATGGAAAAATAATAAAAATGTGGGCAAGCATACTAATTTTATGCGCATCAAACAAAAAATGTCAACTTCTGACGTTTCTGCAGTTCTATTTTATTTCATAAAGTTACATTCCTGTACTTCAGATACAGTTGCGCATGCGCAATAGAGAAGTCAGCAATAAATAGTCAGAGGAAATGAAACCGACTCCGTTTTATCTGACAACAGGATCCATGACTTCCTTGTAGCTATTACACTGGAGTAAGTCAGCGATATGAACTGAAATCATGGATAATGCGTGATAAGTCAGAGAAATTACTTCTAGTGTGATAAGGCCTTTATGTTACCTAACAATGACTTGGAAAATAATAAGTAAAAATTTAGTCTGTCAAGTTATTGGCCGCGTTCAGCAGGATCTAGCGGTCTAGCGGGATGTTATGTCACAGTATAGTGTCATATAGACAACTATTATTTTTAAGCATATCAGGTGTCATTCCTTAGCTGCATTGCAAAATATAAGCGTTTTTCTCATACTAAATCAATGATAAATAAAATTAGAATGAATCTCGTCAATAAATAGGCGCAATCGATTACGTTTAGAAATCCTCAACTTTTCTTTAAAAATATTGCTTTATACTTGAGAAAATATAGCTAGCCGTATCTGCCATTTTTATTTAGTGGTGCAGAACTGTCATTTATGACAGGCAGAAGAAATTTCATGTCCCGTGGCTATAAAGCAAAGACCTTGATAAGGATTCATTAATTGCAATAGATTAGTTTCACATAAACAAGGATTTTTTCAATATATTCTAAAAAGGCTTTTAGTGTAGAGCACTGGGAATCTATTTACAACAAAATATGCACATAATTTATAAGTAACAAATTTCATAATACGATAAATATACATAGTTCCATTTTTGATTTTGTTGATTCCTAGGTTGTTTACTTATTGTTCGTGTACCACTGGAAAAAATCTGATGTGGCCAGCACATTACCTTCCGTCAGTTCTATGTATTTTGTACAAATTTCATACAGAAAGTTCCTTGCTAAATATTATATTTCTTGTACTTTACCTTCCGGCAGTTGCATGTATTTTATGCAAATTCCGTACAGAAAATTATTATTTTGTGACGTTTTCTATATACAGTGTAATGTATATGCAGAAATAAAAGATTTATTATTATTATTATTATTTCTTGTAAATTACCTTAAAGCAGTTGTATGTATTTTATACCAATTACATACAGAAAGCAAAAGATCCTATATTTCCAGTAAAATTAAAAGACACACACTATGTCAATTTCACTTGACACTGACATCTTTCAATAAAATTTTTCTTAATATAGTAGCTGTTTTCATAGCTATGGCTACTTTATGAAATTTAATTTCTTTATAATTTTGTAACTCTATATCCATTTAATATTAAGTATAAAATGCAGTCAAATCGTATAAAGAATAAAATATTCTTTAATATTTATAATAACATTAAATGTGAAAAAATGACATTTAACATAGTTTTTTCAAGAAAAACTGTTAAAATCTTCAAATGAGGGTACTTCCGGTTGTCCAATTCTAACCAAAATCTAATCAGCTCTTCACATGGATGTAACGAAGAGAAATACGAAAGAATTATAATTTTTAGATTTGTAGTATGGCAGTTATCGTAGACGAAAATTTTGTTACACACACACACACACACACACACACACACACACACACACACACACACACACACACACAGACACACATACATACATACATACATACACACACAAACACACATACAGACATCATCGTAAAAGTAGTAAAATCGTATTCTAGGGACCCTAAAACGTGCTTATTCATCAAAAACTCACCACCGAATTTTTTGACCAAAGACAATACCTTCCTTACCTAAAGGTGACGGAAGGTAAAAATAAGCTTTGTTCTAATTGTATTTAATGCATCCATTCTGACTTTATAGTTGTAAAACTTTATATTCATTCTGTCAGTCTTCATAAATGGTATTACTAGACAAGGATAACATTAATCTAGCAATTTAGCGAAGATAAAAATGGGTTAGAACACCTAAGTAAAAGCGATAGACACTGCTGCTAGCTATGTTTTTCCAAAAATAATTCAGCGAAAACAAGGAAACAACCTTTAAATTTGAATAAAAAGTTAAGGAATACTAAACGTGACTGATTGCTTACATTTATTGATTAGATTCATTTTACTTTTATTTATCATTGATATAGTATCAGAAAACCCATATATATATATATATATATATATATATATATATATATATATATATATATATATATATATATATATATATATATATATGTATGTCTACATTTGACACTACATTGTGACATCATATACCGCTAGACCGCTAGATGCGATAGATGCTGCTGAACGTGGCCATTGTGACATTTGACTGCATAAATACTATACTGTATTTCAGGTAAGAATGGAGTAGGTGGCCTTGCGTTGCCAGCCCGTTTTACATACATAAAACTTAATAATAATATTTTGTCGGCTTTTCATCATACGTGTGTTTTAGCCCTATTCAAATACTTTTATTTATTATGTTACATATCTACATTTTATTACATTGTATAAATGTATTTGAAAGCGCTGCAGACACACGATGCGTCAACTTATGAATTCGTTTTATTTTTCATGCAAGACATACGTGACAGATCGAAACGTCAAAATTTGATAATTTTTAGTACTTTAGTAAATGAACAGTTATTTAAATGTGTTAAATAGATCATAAAGTCAAAACGGAATAAATAATTTACCTACTTATACATATATACGAGTATAAACTTGGGTCGTTATTAGACCAATCGGAAAGCTGGAATTGTAAGCCCTTACTCATAACTCCATTCTTACCTGGAATACAGGGTCTCGATTTAGTATCTTTAAATTCTGCCAGAATTGGATTTTCTCCACTACGATTTCTACTGCTCCAGACCAGTAGAATTTGAAATCTGAAAAAATTGAGATTTTTCTTACTCTTTCCCCAGATCGATTTCAAATTCTACTAGTTTGGAGCAATAGAATTCGTAGTGGGGAAAATCCAATTCTGACAGAATTTAAAGTTAGAAAATTGAGGCCCAATATAGGTTTGGTTTATTGTTTAATTTGAGAAAAATGAAATGAGTACAGTAATTCCAGCATTTTAGTCGTGAAGTTATCTGTGAAAGAAAGTTGGCGTTTGGCGTAAATGGACGCCGTCATATTTTATAAGGTTTGAGAATCGATTAAGAATGACTTAAAGTGTGGAAGGACTGAGCAAGAAAGATTGAAGGAAAACATCGTACAGGTTGAAAATGTAGTATTGATAGAACGAACGAAGGATTAAATGTGGGTAAACTTCTCGACTCGACTGCCGCGTATGTTAGGTGTAAACAAATACTCAATATCTCACTTATACGGCATTTATTCTTATAAAATTGACAACAGAATATTTCGGGTTTAAATTTTGTTTACAAAACCGGGCATAAGAGTCGTATTTGGGAGTCTGCAAATACTATTTTGCGATAATATTTGTGTATTTGTAACGACTGCAAAATTAATAATTTTCTTTACTTAGTTTCTACATCTACGTGATGAGTTAATTAGTTTTTCGTATAAATAGTGAATAATTTTATCCGTTTTTGGTCATTTTTATTATTTCAAAACTAAATGAATATTCTATGTTGTCTATGTTTACTTAAACTTTTTTGTCTTATATAAATTAACAGTTAAAAATTATAAATAATTAAATTTTATTAATCATATTTGCAGTCTACGCTAATTTTAGGAAACACTTGAGATTTCCAATTTTATAAACAAAAAATGAAAAATAGTTTAATTTGACATATAAAATTGAGTGAAATAATTTTATTGGAAACAAGTATATCTCTTTGAAAGAGATGCTGTCAATGTGCTGATCACATCAATTTTTTTGCTTTTGAACTTCCTGTTCATGAAACTTGGGAGAGTATTCATTTTTAAAGGGAAGTAATAATTAATTAACTGTCTTCCCAAGAGAATGAAAAAGGAATTTCCTTGGGAATTATAAATTACATTTTACCCTTAGGCAATACTTACTGAAATTTTATTGGCAAGGGTCTCCTCTTTATAATATCTGACATGGATCTTTACAGTTAATACACAATTATTTGGAGAAATTTGTACATCCTACTTCATAAATCAATATACTATTTTACAAATTAATACCATTTTTATTATTGTTTTAAATTTACGTTAAACATTTTCGAATTCTCTTGGAGTTTTAATATGACTATTTCACTTATAAATTTATACACCAATCCAAATTCAGGATTCTACCTAGTTAGCAAGTTTCATTTTGACAAAACACACACACAAAATTTTTTTTCGTATCCTTTAAGCCAATAAGATGTTGTATTTTTACAGGTGAGTTTCGATAAGTGATTTTTTTTAATGTTTTAAGAATGCTTAGAAAATATTGTTTATATACGAGCAATGTGTGTATATTTTCAGCGTTCTCACTTTTTTTTATTAAAAACGAGTCGATTCAGACAGGGATCTGTTCAAAACGTTAAAAAGGCAATATAAAATGTAACACCTCAAAACACAATAAAAATTAGAAAATTTTTGTCAAGAAAAAGAACTATAAATTATTACCTGATATTTATTTTGGAAATAATCATCCGAATACCATTCGTGATTAAATTTTATCCTGGAAAAGTTTTCCGATTGTTTTACCTACTCGAGCCTGTTGCTAGTTTGCACTCAATAAATTTCTAGGCAACCAGCTATCGTAACAATCTGAAAAATTTTCCGGCAAAAATTTACCACTTATGATATTATATGCGAAAAAATATATGAAAGGACAGTGACAACTTTCTTTTGTAAACAAATTTGCGTATGACCAAGCGCAATTCATCATTTTATGTGCTTCATCTGGCTTAAAGTGTCAATGTCATATTACTGACCTATAGATGCAAAGTACTTTACATGTTTCAGGTTAACATTATAGTTGCGTGTTTTCTTTTTTAAATAGAAAATTCTTACTGTTAATATGACAATTAAAATGTTATAATTCATTAATATGATCAGTCTCATCAGCGAGTAAGGTATGCTACAACGAACACAATTGGGACCATAACCTTGTTCGTAGGTACTAACATTTGTTCTAGAATTAAAAAAAGGTTATCAGTTAGATAGACCGAAAACATATTCTCTACTCTTACTGAGTGTGTGTGTGTGATATATTCATCAATTAGCTTTTTGAAAAAGGAATCTAAGATTACACCACTAATTCCTTAACATTCAAGCTTTATATCTGGTGTTACGGGGGTGAACATTAGTTACGGGTGGCAAGTCGGGTCCAATGCGTAGGTTTGGTGTCCTGGGCACCTGGTTTCAATGGTTAGGCTGGAGTCTGCTACAATGTGTTTCCTCTAGATTGGTCGAATATCTACACTCGGCTGACTGAATACGTTTTTTTTTGTTCTCTCCCATTGGATACATTGATGGTGTTCCCACGCATGGTCTGCAAGTCAGAATTTTGATGTCTCTCTTCTCTCAGTGTGTCGTTTGTGTTCCTTTATTCTGATATCCAACGATCGTTTTGTTTCTCCTATGTATGTTTTCCTCATTCATAATTCACCTGGTAGATGGCTATTTGCAGTTTTGGAGACATGCATCTACTTAATTTTATTATTAAAATGGGTCGTTGTAGCATTAGTTCGTTATAGCGCACTTCACTGTATTTACAGCATAGTTGTACAAAAAAAGTGGTTTTTCACAATCCCATCTAATGGAAACTGTTTGCATTTTATGTTCGCTCTTGGTTACGATAATAACGTCATATGTCATATGCCATCATCATTATTTGATCCAGTCGCGAAAATGTGTTTTGCGGCGTTCGCTCAAATACCTCTGTCGATATTTTGTAAGCAGCATAACCGCAATATTTTTGTTGTTATCATGAACGATCACAGCACTCACCCCTATTTTGTATAAAAGTGGTTACGTCTTAAGTAACATTGCTAAAAAAATTAACTAGTAGAAACAAATGTAAAGCCTGTAATTTTCAAGTTTTATTCGCTGTTCGCAATTATTATTATTGGTTATTTTCAGTAGTAACGTTGTTAAGACTTAACAACTTCCTTTTAAAGTAGGGATGACTATTTTTCTATATGTGTTTCTGAATTGTTTTCTTTTTTTTTAATGAAATATATGACATGTTAATATAATACAAATTAATATAATTGCTAATAAAGTTTTATCTCTATCTATGTTATGAGGTTATAGTGAACAAAACAAGACAAATGTGTGGGGCCTAGAAACTTACTTTTTTTGAAGGCGCCTAAAATAAAAAGTATTGCTGATAAAGAAAATTTATTTTTGGATAATGAAAGAACATAATTTAAAGTTTTCAATAATGCAGTTTTAAACAAAACCTCTTGTAGGTGATGGACACCGTTCTCTATGCACTATTGCAACCGATTTCTGACGCTCCTCTCTACACGTTCCAATATTCGGGCTCATAGGCGCCCACAGGAGGTGTCGAAAGGGTCGATAAACCTACCTTTCATTTACGGATATATCCATTTTTATACATAATTATATTTTTTGTCAGATCAGTCTATGTACCTATTATGTATTTTTTAATAATTATTGGTAACGACTCTTTTCTTATATTTTATTCGAAAATTTATTACTGTCTATTATTATACCTATTTAAGTACAAAATAGTTGAAGTTTAAAATGATGAGTGGTAATTAAGTGTGTACAGGAAAGAAATTAAGGAAAACTAAGAAAACAAATACAAAAGGTTATTGAAAAATTTTGACAACATACGAGGAGACTGCAATTTTTATTTAAATAATTATTATATTTTCTTATTTTATTTTAAACATTTCTTATATAAGTATAATCTTTTGATTTTTATAGTATTGTTTTTAATATGCTTATTTATTGAAAATTTCGACCCACTTTGTAAAAAAGTCTGCGGACGCCCATGTCGGGCTCTTTTTTTTAAGTATTGCTGATAGACAAAATTTTTTTTTGGATAATGAAATAACCTAATTTCAAATTAAATTTTGCAGTTGTAAACAAAACATCTTGATGGTGGTGGCCACCGTTCTCTATGAACTGTTGCAACCGATTTCCAAAGCTCCTCTCTACGTATTCCAACATTCGGGCTATTTCCTGCCGAATAAATTTCTTCAGCCGAAGCAGGGTTGTAGGATGGCGTTTGTAAAACTGATATTCTGTTATATGGCTACTTACCAAGCATTCTTATTAGAATAAACTTTTTGATTGAAGATTTTGCAACGTTCATTCTATAAATTAATATTCATTTTACGTTATTATAATTTATTGGAAAAAACATTAAAATGAATTTAATTTTGATCATATGAATCGAATAATTACGTTTTCCAATAACTTTTAATTTTTTATTATTATTATTATTATTATTATTATAAATGTCTTAAAATAAATTTATTTCATATAAAAATAAAATCTATTCAGTTGGGATAAATTCAATCTCAATCCAAATATACAGAATATTTATTGGAAATATTCCATCAGAAAATCTTATTCTGATGTTAAATCAAAAAATTCTCATATTCCTTTGAGAGTGCTTTGTAGTATGCATGGCTCGACCTCATCTTTGTTGAGTTCGGCGACCGTTTCGTTCAAAGCCTTGTGAGTGATGCGCCGGCCGTTGAGAAATTAGACTAGCTGGAAAAATCACTGGTGATCCGGGCGAGAATGAGATGCCGAGGTGACGACATGCCGGCGGCCGCGTGACCGGACCGCTCCACTCCGCTCCGGAGTTATTGGGGCAGAACGACGTGGAAAAATGCCGGAGCCGAGAGAACCAGACTGTGATTCGCACTCTTGATGAATTCACCCTATTTCGTTTCATTTATATATAGTTACACTTCATCCACTCCTAATGCGCACATTTTTTTTTCTTATCTTACTTATATCATTGTATGACATAAATTTCGAAGTTCAGTTCTTATTTCTAATATACTTATTTGTCTGATGAATAAGTATTGTTATAAAGAATGATGTATAATGAGTATAATTTAAAAATTTATTCCTCAGGTCATTTTGTATAAAAAATGTAAAGATTGACTCTTTTATTTTTATACTAAAAGATAAATTTTTATAAATAATAATTACTTTACAAACTAATATCAAATTACAAATGAACTAAACATGCAAGAACAAAGCACGATATAGAAAGAAATACCAAAATAACTCAATAAATCATAAAGACAAACAAATGTGACTAAATTAATAACGGCAAAATTTTAACCGCATTACTTTTACAAAATTCATGTATAAAAATAAGTATAATTATAAATTATATATATATATATATATATATATATATATATATATATATATATATATATATATATATATATATATATATATATATATATATCATCAAGCATATTACCCATTGCTGAGTGTACAAATCTGCTGTGTACACAGATATCAGCAATGGTGTTATATTTGTAACGTGCGGGTGTTTACCGGGCGTCACCACACATCCATGAGATCCCATAAAAATAAATATAAATAAGTAATTAATTTCAAAATTTTATTCTCTAATGTAACCCATATGGGGTGTGTGGCTAAATGCATTCAGTGATCAGTTGTGATCTGATAATTTAAATTTCAAATTTGACTATCAACAATGAAAATAGGGCTGCTACAAGAAATTTTATTTCCGTCATAAGTACTAATTTTTTTTTTTAAAGTTCTTTAACAAGGGGTGTGTATATAACAGAAACATAAGTACATTCAAAGATATTTATAAAAAATAAAGATATAAAGTGCTTTCATAGCTCCATATGTTCCGTTCCGTGTCCACACATTTTGAAATATATTACTTAAATAGTTTTGAATAGTAGCTTAACATTGTGAAAAGATAATTAAATATCAATAAATTATATTGGTAAATTTATAAATAGAATATTAGAAAAGGTATTTTCTGAGTAGAGGTATACCCGAAAGTGAATGGACGAGATAATTAACCCCGTAAGTAAATTAACCTTATTGCGGTTAGATTATATAAATACGGAGCGGTAACATTTTTAAAATATTAATAGAGAGAGTACGTTCACTAATTTGAAGCATGAATATTTGAACATGTAATAGCCGCTTATACAACATTAATTCCCATTTCAGTCTTCCAGCTACTAATCTCGAAACCACACTTGCCTCTGAATAACTTATTTGGTAATGACTGTTTTACCTTACGTGTTTGTCCTTTAAAACTCATAATATTCATGCAGTTTCAGGTAAAATCAATTATTTTAATAAATTTCCGGGAAACAGCTAAGCTTGGTTTATCAGTGATCTATAATTAAGTAGATGTTTCTTTCTTACCGGAATGGATAACTTTAATTATAGATAATCTATGATGAGAAAATAATTTGAAATTTAATCTTTATAGTAGTTACAACATTTAAATTATCATTTATGAAGGCATCATATAGTTTTTATATTAATTTTGACTATGAAAAAATTTAAAAATACATACATACCTAGATTTTTAATAATCTAATAGTGTGCTTTTCAACTATGGGTAAAAATTTTAAGGGCATATACTACTGACTAAAATGAGCAAAAAAAGCTTAATGAACATGAGTCCGAGCTTTAATAGTTTCTTAGACATAAGTAAGTGAAAAATGAGTTTTTGTGGGATTTCTGCTATCTTAAAAACTATAAGAGTTTCAATTTCAATTAAATGAGACATTTTGTTTACCTTTAGAGACCACATAAGATGCGCTTTCGTTAAAAAAATTAATTAATTTATGGTAAGTACAATTTGGCGATCTTAACTAATATTTTAATTTTCAAATATTTTCTTATACAGGGTGGGGCAGAAAAACCTATCCGATTTCAAAACGTTATAAAATTAAAACCACTCAACTTGTCAAAAAAAATTTTTATTAGCATATCGCAAATTTTATGCCATTTTTAAATTTAAGTTTTGAAAAGCACATCACTCAAATGTCGTCCTTGGGAGCGGATACACTGATTTAGGCGCTCGCGGTAGCTTTCCATGACTTTCACCGTCATTTCCACAGGAATTTCTTCAATTGCCCGAGCAATTTCCCTTCGTAAAGCAAGAAGGGTCCTTGGTCGATGCTGGTAAACCTTCGATTTGAGGTAACCCCAAAGGAAGAAGTCACATGGAGTGAGATCCGGTGAGCGCGGCGGCCAGCCAAGATCACCTCTCAGGGAAATGAGGCGACCGGGAAACAGTTCCCTGAGAATGTCCATTGATCGTCGCGATGTGTGGGCGGTTGCACCATCCTGTTGAAACCACACATTTTCCACGCCATTTTCTTCCATTTTGGGTCTAAGAAAATTTTCCAGCATGAAACAATAGCGCTCGCTGTTGACCGTTACGGTTTGCCCATTTTCTTCAAAAAAGTAAGGCCCCCAGACGCCTAGGCGGGAAAGAGCACACCACACAGTCACTTTTGGGCTATGGAGGGGTTCCTGATGGATTTCTCGAGGATTTTCGTCACTCCAATATCGAAAATTCTGCCTGTTAACGGCACCACAAAGGTGAAAATGGGCTTCGTCCGTGAAGAGCACAACATCGTCGTTTGGGAGTTCTCGGAGATCGCGACACAGGTTCGTACGGGTTTCAAAATCCCTTTCACTTAATTCCTGTGCAACAACCATTTTGTAGGGATGCATTTTGAGGTCCCGGTGCAAAATGCGCCGAATACTGCGGTTGGAAATCGCCAAAGCGAGCGAATGTTTTCGCGCCGAACGACGCGGGGAACGTTCAATCGCGGCTCTCACATTGGCCACGTTTTCAGGTCCTGTTGCTGTCCTGGGACGTCCAGGCGACTTCTTTTTCAATGCTGAACTCGTCTGTCTAAAATTTGACACCCACACTTTAATCGTAGCGTGATGTGGAACAGGATCATGACGCCCGAGTCCGAAATGAATTCGAAAAGCACGTTGTGTAGCAATTATCGAACCGCCGCATTCGATAAACCGCTCAATAACAAAAGCACGATGTTCACCAGACCAAGGCATGTTAACTACTGACAAATGGCATAAAACCGGCTTTCTAACGGTTTTTACCCCACTACTCTACCTGCTCCCTCTTCTGGGAAAAAGGGATTTGAAATCGGATAGGTTTTTCTGCCCCATCCTGTATATTAGAAATTGAGAAAAATGTTTTATGTAAAATTGTATTGTATTTTTATAGTATATTTACTGGCATATAGAATTTTGTTCAATCACTATCTTTGTCAGTTTTTTTTTTTCGAATCTAATACAAAATACCCTTTTTCTCGCAAACAATTGAAGATCAGACATAAGTTGATTAAGCTTTTTTAACTCATTTTGGTCAGTACGATATGACCTTAAATTTTGTACCTAAAGTTGAAAAAATCCTGTAGAAATAAAAAAATATTTTACAAAAATTACCAGTCTAATAAAGTCCGGATATTTATTGGACTTGCTATATTTGTGTACATTTTGACTGGCGGTTTCCACAATTCAACTCAATACTATTTTTGAATTTGTTCAGTCGACTCTTTATCAAGGATCATAAACGACAAAATGTTATAAATGCTGGTTTAAATAATAATATTGTTTGTGGTGTATTTTAATAACTGCTCCATACATGTACCTATTATACATAATATTAAAACGAAAAAATATAATTAAATGTTTTATTATAAAGCCTTGAAGTTCCAATATTTATTGTATTTTTGTTTATTAAGGACGTTTCGAGCTAAATCCGCTGATCTTCACTTTTCATGACAACAATTATAAACATATATTTAATATGCTTCTATGCAATGGATATCCCCCTGAGTTTCCTCACAAACATATGAATAGCGGGCTTCACAAAATTAAACACCCTCCAGCTCGCGAAGTTACAGTGGATGAAGGGAGTCACAGGGAGGAGACCGTATATGCCGAAATACCGTTTGATAAGAAAACTAACTCGTAAAGTATTAAACAACACAAACATTAAGATTGCCAATAGGGCAGTACGAGTAAATGAAATTTAAATGTTTTGATAATGTATACTGAAAGTATATCATGTAAGTAGCCTTACAGTAAATATAAAATTCATATTTATATTATCTTGTAATGAAAAACCGAAATTAAAATTACCACATGTTCAAAACGGTCGCCACATAAAAATCGGGTTATAGCGTTTCTGACCCTGGTTATATTGTATTTTTAATGTAAAGAAATTACCATTTAAATAAACTCTAATTCTATATTTAGGTACACAAAGTTTACACACCGGCAAAGTAACAAAACAAAAATGTAAAATAAGAGAATCGTGGAATACACGTTTAATGATTCACAAAAAATGAAATGTTAAATACAATAAACTGACACTTTGAAATATATATGGCAGATGCCAATATGATATTTTCCTTCAATTATATTTTGTCTCTCCGCCATAGAAATATATACTAGGGTCGCATACGTACTTTCGGTTCTGTTTAATATTTAATAATTTTTTTCGCAGTAAATGTTACTGTATAGAAAAAGTAAAAACTACGTATCTCCTATTTTTTTCATGTAGATTAATTAATACATATATAAAAGTTTCAAAAATTATGATACTACCCTATTGAAATAATACCACCATCAAGCCATTATTCACGAGTTTTAAAGATAAAAATGTTCTTGACACTCAAAAAAACATCATTTGCCAACTCGAATGTGGGTACTGTGAAAAAAAAAACTATATTGGTGAAACATCACAACCCATTAAAAAGCGTATTTACCAACACCAAAATCAGACTTAATGAAGAACATAGCGCTCTTTGCAAGCACCACTGCTGAATTGGACATAAATTTTAGTTCAAAGATTACAAAACAACAGGCAGATTTCCATATAAAAACGCCCGTCTTTTATATGAAACATGCTATATAAATTTTAAATAAAAATAATAGTGTCATAACCACACAGATTATAGAAATAATCTGACATATTTAAATATCTTCGTATGTAAAATTCAAATTTAGCGCTCTTAATCCTTTATGTCAAATTCACTTCCACTTTCTTCTGGTTTTTGTTCGGTCCATATTAAATTTGATCTATTACACGCATTTGTTTATGGGTCGAGCCAGCGGCATGTTGTTCTGTTGAAGTGGGAGCCTATGCTTCACCTGTCTACGATGAAAACATGTAACATGTGTTACTACAACTTTTGATTTTGTAAAATATTGTAAATAGTAAATATACATCAACCTATAATGTACTATTATTGTTTTTTTTAAATTTATTTATTTATTCATTTCATTTTTTCAGAGCACCTCAATTGCAGAGATTATTGGTGCTTCTGCTTGTGTTATAGAACAAATGATTTACAATGTTACAAACATAGTATAGTTATGTGGTATATGTTACAGTCTGTGAAAAATATTAATTTCTTTTATATTTTATGGTTGTCTTCACATTTTCTTTGGTCTGTAGGCATTCTGTGTGAGTGGCTGGTAGTCTGCATGTTGTACGTTGAACGGCGAAGTTTCTGCACTCGATGAATGTGTGTTGGACTGTAAGTCTTTCATCGCATGTTGAACAAAGGGTTGGATTGGATATTTTAATGATGTAGTCGTGAGTTAGGAGAGTGTCACCAATTCGTATTTTTGTTGCTACAATTCTTTCCAAGGTGTTACTGGTTCTTTAATTTGTCGTAAGTGATTGTTGTTGGTATTAGCCCACTGATTCTGCCATTTGGCTTCCATGTTTTTATTATGGTGTTAAGGTCTCTTGTTGGTATATAAATATTGGTTATATTGGTCTGAGTGGTTGCTCTTTCGGCGAACTTGTCGACTTCTTCGTTCCCTCTGATACCGCAGTGGCACGGTACCCAAAGGATGGTAATGTTTTTGGATTTTTCTATGCATAGATGGATGTGTTCTTGTATTTGCTGTATTAAGGGATTTGTGAAATAAAGATTTTGGATACTTTGGAGAGTACTTAAGGAGTCAGTGCATATGACGCAATTGTTTTTGTTGGCATTATTAATGTACATGATTGACTTTAATATGTTATATGCTTCTGCGGTGAAAACAGATGTGTATTTAGGCAGATGGTATTGTTCAGTTGTATTTTCAGTAACTATTGCAGCGCCAGTTTGAAAATTTATTTTAGAACCATCAGTGTAGATAAATTCATAGTTTTTGTACGTGTCTCTTTCCAAGTATGTAAACTCTTGCCTTATTATCGCTCCTAGTGTGGGAAAGATCAGATTGTGATACTCGCTTCCTTTCATAATTATGGTTTTGTTGTTTCTTAATATAAATACTATTATTGTTAAACACTAATTGTTAGTTGCTAAGTGAACAAAAAATAAATAAATTATATAAGCATTTTTATAATATGACCTGTATACTGTGAGTTTCAGCTAAGGTGCAACATTTACTATTCTGCAATTAATATATTGCTATGGTTACTTGTTACACATACTGCACCGTTTCAGATGAAGTGCAACCTAGGTTGTCAAAGTTGTCAATCTTAAATAAACTTGTAACGTTTTAAAGGTGTTTACTAAAGAAGAAAATATCAAATGGTTACTTGGTACAATTCTGGCTATAGTTTGAGAAGTATTTGTGAAATTATTGCGAATTTATATCCTTCTACAGTTTCGAGAATATTTACAAAATTTAAAAGTGATGAATGTTTGATAAGAATCATACAAAAAGGGCAAGAACAAATACTGCGCGAAATGATGAAAATAAAAATAAATCACTATGTGTAATAGAAGAAAATAATCAGCAGTTTACAAATTTTCCGCGAATCAATTAATATTTTACTTATTTAATTTTTAATTGTGCAGTTTTTGAAATTTTGTTGTAATTTGTAATTCTTGCTCTTATTATTTTCTTAAGTTCTTTATAAATCAGTAAATTATGATGACTAGTTCATTTGACATTGACACCCTATGTTGCATTTTATCTGGAACGATGCAGTATGAGTAACTAGTATTCATAGTAATTCATTAATAACACAATAATAAATGTTGCATCTTAGCTGAAACTTACGGTATATTTAGCTGAAGATGAACGGATTTAGCTCGAAATGTCCTTAATAAACAAAATAAATATTGGAACTTAAAGGTCTTGTAATTGATGGAAAAATAATAGTAAAATCAATTAAACTATTTTTATCTTAATTATGAATACGGTCAATAATTTTATTTAAAAGTACTTACCTATATAATTCTACACTGATGTAGACATACTTAGTGACTCTTTCAGTGAATTAAAAAAAATATCAATAATCTAAAACTGAAATGAAGTTTAAATTTTTTGTTTGATATCTATTTAGTGTTTATCATGTACTTTTCTTTTCTCTTCTTTTGTCTGTTTGTGCCATTTTCTAAATTTATATATTTTGTGCAATCGTCCTGTAATGGGGATCCTTCTTCCTGTTGTATCGATTTAATATTCAATAAATAATCATATATCTTGAAATCCAAGGAGACATATTTATCACGTTGAAGTTTTGCGAAATATATAAATTTGGATATATTCAATCCATCAACTTTTTCGTCCTCTTAATTATGAAATGATGTACTCGTATCTCGAATTTTTGTTGTAGTTGTACACTCTGTAATATACTTATTAAAGTACATTATATTTATTTTCATTAATTCCCTCATTGGTCATACATTTTTATATTAAACTGTAAAATAGCATATGAACTTATTTTTCTGATGTTAAATGAAACGATGGTTAACTTATTTGATCCGGTTCTACGAAACTCCATTAATTTTAGTTCTCTAAATTTCCGCTGTACTTTGCGGGTCTCAATAAAAAATATAAATTATTTATTTATTCTCATGATACATTATAAGTACAATATTTGTATTTATTCATTGAATACCTCATTTTCTATGTATTAATATACTCTATTATATAATAAAATCAGTAATAATAATATGGTTTTCCAAGTCAACGGCGTTTGAAGAAATAAGTATTGCATATACATTTTAGTACAAAGTATATTAATATAAAATAAAAATAATGATAAATTATATAGTATTTATAAAAGGAATTTTTAAATTGAAAAATATATTTGTTCAAAACGGTCGCCAAATGACGCCACAACCCTAACAAGGTCCCGCAATAAAGCAATTTCATTTTATCGTGTTTGGACGCATCTCTCTTTTACCTCGAATTGACGTTTAGAGGTTAAATACACGTATGTAACAAGAAAACTGTGATTAAACTTACGCGTTTAATTAAAAATACATACAAATAAAAAGCACACACGTGTTGAATCAGTAACCGCCCAGTTGATGTGAATCACATATGGATGCAAGTCATTGAAGGTTATGTGTGGGTTTACGTTTAATTTTCCTGCGCAACATTTTTGTAGCTAAATTCACTTGCCACAGCTGCGTCTGTCTCATAGTTCATCAAGCTTGCTCTCTTGCTGGGGCTGGCAAAGATTTTGCTGGGGTTGTTGACATTCTTTTGCATTTTTCTCCTGTACTATAAATGTTTATGCAAAATAATAAAATACAGATGTAATATTTTTATCTCTACATTAACATATAAAAAAATCAAAAAATCGTGGAAATCCTATTTAGAAAATTAAAAATAATTATCATCGTATACTTAAAAATTAAATTTATTGATTGCAAATGTCTTGTTTTTTGGCTGACAATGATTTTACATAAAATACTTCCATCTACTTTGGAACATGTACAACTAAATATAAATTTTATTTTATTGAGGGTGTATTTTTTATATATTTTCCAAATTCTTGAGTTAAATGTAACAGGCTGTCCAAAGATAATTTTTTGAAGCTGCTGCGTTGATTGTTCGTCTTTGGGGTAAAAAGCAGCGTACACCAGGGATAAATGTAATTTATAAGATTGGTGCTAGATCTCCTGCGCCCAAGTCCGCCCATAAACCAACGTGGATCTCCGTCTGACGTAGGACATCACCTATCTCTCACTCGGACCGGATTCCGGATTTATAACTTTGTGTTTATCTCAGGGGTTGCATCTAAATATTCTATGGATAAATATACCCGTCAAATAGCATTAATTTATAGTTTTTATAAAAATACTTGATATGATTAATTTACAAAAATTTTAAAAATGATAATTTATTTGAAACAACGAATTAATAATAATTTATACCAATGACTGTAATATTTATTTTTAACGTCATCAGATGCATACGCCAATAATTTTTACTCTACAAGCAGCTGTACTTATTGCCAGTGTTAATTGTGATTAATTATTATTTTCAAAACATTGACTGTTGTAACTGTCTGGAATTTCAAAGTTTATTAGTTATAATTTAAAACAGAAATTACATAATATTTCACTTTAATATTTTTAACAGGCCAAAATAAAATATTTTATGAAAAGAATAAAATACTCGTAGTTATTTATGATAAAAGTGTTAAAAGTGACATTTTATTTTGTAAGAAGGAAGTGAGTGATCCAGACCGCTGAACAAAATAAAATCGCTTTTAACACGTACATCATACAGTATTTTTCCTACAATAGTACATTAAAACATAAGTTATAGAATGCAACGTATGCTACCATGAATTACAAATTCGCTCGCGCAGCGGCGAGTGGGCGAAGGAACGAGTGCTTGAATTACCTTCTGTAACGTGTGAAAGTGTGTCTTATTTTTTCTGTTGAGACTTTCATTTATATTATTTTTTATAAAAATATTTGACAATTTCCATTAAGAGAAATTATGGTAGAATTATTAAGTTGGTGACAGTGATTTGCGCTTCTCGTTCTGTCCGTTGCCTAGATATTTAGTGTATTTATTACAGTCACGCCAATCTCAAATAACAAAATATCACCTGAAATCGTTTAAGAATGAAGCTCCTTCTAACATCAATATGCATGCTAGAATGCGACATTCTAATTCCGAAGCAGAGAAACACTATTTTTACCTCTCGCTAAGAGAGGTATTGTATTCATGCTAAAAATCGCATATCCAGATTTTAGTGAATAAGCACGTTTTAAGGTCCCTAGAATCCGATTATAAAATTTTTACGATGATGTCCGTATGTGTGTGTGGATGTGTGTGTGTGTGTGTGTGTGTGTGTGTGTGCGTGCGTGCGTGCGTGCGTGCGTGTGTGCGTGTGCGTGTGCGTGTGCGTGTGCGTGTACGTATGCGTGTGCGTGTGCGTGTGCGTGTGCGTGTGCGTGTGCGTGTGCGTGTGCGTGTGCGTGTGCGTGTGCGTGTGCGTGTGCGTGTGCGTGTGCGTGTGCGTGTGCGTGTGCGTGTGCGTGTGCGTGTGCGTGTGCGTGTGCGTGTGCGTGTGCGTGTGCGTGTGCGTGTGCGTGTGCGTGTGCGTGTGTGTCTGTGTGGATGTGTGTGTGGATGTGTGTGTGGATGTTGGATTCACGATTTCTCAGATACTATAAGACTTAAGACATTTTTAACTACGGATTCCTCAATTTAACAATAATGGGAAGAGTTGGTTAAGTTTTGGTAAGAATTGGACAACCAGAAGTAGTAGTTACAAGAAAAAAATCATCTAAATATTATTTATCGAAAATTTATGTAAGTACTTATATTAAAGAACGTTAAATTCTTTATTCGATAAATATAAATTCATTATTATATTTTTTATAGATTTAGAGATAAAGAAATGCAGATAAAATAATTTGATGTAAAAATTCTCAGATCAAACTACTTCAAGGCAAGAAATTCATATGTTTGTAATTGACACATACATGTCACTGTCAAAAATATTTGTATGCCACTGTCAATAATATTTGTACATTATTATGGAGAATATGAAAATAAAAAAAAGTCAACAACGCAAAAGAATATACGTAAAAAAGAATATAAAAGGAATTTGCGAAAAAATGACGAATATAAAGATTAAGAAAAGGAAAGTAGAAAAAGAAAATTTCAGGATATTGTATATATAGAAAATGTATGTATTGTACATAATTTATATTAAAATATCCCATAGATTTTGCAAATATATGTGAGAATTATTTTGTAGTGAGACATGAATATACGTATTTGTATTTAAAAATATTTTTCGTTTTATGCGTACAACCAGGAAAAAATATCTGGCGAGAGGTTATGTGCTGGCCACATCAGATTTTTTCATTTAAATTTGTATTTCTAATAATTTTTTGATATATGTCAAAAATGTCGATTTTTGTTCCATTCGTCTTTGCCAAAGTAATTAATTCACTTTTAACACTAGTGTTAAAAATAGCAATTACCTGTCAGTTTTAACATTGGTGTCATAAAATGACGTTTTTAGCTCTAATATATATATATATATATATATATATATATATATATATATATATATATATATATATATATATATATATATATATATATATATATATCACCCCTTTCATATTTTAACCCTAAAATATATATCACGTCTTTAATATTTTCAAGAAATTAAGTTTATTAAATTATTGAAATATCAATGTAAAGAAAACAACGTACATTCTAGGATCCATTCAAAGCAGGACTTTTCTCACTGCAGACATTGGTAGCATTATTAATAAGAGTGATATTATTTATGCTAATTATATTACGATAAATTATTAAAATTATGTTTGAATAAACTTAAATACTCTCAACATAATTAGATCTCATTATACTCGTACATATTTTTTCACATTGGTTAGGTGGAAGCTAGTATATAATGCAAATTTAAATTTTAATTATAATATGTATATGATTTTTCTGAAATAATATATTAATTGTTTAAGTTTCTGTATATAGAAGAGAATATATTAAAAATTTAAACATTATGATATACATTTTTTAAAGTTATAATATAAATTTTCACTTACTCCTAGCCTCTAGTGATATTTTTTAATTTCAAAATATATTTAGATAATGCATACAGTGTGTCCCATTTAGACTTTCTTTTACATATAACCTCTAAACTATTAGTAAACGAGAAAAATGTTCCAAATAAAGAAGTTGGATATTTCTATTACTTAACCAGTGGCGTACGAACTAAATTTTTATACGAAACACAATAAATCTTAAATTATTGAAAAGAGAGAAAAATAACAATTTTTAGAGTAAAATCAGATACGGGTTCCGTTAAAAAATATAAGTTTGTGTTATATTCGAAAAATTTAAAGTTATAAATTTATTTCGTACTTAGTTAGATTATAAAAATATCTAACTTCTTTATTTGAAACATTTTTCTTGATTACTATCATTAGAGAAGTTATCTGTGAACAAAAATTTCGTCATCAACTAGTGCCCTATAAGAATTTTTGTAAAAACAAAAGCACATCTGTCATGGCTTTCCAAAGTTGCACAAAAAGTTCCATTTAACCGATATCGTATCTCTTATACCGTTTTCAGCTTACACAGTGCAATTTCGCACTAAGTGCATCATATTACGTGACCACACTGAACGAGTTCAGGCCTCATCCGGTTGCAGTTCTAGTTTAGCCGCCATATTTGCACTCACACTATTGCACTTGCCTAGGGAGTCAGTGCACAAAAGTCGCACTGAGCTAGTGCACGGTGCAACTTTTTCTGATGATGACTAAATTTGGACTCAATGTCAAGCTGAAAACGGTCAGTGCAGAAAGTGCGCACTCAACTTGTAAGCTGAAAACGCTATTATAGCTCTCAACATCCCAATGGTGGCACTTCTAAATGGGACAGACTGTATTTTAAAATATGTCATACGTAGAATTTTATAAAATCTCATCTCCATTATAATTCTCTTTCAACCAAAAACGAATAAAAATTCTATTACTCCCGTCTCATTATAGTTTCAAAAAATTTAAATTTGAGCGTATCGCCGGTGCAGCTGATCATTAATAATCCATTAGTAGCCTTTCAAAATAAACAAATTCTCGTTCAGTTATACTTATTAAACATCTCATTATACGTTTTAATTGGTTATTAACTCTACAAATTTTATAATTCCATTAAAGTCATCAATTTTTCATTAATTTTTAACTAGGAAAGTAATTTAATTCGAAAAGTTTTAAGCCGGACCCAGTAATTTTTCCGGCATGCTGTATGAACCCGTCCCGTCCCAGCGAAACAGAGAGGAGATAATAAGAAGACGTTGTGTATGACTTATAAGCAGTTGGAACGTCGCTAATCGATGCTAGAAGCACTCCGTAAACTGGCAGCCGTGTAATTGGATAATCTTAAAGTGTACATTTTTCATGGACGACATTTTTCGCCCTTTATCCGCAGGATATATCTGCTAACACTTCGCTACCGACATCTGTGAAGATGTTAAAATAAAACGTTGTCATTCGTTATATGTCTATTGCTCACATTGTGAGCTAAAAAAGTTTAGAGGTCAAATCGGTCTTAAAATATGCTTAGGATTTGTAGATTTATAGATATAATTTTAAAAAATTTGTTTTATAAGTTCATTGACAAATTTAATAATGGATAGCCTATATCTTTAGAGAAAGAAGGAACACTTTTCTCCGTACAAATACTATTTCTTCATACTCATTTGCATTTCTAAAAATTCTTGATATCTGTGAAAAATGTAGATGTTGTTACTTTTATCATTGTCATGGTAATTAATATACTTTTACTAGTATCTTACTTTAAGCACTGCTGTATTACTTTTATAATAATAAGTTTTATCTGAAAATAATTAAATTAATTAATAAAAAATAATATGAGTTGTATAGCGACGGAGCAACAGGACTTGTTCAAGGTCATTAATTTGGTAATTCTGGTAAGCACTAACTTACTTATGCTCGGTTACATGAAATGAACTTAATTAATGGTACCTTAAATGAGTTACTGAATTTAAGTATAATGTAATTGGCCACAAATGACCTTGAAGAAGTCATTTATAGCAGTTAATATGCAATGCTAAATTAAAAATAATAATGTGAAATGGAGTCGCGTGGTTAGGACATTATCTGATCGATTATGATTCTGACGGCACGAATTCAAACCCAAATGAATATTACTCTTAAATTGCAGAAAAATGTGCCTTGTGATGCCCTCTACAAGATACCTTTGAATGCCCATGGATTACACATTGCAATTGTCCTTAATAATACAGATGTATTGTTATTACTAAAATCAGCGAATAAAAATGTATTTATATATTTGGTTTAAACTATTTTTAAATTTATCGAAAAAAAAATTATACACCCAATTCTTTATTTTACATACTTGTGCATATACTGGCATTATGTTAAGCGCCATTGTAAATTGTAACACTTGTTTTTTAAGCTGCTATTCTACGACTGAATAATATTCAACAGATAGATTTGTAAGGTAATTCATTAGTCTGTTCTTTGTTAATAAATCGATTATTTCAAATATTATAAAAAAAAAATTTTAAACGAAATTTATTTTATATTAAAATGTCTATAAATATGCAATATAGACTTTTATACAGGATACTTAATTTTTACTCAAAGGTATGTAAGTTTATATTTTAAAATGGAATGGCCTATATATTTATACAAATTTAAAAAGTACCTGAAATTTCCTATTCAGTAATATAAAAACAATTAAATGTTATATTATTAAAAAAAACACAATGGCGAATGATTTAAATTTTACATTTTTATTAAATACACAAGGCTTTATATTACTATTTTTTGAATTAGACATCTGATAATGTTAAATAACAGGTGTAATAATGAAATATCGGAATGAAATAGATGAAATATTGAATTATGTTTTACGTCTGTTAAAAAGTACCCTTTTTCATTAAAATGGGTTTATAATGTATGCCTTCTTTAATACATGAAAGAGTGAAAAAAATAAACATTTTTAACGCTGCGGAGTGTAGTAATGAAACGCTATGACACTTTTTTTCACGTAAAAAAAATTGTATGTAACTCGTGAGTAAATTATATCTTTTTTCACTAAAAATATTAGCGCAGTCGCTTTCGGCTTGTTCGTCAAATTTTCCTTCTCGTGAAAAAAGATATACTTTACTCACTTGGTACACAAATAACTATTTTTTAAATTTAAAAATAATGTAATGCAAAGCCTACTGTATTTAATGGAAATGTAATATTTAAATCATTCGCCATTGTATTTTTTTAAAATGCAACATATTGTTTTTACACTATTGGATAGCAAATTTCACGAACTTTTCATATTTGAGTAAATATATAGGATGTTCCATTTGAAAATAAAACGTTACATATTGTTGCGTAAAAATGGATTACCCCGTGTAGAAAAATGTATACTGCAGATTTATAGAGATCGTAATATAAAATAAACTTTTTTAGAAATATTTTCCCATAATATTTAAAATAATTGAGTTATTAAAAAATAACACACCGATTAATCATCCAGTATACAAAATTATACCTTTATCACACAAATGACTGAGTTGGCGTGATAAAATTATGCTTTTGTATAACTTCATACAAATTTTGATATGTAAGAATAATTTATTACAAAATAACATATTAATTTAAAGGTAAACATATGAAGATTGACATAAAGGTTTTAGTTTTTTTATATAATTAATAAATTACTAGTAAATTAAAGAAAATTATAAAACTGTTCAAAGCAAGAGTTTTCAAAACTACTTTATCTTATTTAGATGTAATTTCAACCAGAATTTAACCTTTATGTCCTGGGGATATATGAATACTTTAGTATTATTTAAAATTTGTAAGTGAATTTGGCCCAGATTTTCTTATTTGTAGGAAATTTGATATTGTCCATAGGCTTGCAATGCTATTTTAGTTCAGCATTTTGCCGCTCATAACTGTGGCGCTTATGTGTTCGCAAAACTATTTTTCGTTTTGGAGAGATAGAGACGGACAGAGAAAATGGCAGAGATTGAGATAAGACCGAGGGTATATTTTTCCAGGTATCGTCAAATCAAGAAAACTTGACGCAGCACAAAATTTATTTTACTCAACATAATTATGACATACTTATAGTTTGAAATTTCTATTACATTTATATCAACAATTATATATGCGGCGCCGTATGTTCCATTAACAAAACTGTAGCATATAAAAATATATTTTAACATGATAGGTAAATATAAATATTTATGTGAACAATATTTTTCCGCCTAAATATACACTTTTCTGTACAAAAAAACAAAAAATAACACTAAAATTTCGATTGGTGTTTCAGACATTTTGGTAGATGTATAAAAAAATTTTTTCGTATAGGTACATTATGTAATATAATACATTAATTTTTTCCAGACTTACGAAGATATAGACACCGCTATTTTGAGGTATGCATTGACAAAATCGATTAAAATATTTATCGCAATATACTCAGTGTATATTTTATCAATCTATTATAGAATTTATTTCATTGTACCATTATTTTGTATTTATTAAATATCAATTTATTTACATACAGCATTACCGCCAATCGATATCTTGGATATTGGAACAAAAAAAATTGAATTTCAGTTAATATACAACAGTAATATAAATCATTGAAATTCTACAGAGTGATTTTAGACGTTAGAAAACATTTTGGTTACGCTATCAAACACTACTGTCAAACTCAAATGCAATTTGTTTTCGTGATAGTTTACATATTTTATTCCATTTTGCCGTTAGTAACGTCGAATAAAAATAAAAATTTTTGCTCGCTCTGTAACAAAATAAAACTTTTAATTATCAAAATGGTAATTTTTTATCTGCTTTTTGTAGGATTGTAAAAAAATATATTTAATTTATTTTACTCTTGCCGAATTTCTAAGACGAGAGAGGAAATCAATATTTGGGATATAAAAACTGTTTAATATAATTCAGTTATACAGGGACCCCTTAATTATCTACCCAAATTCCTGGCTGTGTTAATTCGAAATACAGCGTCTCAAGATTAATTCCATTTATTGTCTTACATCGTATACATAATCGGATCAGTTCCCGGGTGCGTGTGCGTGGATGGAACAATTATTAGCAAGTCGACGCGAAGGTATAAGCATGTTTTCATAAACGACAGCCTCTGTGTCCTGTACTCTGGTCTAGTCGTGGTTTTGTGCGTTCTCCATCAGACCTGCAGGGATACTAGTTTTGAGTTTCGAGGTTCACCACAACAAGCAAATACTGGAACAATACCAAAGTTCACCAACAAAAATTCTACTCTGCTCGTACACCTAAATATTTCGTTCTGAATTGAACTTGAAGCTTGAAGGATTGTGGTTTCGTTGAAGCAGAATTTGTTTTATTGAAATTAGTATTTAGAGAAGCTAATGAAACAACTTTGAAACTTACTATAAGTTATATTGTTTTTTGTAGCATGGGTGGACTTATGTATTTATAGGCCTATGAAATACACATTATTATTTTACAAGTGTTGTAGAACTACGAGTATACAGCTTTCAACTGAGTAGTTTTTAAAAAAATGGTTACACATATATTTGTTAATCTTTGAATTAACTAAATGAGGTACTTGCATCTATGTAACTCAATATCATTCATTATGGCGGTCGAATAGCTGACTGTGGACAAACAAACCAAATTTTAACATGGAGTCAAATGGATAATTCGAGTTTACATTTCATAAAATGTTAAATAATTAATGGTATGAACGTTTGTAAAAATTCTATATGCAAGTGTATAAAGGCTTACTACTGTTAAAGTAATATGAAATAACAAGACATACGTACTCATAATCTCAGTAATGTTTTGAAATCCAGCCAAATCAAGCTTGAGTTCTTGTGGATATATTACGTGTTACATTCATTTATTATTAAGTTTTATTGCTTCTTGTATATGTGCAAGGTAATTAATGAAGTAATAATCATTATAAACAAAGTAAATTGTGTACAAATCATTTCAGCCACCTGGATTTGAACCCTAAACTAACCATTATATTTAATTGTAAATTATTAGTCCGGATGTTAAGGCAGTTTACCCTGCATTTTGTGATGCAAGCAAGCCGTTTGGTTCATATGTCACTGGGACCAGACCCTACCGATTAAGAGATGTAGCCACCCGGAAATGCCCCGGAGGCACAAGTTATTGCGGGTTGTATACCTCATTCGCGCAGTTTTCTTAAAGTCGCCGTGGTGCGCAAACCATTGGGTCTTCAGAGTTGAATTTTTCTAATAATAAAAACAATGGAACGGTCGTTGATGCTGCAGTGCAAAAAAATATTTGGTTACATATAACGTATACATTTTCCTCTTGAATTTAGCATATGGTGTTTTTTGAAGAAAATTTTGGCTTCCTTGGCCGATTGCGCAAGAAAGCTACGTCATACTAGAAAATAACCCGAATAAAAATTATAGCACGTTCAAAGAGCTATCGATATAGGCCTTAGTGGCTTGTCGGTAACGTTCAGAGGCCCACCGACACGGAAGTTTCTAAAGAGATACGTAGGTGAGCCGAGCTGCCCTGTGCAGGATAGACCATTGTTACGTCAATTGGAGCAAGGCGTTTAGTTTATATGTTGCTTGGTCAATACTCTACCGATTAAGAAATGTAGCCACCCGGAAAGGTTGCACAGGCTCTACGTATTGAGGGTTGTATACTTCATTGGCGCGTTTTTCTTAAAGTAGCAGTGGTGTGCAAACCATTGGGTCTACAGAGCTGGTTTTATTTTTATATTACTTGTAATGATGCTGCCGCGCAAAAAAATTGAGTTTGGCTACATATAACGTATTCATGTTTTTCTTGAATTTAGCACATTGTGATTTTTAGGAGTACATTTTGGCTTCTTTGGCAGATTACGTAAGAACTCTACGTTATAACGGAAAATAACCCAAATAAAAGTTGTAGCGCATTCAAAGAGCTATCGATATAGAGCTCAACGCCATGTCTGTGGCTATCAGAGGTCAGCCGACATGGAAGTTTCTAAAGGGAGGCGTAGGTGCACAGAGCCGCCCTGTGCGAGAGAGAACATTGATGTGTCAGTTCGAGTAGCCGTTTGGTTCATAAGTAACTGGGACAAAACCCTACCGATTAAAAGGTGTAGCCATCCGGAAATGCCGCGTAGGCTTTGTATATTGCGGGTTGTATACCTCATTGGCGCGTCTTTTCTTATTAAAGTCGCCGTGGTACGCAAACCATTGGACCTACAGAGCTGATTTTTTATATATATTAATTGTAATGATGACGTATCCATTTTCCTCTTGAACAGAGCACATTGTGGTTTTTTGGAGAAAATTTTGGCTTCCTTGGCCGATTTCGCAGGAACCCTACGTTATCCTGGAAAACAACCGTTATAAAAGTTGTAGCGCGTTCCAAAAGCTATCGATGTAGACCTCAGAGGCGTGTCTGTGGCTATCAGAGGCCCGCCGATACGGAAGTTTCTAAAGAGTCGAGTACGTGCGCCGAGTTGCCCTACGCGAAAGAGAACATTGTTGCATCAATTAGAGCAAACCGTCCGTTTTGTATGTTGGTGGGACCATACCCTATCGTTTATGAGGTGTAGCCACCCGGAAATGCCCCGCAGTCAATGTATATTGCGGGTTATATATCTCATTGGCACGTGTTTTCTTGCAGTGGTGCGCAAACCATTCGACCTACAGAGCTGATATGTTTTTTGTATAAATTGTAATGAAAACGTCTTTGATGCAGCAGTGCCACAAAGGAGTTTGATTACATATATCGTATCCATTATCCTCTTATACAGAGCATTTTTTGGGGTTTTTTGGAGAAAATTTTTGCTTCTTTGGCCGATTTTGCTAGAACGCTACGTTATACAACAGAACAATACTAATAAAAGTTAAAGCGCGTTTAAAGAGCTATCGATAGAGAGCTTAGCGGCTTGTCGGTGGCTATCAGCGGTTCAAAGACACGAAAGTTTCCAAATGGACACGTGGGTGCGTCGAGCCGCCCTGTACGAGAGAGAATCTACGCGTCCATTTAGAAACTTCCATGTCGGCGGACCGCTGATAGCCACCGACAAGCCGCTAAGCTCTCTATCGATAGCTCTTTAAACGCGCTTTAACTTTTATTAGTATTGTTCTGTTGTATAACGTAGCGTTCTAGCAAAATCGGCCAAAGAAGCAAAAATTTTCTCCAAAAAACCCCAAAAAATGCTCTGTATAAGAGGATAATGGATACGATATATGTAATCAAACTCCTTTGTGGCACTGCTGCATCAAAGACGTTTTCATTACAATTTATACAAAAAACATATCAGCTCTGTAAGTCGAATGGTTTGCGCACCACTGCGATTTTACTAAGAAAACACGTGCCAATGAGATATATAACCCGCAATATACAGTGACTGCGGGGCATTTCCGGGTGGCTACACCTCATAAACGATAGGGTATGGTCCCACCAACATACAAACCGGACGGTTTGCTCTAATTGATGCAACAATGTTCTCTTTCGCGTAGGGCAACTCGGCGCACGTACTCGACTCTTTAAAAACTTCCGTGTCGGCGGGCCTCTGATAGCCACAGACACGCCTCTGAGGTCTACATCGATAGCTTTTGGAACGCGCTACAACTTTTACAACGGTTGTTTTCCGGTATAACGTAGGGTTCTTGCGAAATCGGCCAAGGAAGCCAAAATTTTCTCCAAAAAACTACAATGTGCTCTCTTAAAGAGGAAAATGGATACGTTATAAGTAATGAAACTTCATTTTTTGCTCTTCAGCATCAAAGGTCTTATAATTACAATTAATATATATAAAAAATCAGCTCTGTAGGTCCAATGGTTTGCGTACCACGGCGATTTTAATAAGAAAAGACGCGCCAATGAGGTATACAACCCGCAATATACAAAGCCTACGCGGAATTTCCGGATGGCTACACCTTTTAATCGGTAGGGTTTGGTCCCAGTTACTTATGAACCAAACGGCTACTCGAACTGACACATCAATGTTCTCTCGCACAGGGCGGCTCTGTGCACCTACGCCTCCCTTTAGAAACTTCCATGTCGGCTGACCTCTGATAGCCACAGACATGGCGCTGAGCCCTATAGCGATAGCTATTTGATTGCGCTACAACTTTTATTTGGGTTATTTTCCGTTATAACGTAGAGTTCTTAGGCAATCAGCCAAAGAAGCCAAAATGTACGCCAAAAAGTCACAATGTGCTAAATTCAAGAGAAACATGAATACGTTATATGTAACCAAACTCATTTTTTTTGCGCGGCAGCATCAAAGACCTTATCATTACAAGTAATATAAAAATAAAACCAGCTCTGTAGACCCAATGGTTTGCACACCACTGCTACTTTAAGAAAAACGCGCCAATGAAGTATACAACCCTCAATACACAGAGCCTGTGCAACCTTTCCGGGTGGCTACATTTCTTTATCGGTAGAGTATTGTCCAAGCAACATATAGACTAAACGCCTTGCTCCAATTGACGTAACAATGGTCTATCTTGCACAGGGCGGCTCGGCTCACTTACGTGTCTCTTTAGAAACTTCCGTGTCCGTAGGCCTCTGAACGTCACAGACACGCCACTAAGCCCTATATCGATAGCTCTTTGAACGCGCTGCAATTTTTATTCGGGTTATTTTCTAGTATGACGTAGCTTTCTTGCGCAATCGGCCAAGGAAGCCAAAATTTTCTTCAAAAAACACCATATGCTAAATTCAAGAGGAAAATGTATACGTTATATGTAACCAAACATTTATTTAGCACTGCAGTATCAAAGACCTTACCATTGTTATTATTATTAGAAAAATTTAAGTCTGAAGATCCCATTGTTTGCGAACCACGGCAACATTAAGAAAACTGCGCCAATGAGGTATACAACCCGCAATAACTTTTGCCTCCGGGGCATTTCCGGGTGGCTACATCTCTTAATCGGTAGGGTACAGACTCAGTAACATATGATCCAAACGGCTTGCTTGCATCACAAAATGCAGGGTGGAGGCAAAATTTCGCCCTTAACAACCGAACTATATAGGTATTATCCCATAAGGTACGTTCTGTCGAAATCTTCTTACTTCTGGTAGTATCTCAAAGGCCGTTCTTTTGCGTCAAAAAATCTGAATATTCCTACGAATCATTCCAACTTCATATCTGGAAGCGTTGGTAGAAAGATATATAGAGTGGAGATAAATTCAAAATTTTACGACTGTCGCGTGTGCCTTTCTGTCACATTTGTCAATGTTTAGATTAGGCTGTACTCAACAAAAATCGAGTGTAATGTGGATAAGGTGTTAATAAATACTTGAAAACTCAGTCAAACAGCATTTATTCTACCAAAACCAACGTTTCGGTGCACACTTAATATATTCGTACATTTAAAAATTCAGATTTTACAGATCGTATTTAAGAATTAATGCTGTTTGACTGAGATTTCGAGTAATTATTAACATCTTATTAATAATATTGATCCTTCTCCTTATCCATAAGCATACGCAAAGGCGAGGATTATAAAAATATATCAAAAGTAGATCGAAAGTCTTTCCTCGATTATTGAATATTTTAAAGGCAAGAAATGAAAAATATTTTTTCCGTTGCTTTCGAAGGCTGTTGGAACAATTACATTATTTAAAGACTCTTGTTTTATAATCATCTTAAAAAATCTGATGCGGCCAGCACATTACTTTCCGTCAGTTTTAAGAACGCAAGTGGTAAACAGGGTAGATCCATAACCTATGAAAAAAATTGAAAATTTGAAACAGGTTAGAAATTTGACGTAGGTAACAAACTGAGCAGAGTCCTATTTTGAACACATTTCCACTTTTCGCGCGCGCTTCGCTTTGCATCACTACCTTTTTTGATATTAGATTCTTCATGAATCTGGTAAATGGATCTGGTAGATATTGTACAATTTTCGAACACGATAACTTTTTACCACTCGTGTTTTCGAACTCGGTCGGTAGATGCGGTATCTACTGGTAAAATTTTCGTAAATGCCTATGTATTTTCTATAAAATCCATACAGAAAGTTCCTTGCAAAAGATTCTAAATTTCTTGTCTGTACATTACCTTTCGACAATTGTATGTATTTTATACAAATTCCATACAGAAAGTTTTGAGCAAAAAGATCCTATATTTCGAGTAAAATTATAACACAGATGCACTACGAATATGTCAATTGCACTTGACACTGACATCTTTCAATTAGAATTTTCTCACTAAAGTAGCTGTTCCTAGCATAACTGGCTAATTTATGAAATTTAATTTCACTATAATTTTATAACACTGTATTCATTTAATATGAAGTATAAAATGCAGTCAAATCGTATAGAGAATACAATGTTCTTTAATATTTATAATAATATTAAATGTAAAAAATGATTTTTAACATCGGTTTTTCAAGAGAAACTGATAAAATCTTCAAATGAGGGTATTTCCAGTTGACCAATTATAACGAAAATCTAATCAGCTCTTCATATGGATGCAACGAAGAGGAATACAAAAGAATTATAATTTTTGAAATTGTAGTATTAGAGTTATCGTAGACTATACACATACATACACACATACACACGCACACACACATACACACACACATACACATATATATATATATATATATATATATATATATATATATATATATATATATATATATATATATATATATATATACAGACATCATCGTAAAAACAGTAAAATCGTATTCTAGGGAACTTTAAACGTGCTTATTCATTGAAAACTCACGACCCTCGGAAATAAGATAAATATAACTGTTGCTCATTAATATTTCGTAGTTACTATTTTAAATTTATTGTATTAAATTTCTGTTAATCTTCTACAACATGGCTGGGAAGAAATACGCATAAAATCCCAATAAAACGTTATATATACTTTTGAGGATACGACTTCCCACAAGACGTAATGAAAACTAGACGTATGTTTGCCCGTAATCAGCTGTTAAACTGACATATCCGCTATATTCAAACGTCACGTGCAAGTGCCTCATTCAGAATCAGATATCACTTAATAGAGCTGTTTACAATGTGAAATTAAATACTGCATACGCCACACCCACCCTACAAGAGTATAATGAACAAAACACTGTTATCTGGCCATGTAACTGATATGGCGTGGACTATAGGTACATTAGTCACTGGTCAACAATCACAAAAATCAAACATAAAAACATGTTTAATGTCCAGTGGACTCCCCAAATTGAAAATCTATATTGGATGGCTTATTTAACGTCGGATTCTAAGTTTATCCAAACCGAGATATTCACGAAAATCAATAAAAATGTCTTTTTCACTTTTTTAATATGGCGGCAAAATTCGGGGTCGCTAAAAAGTGTAAAATTCGTATGTATTTTTGAAGGTCCAAAGTACAAGATTAAAATTTATTCCAGTTCGCCACAATAGCCTCTTTCAAACGCTCTGCCGACTGAGCTATATAGAATTTACAAAGAAATTAGGTATTAGAAAGCCTAAAATTAAAATCATAATTAAATAATAGAGTTGAAATTTTTATTAAGAATATGTAAATGGTATACGTATACGAGTATAATATTAAATTTCATGTTATATTTATTATTATTATGTAAGTAATGTAATTTAATGCCGATCATCTGAATCCGCTCATATTAGAATAAAATGTTACTATTTCATTATCCAATTATATTCTACCAGCTCTATATGAATCCTCCTGTCTTGTGTTATTGTTAGAATCTTTATTTAATATTCCTTAATGTGACCAGATTATTTATTTTACTTTTTCACTACATTATCATATGTGTTGATTTAATAACAATACACAATCACATTAATTTACAATGGTTGGAATGATACTTTTTGAAATTTATCTAAATAATTAGAAATATTAAAATGTTTTAGATGGTAGAAAATGAAAAATGAGATATTAATTTTTTTTATATAAAATTACCAAATACTTTTTATAATGATATATAAAATAATGATAAATTTATATTTATTTAAAAATTTAACAAAGCTTGATTTTATCTGTTCAAAATTTAATTAGATAAAATGGGGCTTCTTGAAGTATTGAAAAGACTTTTTAAGAAAAATGAAAAACATAAGATAAAAATGAACGGTAGTTCATTTATCATATAATGAAAAATTGATGCTTGTTATTTGAAAAGTAATTTCAGTAAATGTGTACATGTGACAACTGAATTGTGCAACTCTAGAAACTATGTTAAACTGTACAACGCAGATGTGGAGAAATTGAAGCCCTCTTGATTTGAAAAGTGTGCATTCTATTTTTAACCTCAATTTTTCCACGCTCATGAAAGAACATCGAAGAAAACATATTGCGGTGTTGGTTGGAGACAGCTGGAGAGGCTGTGACGTCACTTGGATACATGCAGCATAAAGAAGAACAGGCAAGGAAGATGAAGAACAATAGAGGGCCGTCGAGGTCGAGTCGAGTCGAGAGCGAAAGGGATCGGGACGGGACGTGTGGCATAGAACGTGTCACGTGACAGCGCGGTCGAGCTGGAATCCAAGCATTAATACCAGCTTTCAACTGTACCAACGCCGCACAAGCGTTTTATCAGGCAAATCCAGCAAGATATATTGAGTATTAACCTTTTAGTGCGCGACTCGAGCATGCTTCGGCCAACATCGGTCGGGAGCAGCCTCAGCCTCCTTACCGCAGTAATCCGGGACCACGAGCCCTAGAGCAGGAGTACGGGTTCTGTGCCCTGTCACCTCGCATGCACGCGAGATGCACGCTACATTATTAACATCCCACCCACCCACATGCCGCTACTGCTACTGCTGCTGCTGCTGCGAATTTGCCATTCAGCTAACTGCTTGATCTCGATGCATATGTAAATACCGGTGCATACCAACTCGGTTTCATTGTCACCCAGTTATATGTGAATCCTTCATATTTCATGAATCTCTCTCTAAACCTTATTTGCTGTTTAAATTTTACTATCTCTATCTCATAACAGTTGGTATATTTTGTATTTAATAAACCTTGTCTACAAATAGTTGTTACATAATGTAAATAAGAACAACATAAAAATATTTGATATTTTGGAATACTATTTATATATTTATTAGTTATCAGATAACTTTTAAATTGAGAAACTTTTAAATAACAACACATTTAATCCTGCTGTTCGTTTATTTCTGTAATATTTGAATATTTTCGTGTTTGTTTCTATACCTTCCTAACTTTGTTTGAAGTATAGTCTACGCACAAGTAGCGGATAGTTAATGTTGCTTAATTATATTTCTTTATAAAATCAATCAGTAACTAAAATTATGGCGCTTATAACGTTACATTTTTGGGTGCCACCACTGCAGGGTTAAGCACGATTTTTTTGCACTTAAAAAAAATGTAGGATCATTTTATTTCGAATTTTATTTGCTTTCAGTTATTTTCTTTATTTGTTATGGGATTTTGTGTTGCGTGGCTGAGAGGTTGTGTAACCGGTTGTGATTCTATATTTCCATGTTAATAAAGCGAAAATGGGAAAAATATGTAAATTACTACGACAGGAATCACTAAGCAAACATCTGCTTTTGATTTTGACTCTGAATGTTGTGTTTAATAACGCAAGTAAAATATTTTCTCATCCTATGTCATACACACTATTTACGAAACGACTATGCTTATACGAGTATTTGTTTATATAAATTTTTTTTTTCTGTTCAAATTTTTAAAATGTCGATTGATATATTTTAAATATAAATGATGGCAGAACGAAGTAAAGTTTTGTAAGTCTGTAGCTTACGTGTTTTTTTTTCAAGACAGTAGACATAATTTTATTATGTATATTACTTGATTATTATTCAACTGTATACAATAGCTACTTGTGTATTTAGAGCGCAAAATGGTATATTGTCGATTGAGAGGTTAATTCCGCGTTCCTATTTCGCACGGCATTAACATAAGAGCGCCGTATTCTCACAAAATCAACAATGTACATTCGCGCTAGAAACAAACACAATATTGTACCTACAGTCGCCAAAATAAACATAACATTGTTTAGAAACCTATTTTTATTTAGAAGTTTACAGCGTATATCTGTTGCAGAAAAAAAATTGTTTGTTTGCAGTCACTGGTTTTTATCGCAGCGTTTAATGAATGTTTATTTAGAGTTAAAAATTTAGAGAATGGACATTTTTTCTGTTTTGTTGTGCGTAAGTGGCAAAATGACATTGTGCTTTGTCAAGTGCAAGCGCAAATGCCTATTTTGTAAATTCAGTGTAGAAAAAGTATTGAATGTCAAACTGTTAGGTACCTTATTTTTTCCATTGATCGTTTAATTGTGAATTTCATTAATGTACAAAATAATACCTATATTATAGCAATTTACATTGCGAGACCGTTACTCAGAACTTTACGGTTGTGCACGGTACGAGCGAGTGAAGCGAGCTTGTTATCCGCGCGAGCACGTTAATTTTGGGTAACGGTTGAGCATTGTACAATGTTTATGATATACTGAATCGCAAATAATTTGAAAAAAAAAAAATTGGAACTTACAACAAAATAAACTATTTGATCGAAAAACTCTTTGAAAACTTATGGCGAAGCGAAATAATGAATAAATAAATCTGCATACAAGTTGCTATGGTTTTAACAGCCCGCAAATTTGTTTACCACTAGAGACAGGGTTCTGTAGTAAGTAATTATAATGTAAAATAATAAAAAATAGCATAAGTAGTATATTGACGGCGAAACTGGACCAATTTAAAATCATTCGCCGATACCGCTGGTGATCACTGTCTTGGTTTTTATATACTCGGTATTCTTAAATTTTAACTGTTTCTTAATTTGGCTATGTCAAACTACCAAGTTACTGTCTCCAGTTTTATTTGAACATAATAAAAGTTAGGTACAATACAACTGGGCATAAATTATCTATATATGTCGTATATATAGACGTATAGTTCTCGATTTGGTATTTTTGTACATAATATTTAACAACTTTTTTGATAGCCCATTTCTCGTTGGCAAGTTCTGCATAAGGATACCTGTTCGTTCCACTCGTTCATGTAATTTGATTTTTATAAAAAATGTTAAAATTAATTCCGAAATGAACTCACCTGCAATTAGGTTACCTATAACCTACAATAATTTTTTGAGTCATATTAATGATATAGACATGTTTGTCTTCAACTTAATAAAATTTAAGAAGACTGTTATTAATTATATTTCTGCGATTAATTCGTAACTTTATTATATTCATTTATATGGTAAATTATATTAAATATTTATTTTATTTCCTTGTATGAAATTGTATCTACACTACAACTTTCAAATTATTGTTCATTGATGTTTGTAAATTAGTGCTGTACTATAATTGGGACTAGCTCCTGTTGTACGGCCTATTATTATAAATAAATAAATAAATAAATAAATAATTAAGATCAACACATTGACATGCTTGTTGCTAAAATCGTGTTGACTAGTGAATTAGTGTAATAAGCAATCGAAACCAGAGGTATCCCGTATAATTTTTTAATGTTGCGGTATGCAACAACGAGTCTGTAATTTAAAAAGCACAGAAAATAAATCTACTCGTGAATACACACTTGATTATTTTATTTTGCACGTACAGGTGTTTATTTTAGCTTTATAAATGATATATAGGTAGGTAATTACACTTACTTATGTACATACTCGTACATGTGGCATGCGTATTTAGCATGCTGTAAAATATACGGACATATTTTAAAATGTCTCGGCTGTTTTATAATATGATATTCTTACATTTTTTACAAAACTAATAAATCCGTACTCAGTACTCTTTGTTAGTCATTTGGTCGTCTCTGGTAGTTATGAAAGTAAAATCCAAATTTTATTTAATAATAATATTTTTTTAAATATTAATTTTTACATTATATTAATATTTTTTGCAGTAGTGATTTTGGGGTCTTGAAGCACTATTCATTTACGGTACATGAATTTCATCGAATTATTAGCACTTAAAATTTTCGTCTCGTAAAAATTAAAATTAAAAAATACTGAATTAAGGTTATGTATGGTATATCTGAAAAATATTAGAATTATGAAAAAAAAATCTAATAAAATTATTATTTTGTAATTCATATTTTTTCTCAGCAAAATCGTTTATAACATGAGAATAACTACAATTCTTTAGCAATTTTTCTGAGGGCCAGTGTATCTAATGTGCAGACAAATCTGGAATCAATGGAGCCCATAACACCATTTTTCTATTTTGCGTACACAAAGTGAATTTTGTACAACTATTTAAGTCAAAAACAGGGCTGCAATAAACAATTTTGTATAAATATTTTTCGGGATTTTTTAAATTGTGTAGTTGGTAACTTAGTATAATAAATATCTTTCATTTTAGTTGTCATTTCCTGTCATTACTCATGAAAAATTACTGAATCTATATTTTTTTATAATCAAATATTTTAATCAAACAGTAAAGCACTCTTAAATTAAAATTCAAGTTATTTGTAGGTTCATAACATAATATGTATAAATTTTAACTGTAATCTAACTTGTAATTAACTGTTTTCAAAATATCAAATTACCGGTCAGGTGGCCACACTCCTGTGCGTTATAATAACACAGTAGTGCGCCATGACTTTTTTGATCTATGAACGATATTATCAATTTTCGCACCTAGGTTATTGTGTTTGTTATGTGGTCGTGAGAAAATAACTATTTCTCCGATTGGGAATAAAAGTACTACTTTATTGGCAACACTATACAAGAAAGTTTTATTACCAGTAACGCCGGAAAGTATAATTTTGTTATTGCCTTGTAACTTTCAATAAAATCATATAATTTTTTTATATAGCAAACCTGGAGATCTATTCTAAATCATACAGCGTGAGGCTATCATAGCCCAATCCCGCTATCTGACTTGAATCCATCTGTTGGCTATTACTGGAACTTAGATTAATATAGCCAGATGTGGCTATCCGTAGCAAGAGCTCCAGTGGTACCGCTACGAGCAAAGTGTCACGCTACGAGTTGACAGTGATTGACAAGTTGACACTATTACTAAAAAGAAATAAAGGACTAAAACAAAATTATTAAATTAATCCTACAGCAAATCTAAATAAAAAGACAAATTAAAAACTAACACAATTACGAAAAGAATAGAGGCACGATCATCCATAGTCAAAGAGAAAGCTGTCAGATTGAAATTTGAATTGAGTGTTCCATGTTCTGCTATACTGATATGCAATGCGCTTGGATAATACCAACATATAAATATAAATTTCATGTAAATAGCCATCTCGCTAACTTCAGAGTAACACATTTAGAATACGTTAGACGTCTGTCATTGTAGCGCATAACAGATAGCACATGTGGCTACAAATTCGAATAGACCCCCTGATTACAGCGACGACAAAAATAACATTTCAAATATTGAAAATAATCATAAAATTCTTATTATATTGGCAAAAAATATTGGCCCGTATTACGAACGCACTATAATTATGATAGCGTTATCATGAAGCACACTTTCATATTACATTCTTATGAGCTTAAACGTCACTTTTAATAAAACGTCCCTATAAAAGTGGGTCCGTATTTTGGGTCGATGTGTTCAACATGGCAAAAATTCAGATTCACTGCTAAATTTGAGAACACGGTTTCTCCTCTTCCATGAAACGCCGCTAGGGCAATGAATCTGCTACTTTTTTACCCTGTTAAACAAATAACTATTTACGCTTTATGATCAGAGAATTGAAAAGTGAATTACGAGTATACTGGATTGAAATATATTTCTATAATCCTTGATCAAATGTCACATTCAAAACGAAAATTCAGTAAATAAAGTGTAACTTTATAAGTAGTTAGGTATTTGCTTCAATTTAATTTTCGCATCTGACATGCATTAGCTGACAACCCGAATATACACGCATAGTAGGTAGTTTATTTGTTTGCTGAAGCTAAAATTTAATTTGGCAAATGTATAATGATAGCAACCTGCCGTTGCCAATAAAGCTGACACACAGTTTGAGAAGTTTTGCAAGTAATACAACTGTTTATTTAGACTAAAAGTTAAGCACCGGCTGAACGATAATAAACTATTGAAGAAGTTATATAACGATCGTTCACTTGTATAAACACAGAGAGAACTGAAATATTTGCACGGCATTCGTTAGCTTGTTCAAAGATTCATTTAACACAGAAAGCGTGTGTAGCAATTCATTAGTGCCTTTATCATTTTCCTATTTTTCAAACTTTTTAATTAGGATGCTCATGCTTCATGCCGTATTTCTCATAAAATATTAAAACTTTTACTATTGGTGAAAATAATATTTCTGACCAGTATTTCAGAATGGACCGAATTCATCATTCTTCTTTATCTAAAACAATATCTATAAATTAAGGCCAACTTAACAATGAAACATATGAAGTAGTCGCTTCCGATCCCCAAATTATGAATACTTCATTTTATAGCCTTTTCGCATTTGCCATCGTTTTTTCCAACCTGCAAAACACTTGCGGAATGCATTTTGTGGTATAACCTTCAGCTCCTCTAATGATGTTGTCTTTATCTCCTCAGTGGTTGCTAAACGTTGTCCTTTCAATGTCCTATTTATCTAAAAAAATATCTGATGAATACGATCGCTGCGGTATAACAACGGTGTTTTAGGTAAATGGCCCACCTGCCCACGTGCGTCAACTTAGAAGAGGAATGCACGATAGAAGATCTGGCTAAGCCAACACCAGCTGCTATAAATTGTGTATTTTTTTGGATGAATACTATTTAGGTAGGCCACTTCTCTGTCAGTTTTTTGCGGAAGTTTTTCATCTGGCATAAAGAGAGAATCTCCGGAGAAGATGCATCCTCTCCGTCCTAGTTTATTAAAAAGTGCTCAGCGGACTTACTCTATGTGGTTCGGATGCGGTATTTTGCTACCGAAAAATCACTTCAGTTTGTAAGGAGTGAGAAAAATTTGCTGTAATGTATTATATATTTATTGTGTATTTTTAATTATTTATGTATATTATATATAATTTGGAAACGAATAATAATAATAATCAGTAAATTGTGAGCCGGTGTGTTGTCATGGTCAAAAATCAGAAGTTATTTGTTCATATTTATTTTCGCTCCTCAACAACCTCCTTTACAGTCATGTAACAGTTTTGGCCGATGATGTTTTCTAGCTCCCTGGCGTTTGTTGCCGAATGTAGCATTTATATCTACCCACTAGGTTAATGTAGCAGAGTAAGAGTTAACCTTTTCTGTTCAGTTGGTTAGCGATGGGTAAAAGGGCGTTCCAAAACCACCTATTGCGTGACCTACAGGTTGGACCGAAATGGGAGCGGGCGAAGTAAGAATAATTTTACTTATCCCGTGCCAGACAAAGTTCCCGGATCTGCTGGGCGAGACGACTAAAGCTGGAACTTCACAACTTCATAACATTAGTGATTCGGATTTATTCTATAATTATCAACCGGGTTAATTTTATATTAATAAATGAAATTTACCTAGAATGAATAAATACAAAAACTAACACTGAAGAAATACTTGTAAATAAATGCGTGCGTAATTAATTCTTTATACGCGAGGGTGGTATAACAACGAATAGTGCGGGTTGGCATGGTGATGGCTTTCAACTCACTAATTTCTCAGTAAGCAAGTAAGTAAGTTTTAGCTCCTCAAACACCGTAATTTAGTGATTACTAAGCGCAATATCTTGAATGTTTGTGACATTCTTATCGGTGGTTGATGTGCTCTGACGTTGATACTACATTCTTTGTTCGCTTAATTTTAAATAATAAAAAATCGCTGAGCGTGTCGAAAGGCTTTGTTAATACACTGACGAATGAAATTTTCTTCAAATTTTAATCATTGATTTTTATAATTTTACTTTTATGATAAGGATTAAGATAATGAAACAATAAAAACTTAATAAAATTGTATGAAAAACGAAGAGAAACACTTTTAACAAAATTTAACATACGATTAAAACACTTAATATTTAATGTTTCCTCCTCTTGCTCGGACAACTGCCTGGCTGCTATATTTATTATCATAACTGCGATAAGTATACACACAATTTTTGTGAGCATGTCAAATTCGTCGTTATAGTGTTATTTTCTATATAATTAATTTTGTAAATTCATAGTGTGAAAGCAATATTCTATGTGTATCAGTAGTATTAAAGTTGATCTAATCGGTAGTGAAATAATCTAGTTTTTTATTAAAACATTTTAATCACGTGTTGTCATTTAAGCTGAAATTCGCTTGACATAAACTTCATCGGTCAATCTATCACTTGTTTAAACATTAAGTGTAAGAAGTTACTCTTTCGTACATCATCGTTATTCATCGGAACTCCATGGCCACCTGCCCAGATTGCTCCAAAACAGTGCTACAGGATCGTCAAAAATCCGTTAATTGTGATGGATGTCAAAAACTTGTCCATCTTTCCTGTGTCAATCTCACCGCAGATGATGTAAGTAAATTTACACGCTCCGCTACAAAATCCGTACGCATCAACTGCAAATTTTGCCTTGCTGAAAAAGATACCATTAGTTCCTTAAAGAAACTTATTCTCGATCTCACAGCGAAAATCGTAACACTTGAAGAAAGACTTGCGGTCAATACTACGTCAAATTCAAATGATATTATTGAAACGGTAATTAACCAAATAAATGATAGACAGTGGCGTGAAAAAAACATCATAATCAGTGGTATTCCGGAACAACTTAACGAAGATCTACCAAGAGTAATCAGTACCATCACAGCTAAAATTGCACCAAATGTAAATATTCAAAATGCCAAAATTTATAGATTGGGTACACGTGTTAATATACCTAACAATCGTTCACGTTTAATTAAAATTTCGTTCCAAGACGTGGAGCATGCGCGTACTATGTTAGCAAAAGCTAAATTCCTAAAAACTTTTGATGAACATAGAAATGTTTACATTAATATCGACAGAACTCCTTTGCAAGTTGATCAAATAAAACGTTGTCGTAATGAACTTCAAGAAAGAAAAGACAAGGGTGAAACAAACTTACGTATTAAATATATTCGTGCAATACCAACAATTGTAAAAAACTGAATTCTTCAGGCGAACCCGTAAATTCTAATACAGCTGATGTTAATTTATATTATCAAAACATTCAAAGTATAGTAAATAAAATGGACTATTTTCATTCGATTATGCACTCATTAGAGTATGAAATCATTGCCCTAACTGAGACTTGGTTACGTCCGGATATAGCAGATTCAGAATTTTCTGATGGATCATACAACATATTTCGTATGGATCGCCGATTACGTGATTGTGGTGTATCACGAGGAGGTGGTGTTTTGACTGCTGTGAAAAAAAGTATAAGTGCCTGTGAAATAAATTTAAGTGATTACTTAGATATTTTACCTAGTAATGTTGATGTTTCATGTGTCAAAGTTTGTCTAAATTTATCTGACCTCTATATTATTAACGTATATGTTCCTCCTGCAATGAATGCTTCAGCTTATAATAATATAATTGAATTTTTCGTATCATTAACGTTTCTTTTAGATAAAAAAGTTATATATGTTGGAGATTTCAATATCCCTGAATTTTTATCACAGCAAAATACGACTGTTGTCAATGCATTTAATAATTTTATAACTTTTTTTAACTACAAACAATTTAATGAAGTTAAAAATATAGATGGTCGTGTTTTAGATCTAGTTATATCTAATGTATCGTGTAATGTTACACGAATTTCATCCATCCTAGATGTAGAATATTCTCAACACCCTGTACTTCATATAAATATTCATAATGAAAATTTTAAACCAAACACACACGTTTATAATATCACATTTAGAAAGTATGATTTCAAAAATGCAAACTTGTTAAGATTGTACAATTTAATTCACGATTTTGATTGGTCACAGTTATCTGTTTTCACGAATGTTAATGACGCTTGTAACTTTTTTTATAATACTTTGTATAATATGTTAGATCTGTGTGTACCATCTCGTCCTAAATTTAAATCTTCCTTTCCTCCATGGTACTCTAAACAAATCATAAAAAATTTAAAAATAAAACAACATTATTTTCGCTTGTATAAAAAACATAATAATGTATTTTATTGGAATAAATTCAAATTCTATCGTACAAAAACTAAAAACGATATTACTTTAGCATATAAAAATTATATCAGCTCATGTGAAAGTTCTATTAAAGAGGATCCACAGAAGTTTTGGAATTTTGTCAAATGTAAGAAGTTAAATAATGCTTCACCTACCACTATGGTTTATAATAATGTTGAACTTAATTCTCCAGCGGTAATTACGGAAAATTTTGCTTCTTTTTTCTGTAGTGTTTATACTAAGCATTCATCAAATGCTAGTATTAATACTACTTCTGATAATTCTCCAAGTATTTATCTCAATGAAATTACTATACCCGAAATCCTACATGCTATAAATAAACTTAAACCAAGTTTTACATCTGGTTACGATCTTATTCCGGCTTTCTTACTTAAGGACTGTAAAGAGCCTCTTTCAATAGCATTAGCTTATATTTTTAATCTGTCATTGCGCTCTTGTACTTTTCCAGATGTATGGAAGTTGGCTAAAATCATACCCGTTCATAAATCTGGTTCTAATAAAGATATATCGAATTACAGGCCTGTGGCCATTTTGTCTAACTTCAGCAAGATATTTGAGTGTATAATTTATAAAACGATTTACTTCAATGTGCGAAGTCAGCTTTCTTTTCATCAGCATGGCTTTACTGAGAAGCGGTCTACGACTAGCAATCTCCTTTATTTTACTCAATACGTATCGAATGCCTTGGACAAAGGTAAGCAAGTAGATGCTGTCTACACTGATTTTGCCAAGGCATTTGATCGTATTGATCATAATATATTACTTACAAAATTAAACATGATTGGTTTGACACCTGCTTTAATGGAACTTTTATCATCATATTTAACAGAGCGTCAACTAATAGTATCTTATCTTGGCATTAACTCCTCTATGTTTGAAGCTTCTTCGGGCGTCCCACAGGGATCGAACCTGGGCCCCCTTTTATTTCTCATATTTATAAATGATATTGAAAAATGTTTTGAGAGTGAAATATTGCTCTTTGCGGATGATTTGAAGATATTTAAAACAATTTCAGAACTTTCTGATTGTATATCACTTCAGGAGGACCTTTATAAATTGGAGCATTGGTGTAGACTAAATAAGCTGGAATTGAACATTAATAAATGTAAAACTCTTTCTTTTACTAGAAAGCATTCCACTATTTGCTTTGAATATAAACTAAATAACTCTATATTAGGCCGTTGTGAGGAAATAAAAGATCTAGGTGTAATCTTTGATAAGAAACTAAATTTTAACAAACATATAGATACTACAGTTTCTTCAGCTTATAAATCATTAGGATTTATTATAAGGAATACTCGACTTTTTACATCAGTTAGATCTATAACAGTACTGTACTATGCTTTTGTTCGAAGTAAATTGGAGTATTGTTCAATAATATGGTCTCCTTTTTATAAGAAACATTGTAATCTAATAGAGGCAATACAGAAGAAATTTCTAAAATATTTACATTTCAAAATATTTAACATTTATCCTCCTTTCAATATGCCCTATGATACGTTAATTGATTTATTTAAATTCCAAAAACTTTACTGTCGCAGACAAAACTGGCAAATTATTTTTCTTCATAAATTAATCCATAATACAATAGACAGCCCTAATATTCTGCAATTTATTAATTTCAAAGTACCAACCTTTTCTTCCAGAAATCAAACTTCATTCATTCCTTTTCAATCCCGCACTAACATATTGCTAAATTCCCCTATTAACGCAATGATTTCTAGTTATACAATTATTCAGGACCATTGTGATATTTTTAATTGTAATTTTAAATATTTGCAAGCCTCATTACAGTTGTAATATTTTCATGTTTATTTTTCTTCTGTAATTGCAATGCAGTATTTATTGTCTATAAATTGTAATATGTATGCTCACTGTAATTTTTATTATATTTCATGTGTATTTTCTTTGTTCTCTAGTCCATAATTTGGGTTCGCCTGTTGGACAGAGTATTCAATAAATAAATAAATAAATAAATAATTAATGCTCTAATGTCATTCTGGTCAATATCTTCCCAAATTTCTTGCAATTTTTGCCCGAGCTCTTCTTGGTTGATTGGACGCCGAAGAAATGCTCTGTCGTTTACCCATCGTGTCCCAAAGGTGTTCTATAGGATTAAGATCCGGACTTCTAGCTGGCCATTGCATTGTGGTGATAACCACTTCAACAAGATATTGTTGCACTATTCGGGCAGAATGGGCTTTTGCATTATCATGCATAAAGATGAAGTCGTTTCCCCCAAAAGGCGCAAAAGGCATTAAATATGGTTCTAAAATGTTTTCTATATAAGATGCTGCCGTGATGCTCCCTCTTGGTATGACCACCAACTGCGTGCGAGCCTCTGAAGTGATACCACCTCACACCATAACCGAAACTCCACCAAACATAACAGCGCGAACAATGTTACATTGCGCATAACGTTCACCTGGCCGTCTGTATACACGCATCCGTCTATCACTGCTATTAAGGCAAAATCTGGACTCGTCGCTAAACATAACATTAGCCCAATCGGCCTGTAACCAGTTAACATGTTCCTGAGCAAACGTTAATCTGGCTCTGCGATGCTCTGCGGTTAATTGGGGTCCTGTTGCTGATATTTTTGGAGTTAAATTAAAACCACGTAACCTTTTTTCTATGGTAACGGAACTAATATGAACATTGTGGGCCTCTGCGAGCATATTTTGTAGCCTAGGAGCCGTAATTAACCGTTCCCTTAATGTATGCATAATCAAAAAACGATCTTGGATAGCATTTGTGGCTCGTTTTCTCCCTTGACTTGGCCTTCTTGAGTATGAGTGAGTTTCCCGAGGTTGACCACATCAGATTTTTTTACCTAAAATAAAAAAGTAAGATAATTAGGGATGCAGAAAATATGATTTTACGAAGTCCTGTGTTCGATTTTAGAGTACATAACCTGCACATTCAGGTTTAGTAAAGTTGAATGTAACATAAATTTTGCTTTTTTTATTCATAAATCATAATAACACAGGACGAAAGAATTGTTGATAGCGTGTAGTGACAAATATGTCGGTTTTACTATAGCATTCCATTTTTTGCATTTCATCGTTGTCAATATTTCCCCAACTCGAAATAAAGCCTTTGTAAGTTTAGAGTTATAAATATCAGTTGTATAATGGAAGCTTTCAGTTTACACTGGGTGGATCAATTGTAATTGGAGCTGTGTAAAGATTGCAAAGTGATACTTGTGTGACAGACATTGGAAGTACAAAAGCTTGTAAAACAAAACAGTAAATGAAAACGTCCATTTGCACCACCAGACTTTCATATCTAATCATGTTTCATTGCGAACGCATACGGTGTTTAATTTGTGAACCCACATGTCATAATTAGTTCAGATTTATACAAGAATGCGTAGAAAGCTGTTTTCATTTGCTTTCGAAACTTTAATTATCTACACAGTATTCTATATTAACATTTAGTTAAATTAATAATACAAAATGCCCACATGAAGTTATATATCGACTTCCTTCTTCTTTCACTTCTCTTCAGTGCAAATTTGAAACGGTTTAAACAAATCGTGTAACTTATTCTTTCTCACCTACATTTTAAACAAAGTAAAAATATTGAGTTTTAATAGATTTCCATCTATTGATTTCAGTTTTAGTATAAGCTCGAGGAAACAGAGTGTTCGTACATATGGAGTCTCTCAAAAAATGTACCCTGCATTCCGCATATAAAACTATAAAGAGATAAGAAGTCGATTAATTTAGATAAAATTTGCCCTATTTAATTGTCATTTTTGTATTGCATTGTTTATTAGGAAAAACGCATATGTCATAAGATAAGGAGTAGGTGATAATGTAAATTTGCAGTTTTAAACTTTTGCATACAACATACAACTTCTAAGTATAAAATAATATTTTGATTTTCTCTTCTTTATCATGCCATGTTGAATTTCGAGGTATAATGTCAAAAATTAATAAGAGTTCGAAAAGGAAATATGTGCTAATTAAAAAAAATGTACTATCCGATTTAATTAAATAACAAATATATGAATTACAAACTAATAATAGTATATTTCACAGAATTTCCAGAATTGCATAAAAATAGTTCGCTACGTTGACAAATTAAAATGAAATATTTGTTTGAAATGTATTTATTACGATACAGAAATTAAAGTATAATTGTCATTTAACAAAATAAATCTGTAATGGTACTTTTTTCATTGAAAATAAATATGTAAAATTGTTTGATTTCTATAAAATTATTTACTGACAAAGATAGTGCAAGTATTTACATTTAAAGCTGGAAAAAACTATTAGTAGGTAATTTTGTTAAGCCTGTATAAAGACATAAATATAACTGTCAAATTTTATTTAAAAAGACCTTAACAAAAGCTTTGGCAAAAAATTAAGATTCATAGTAATTTGTAAACTTAGAGCGAAAAGTGATATTTTGACGCATCAAAAGATGACGCGCCACGCAACTGCAAAAGTCAACTCTGTTTAAACGGATGTAGATCCTAGTTATTCATTATACAAGTGTGGAATGAAAGATATTAGTCACAAAAGAAAAAGTTTCGCCACGATGCCCGCAGGCATATACATACATATACATTCCGCACCTCTGAAATAATTTTTGTTTTCGTTCACTGTATGACACTGACAAGTCATTTAATAACTACTATTTTAATGGCTCTATTTTGAACAAATCCGTAAATCTTACAGATTTGTAAATCTGTAAATAATGGACAAAATCGCAACGAAAACTGCCACTCTTGTGTATAATTTTAAATTAATCAACAAATATAGATGCTTTTTTTGTTAGTTTTTTACGGATTTACAGATCTGTAAAACTTACAGATTTGTTCAGAATTAGTCTATAAATTACAAAATAGTCACTGCATTGAATGATTGTTTCGGTACTATTTCATGTGTTCGTTATATTCTTATATTGTTAGAACAATTTTATGTAATTATTGTGACATTGGGAATTTTTTGAATGAAAAATACCCTGAAAATGTGTGGAAATGAGGACCTTCCTCGTAAACATACTTAATTAGAAGAACAAGCAGCATCTCTGAATTTAATTCCGAAAGAAAATAGCAACCACTAACCACGACCAGTCATAATGTTAATTTAAATAAATAAGTTTCTTATGCCCGGTTTCATAAATACTTGCTAAATCTCATGTTAGTTAACACATGTTTAAAAATAGCAAATTAACTTTCTATTTTTAACAATTCGTTAGTTAACATAAGTGTTAAATTATTGATAGGGAATTAAGATTTATGTTGATAATATTAAATTAATAACAGCTATGTATTCTTCTGTTTTCTTATAAAAACCGCTCAGTAAAGTGTCAAAATCGATCGTGATACGCAGTGGTACAGAAGAATACAGATGCAAGAAAGTATTAAGAAGATTATTTTAAATTGTGAATTTACATATTACAGATATGTAAGTATTTCAATGATATAATGTGTAAATTACACACACTATGTATTTGATTCAGAAATTATTTTTAAATAGTGACATTGAAGAAAATATGCCGAAAAATAGAGGACATAAATATACGGAAAGAGAAAAACAAGAATTAAGTAGCATCATTCAAAAATATAAAAATATAATTGAGAATAAAAGAACAGATAGCATTAGTATTATATTCTGTTTTATAAATTCTCTTTGCTTTTCATGAATTTCATTTGTCAAATTTGGTCGAGGACGATGACAATCTAGAATAGTTTTCAGGTATCGTTTCATCAAAAGTTCAGTAGGACTCTATCCTGTACTGCAGATGGGAGAAACATGTTGTGTAAGAAGGTATTGCACAATTTTTAAACCGAGATTTCGATTATCCGTATTCTTAATTGCATTCTTGGCGGTTTGTACCATTCTTTGTACCTGTCCATTTGGAGAAATGCGATTAGAAGCATATTAATTGGACTGATAGGATGATTTCTGTTAGTAAAATTATTGAAATTGTCGCCAATATGGTCTAATATTATTTAAATAGTTTCCTTGGTAAATCTGTATCTGATTTTAAATTCTGTATGATTATAAATTTCAAACGGATTTGTATGTTTTGTAAAATGCCTTGGTCTACGTATCCAAACAATAGCATTTTCAAAAAATTCTTCTGAGTTCGAATTAGATAACACTTCTAAGTGTTTATTCTATAAATTTTAATTACAGTTGAATATGTACTATAAATTTCATCTAACAAAATGGAAATTAATATATTGCCAATATAATTATTAATATAACACAAATGAAGTTTCATTTAACCAAATATTTGTAATAACATTTGTAACAAATTTATCAAATGTCAAATTTTGCAGTAAGTTAAAAATTTAGAAGCACTTCGAAGCTACTTTTAAATTGAAATAAGATTTTACATGTTAAATTTAACGCCCGTTGATGAAACAACATCTGGTATTTAACAAAGTGCTAAATCATTTAACAAAGTGTTAAAATTTAGCAAACGTTTATGAAACAGTGCATTAAATGAAAATTATTTTAATAATAAAATAAAACTTGCTTTTTAAAAACGCAAAAATCAGTAATAATTTCTCGGTGACTTCTCAATTATTCTCTCACGGAGTTAGTAATGTTGTACATTATTTATTTTATATAACTATAGTAACAACTATATTATGAGTCATTGTCGGATAAAGGCATTTTATCAACTCGCGGAAATTAGCACTTTCCGCTTGTTCGTAAAATATGGCTCTACTCACTTGTTTCATAACTAAAAATATTACATCATACTTTATTTTTCAGCAGCTTTTGAAGGTTTCAAATTTTCACTTCCTTCGTGCTTTTTATAGCTAAACATGTTCCTCGGCCTACTTATTTTTGCTTCCTAATGATATCTTTGTTATAAGTGCAAAATTGAACAAAGGACTTGCTAATAAACAATTTTACTTCAAAGCAACCGAATATGTCGGCGTCTAGCACAGTAATCATTCTTCGAAATACGTTCCACAAAAAGAATTCCTCAGAAAAGACATGTTTATTTTTGAAAGAAAATCATATATACGTTAGTGTCCATTAGTGTCCGAAACAAATTAATCTTCGTGTATCAGAGCGGGCCGAACCCGGAAGCAGTGGCAATACGTCACACATTGTCAGTCTTCTGCTTGGCACAACAATGCCTTCCATTACTATTTCAGCGCACAATGGCCACGCGGATACATGAGCTCGAACTCGATGAAGCTTCCACCACGCCATGTGCACCCCAGATACACTCCCCCATCAGATAAATATAAGGCCATGTTCCACTTTCTCGATTCCACTTTCGATTTCAAGTTTATACTGCATGGCTACTTGCTCACACTTTGTTTGAGGTTAATGCAACCGTGAAAAGGGCAACATTGAATACAAAAGCCAGTAAACATAAATTAAATTTAGTTAAAAGTCAGATCGTTTAAGTTCTAAATTACGATTTGCTATTAAATACTCAGAAAAAAGTTAAATAACATATTTTACAAATAATATGATTAATTATTTGTTATTTTTGATCCGATTTCAGCCATTCAATATTATCGTGTGTGAATATTTTTCAATAATATGGATGCTTTGCTTGGGATAGTTCAGTAAACTGAATTATATTATATAATAATTCAGTTCATTCTCTTACCGTCCACAGTCATTTATTAAAATTCAAACTTTTTATCTCGCTCTTCCAAAGAAAAGAGAAGCAAAATATCATTTGATTTAATGTCCCATTTCCGTATATTTTTTATAAAATAATCCAATTTATAAACCTCGCAGCATATGTTTCGAAAATACTTATATACATTTTAAATTAATAATGATTTAATTTTATTTGACAGAATCAACACAATAAAATGTAGGTATATGCCCTTAAAGTATTTTACTCCCTTTATAACAGTTGTATATTTGCCAATATTTTTTAATATGTTGAAATAAAAATTACGAGTGAATGACAGGGGCCACATAAATTTTTTTTAATGCTAATGCTTCCATCATAAAATATTATTCATATTTAAAATTATTGAATGTGTATAAACCGCTTAAATCATCAACAAAATGAAAGAAAATAACACTGTATTCCGGATTTTAAGTAGATACTCGGTATATGTAAATTATAATAAAATGAAGTAACAAAAAACTGACAACTAAAATATATTGAATTTTGCTAATTTTTTTTTTCGACTATAGGTAGGTCAGTAATGCAGTTAAAAGTTAGTAAATTTATAGAATACACATTAATATGTATATAATGCCTAAATTATAGAATGGCTACTGCCCTTCTGTGTCAGCCACCCCTGGAAGTTAACAAATCAATGTATGAGCTAATCGGAAGTTATAGTATGGCGTAAGGGGGGGGGGATGCTTTCACTCTGATAAAATAACATACTTAAGACTAAAATTGTGAATATGTATTGCACTTTTTTTTTAATTCGTTGCCTGGGAATCCTACATTGTTGTCATTTGGATTTTTTCATGTGTGTGGACGAAATATCTTTGTCAAAATTATAAATATCTGTATAATTGCGTAGGCTTCCACAGTCTGAGTCATGAGAAATATTCGTTTTCCGGGAATGGACTGTGTCATATTTTGAGTCAGAGCTCAACGTTTCGCCCGCAGTCGTATGGGGCATCTTCAGGAGCAAGGGGGATAGTACTGTCTTAAACAAGGTCCAGAAAACAGTTTGATATAAAAACTTACATTCGTGACGTCACATCTATATTTTCAAATTTCAGGGGACTATAACTCGCTTATTAATAGGAATTTTTCACCGGATTTTCGACGACAGTCTTAATTTTACTTATACGTTCAGATGAAATTATATTTAAAAAATGGTGGAATCCCCTTCTGTTCTTACCACTTCTGGTTAGAGCTAACTGTTGTTCGCAACGCTTCTAACCTTCAGTTTAATTATTAACTAATGGTTAATAAACTGGGACTTTAACTAGAGGTGGTAGAATCGGGCCTAAATCTTAATATACAATTTGTATAAATAAATATAAAATATCATCACGGCGTACTACCCATTGCTGGGTGTGCCAATCTGCTTTGTACAATTTGTTTAACTTATATAAACTTTTGAAAAACCAGGCAATAAAAAAAATATTGAAAATATATGGGTTTAGTTAGCAACAATTCATTTAAATTTGAGTATCATGAAAAAGAATTTCAGTGGTTAAAGTAGATAGTAATGTAAATTACATATTTCATTGTAACTAATTCTGTTATTTCCTGAAATACTGTCTACATTTATTACTGTTGAAGAAATGTAATTAAATGTTTTCATTTCATATATATATATATATATATATATATATATATATATATATATATATATATACATATAATTTTAATTTTAATTTGTATAAGTTTTAGCATGTTGTGTTGTGTTGTACACATACAAGAATATACTAACAAATATTTTGTTGTTACAGGTAAGAGTGAGCCCTTCAGCCCTTGACTCGGCCTTCAGCTTCAGCAGTGACGTTTCTCTCAAGTGGTTCGTATAATTTTCTTTTTTCGTTTGAAAATAAAATCCTTTTATGTAGACATTTTAATTTAAAATGAAATTTTTGTTCCAAATCGATAGACGTACGCAGTGCTTTCAATAAAGAAATAGAATTCGTTTAGTATACAAAGCCCACGGTAGAATTATTGAGAATAAGAAACTCAGGTGGGCCGTGGAAAACAAAATTTGCAATTTCATTTATTATATGTTATTTGAAATTAACTTACGAGAGTTAAGTTATTTAGAACTCAGTTAATTAAATTTTTAAAGTATCTTGTGAATGTCAGTTTGGCAGGAAAAATAATTAAAGTACAAAGTATCGGCCATACTTATCTGATTTGGAAATGTGAGACTTTTGGATATTTTTTGGACCTAATCAAAATTTACGGATTAGAAGGTTTTTCCGCTGAATGTTGAAAGCCGAAATTTTCCGCGATTACAATACTTCCTTTACTATGTACAAGGAAAGTAATAAAATAAAAGTAAAATATATTTTTTTTATTGTTAATATCAAATTTACCTCAAATACGTGTAATTTTATTAGGTTATATTATTTCACAATTAAGATTTTATTTTTTGTTAAATATTTTGTCTTAATTCATAGTAAACTCAGTCACAAAAACCAAAAAAATATAAATAATTTTGAAATTAAATATCTCGCTTACAGAAAGGCCAATTTAATATTGGAAATCTACCACTTTAGAAATATTCACGGTAACTCAAAACTTGTAAGCCGTAAAAGGTTGAAATTTATTATTTACGCCTTGTAAAAAAACTAGTTGTGCACCTACTTTTATGACCACTATACATAGATTCTACCGTTTTGAAGTTAAAAGTAATATTTTGTAATTTACTTAAAGAAAATATGTAAATTTTAATAGGCATACAAGGAAGTCGTGTGGTGTCCACTTTAGTTTTTGATTTTATTTATATTTCTATTTTTTCTTTTTTGATTTTGTATAATAATATTTTAAAATAGTTTCTTCATTAAAATCTATTATACATAGGTTTCAAGTAAAGTACCACTTCTGGAAATTAAGTAATGGCCAAAAGGGAAGGTGCACAACTAGATGTTATAGCAATCCTAATAGTCGTCAGGGAGTTCAGCAGATGTAAAAATGGTTTTAAATCGGGAAATATTTTATCCCGATTTAAAACCATGTTAATCTTCCTGACGACTGGCTTATAAATACAAAATTTCAACTTTCTACGGCTTACCGTTTTTGATTTATGCGAGATACGTATATACGTACATCAAGACGAAATTGGTCAGTCAAAATGGACTCGGGGATGGTTAAAATCATATATAGCAAACCTAAACATTTTTAACAAATTATTCTCAAAAAGTTTTATTCTTTGGAATTTATTAAAAATAATTAAAATTCTTGTAAATTGTTAGTTTTGGGATTGAAATAAAAAATTGATTTGAATAGTTTGATTCCATTTATTTATATTCAAAATTCATATGTAATTATGTAACTAATAAAAAGTCGTAAACTTGTATGGTTGCAGTTAAATAAAAATGATGTACATTTTCTATTCTGGGATGCTCTTTTAAATAACATTTATTATTTGTGACAAAGTGCCGTAATGGCGTTACATATAATTTAAAAAAAAAAATATATATTTTGCGTTCATAATGAAGTCATTACGCTACGCAATTTTTTGTTTTAGACGGTTGGTAATAGATGACGTTTCTTTAACCCATTTTTACCTAATTTATTTTTAGTTAATTGACAATTCATTTTAATAATATAATGTGGAAATTATTATTATTATTTTTTATTTAGGGAAGATTATTTACATGAAAATGTACAAATGGTTACAAATATAATCACAAATTGAGTAAGTAAATGGTATTGTAGAAGGCGCAAAATATAAAAAATAGTATAAAGAACTCATTTTATAAGACTTTCTTTCGCACTTGTCAATTAGAAAACTCGCTAGCGCTCGTTTTCTAAATTTTGACGCGTGCGAAAAAAACATGTCTTATAAAACACGTTCTTTAATATACTATACTAGAAAACAATGAATATTTAAAAAATGCAAACTAAACTGTATTTTTCCGTCAATTTTATTGTAACAAAAACATTTTAGTCAGACATCACACATTCCATATAGTACACAGCTATTCATATCTAGTAGTCTCAGTTCACATTCCTAAGAGACTAATCCTAATGGAATGGCTGATAATACAGATATACCTTCCCTTGACGTTATCCTTTCATTTCCAGCAGAAACAAACGCAACTTAAGCTCATCTCAAAACAATACTCTGTGCAATCATACCGCGTAATACACATTCATTGCAGATTGGAAAAGTATTCCCTTTTAACAAGAGAACGCTTTTATTCCACGGCACACTGTGATTGTGTTCATTACAAGATGGCGTCGTGATTTGTGGACTGCGATGTGTTGATAAATTTTAGGGTTATGATGACTGAGTAATTTGAATGATGATTGATAGATGCGTTTTGATGTTTCGGTTTAATGGTTCAATAAGGTTTTAATTACTATTGCTTTTTTGGTGTCGAGACAGACAAATCATATTTTCTTTTTTGTTTGTACTTTATCTTTATACTTGTACGTTGTTGATTTTTTAATGCCAATAAAATAATTTAATTTTCAAATTAAATGGAAAAGTTTTGATATAAGTTTTAAGTGGAAAAGTGAAAAGTTTTTGTATTATAGGTTTTTAATTCGGCTTTAATTTAAAGAATTATTAGTTCAAATTTGAAGATGACACAAAATATCCATTAGATATTTTACAATTAACTACTGAGCAGAGCACATACAGTTTGTTAACATATGACAAACTATCGCCTACTTTTATTTACGTACTGTTTTCCTATTGGCTATGAATGACGTACTGAATGTGCTCCGACGTCACAGGACTAGGGGTTGTTTTTCATGACTACTTTTGGCGCCAATCTTTTTATTTAATTATTCACGAAAATAAAAATATTTTTTTATTATTTTTACCTCCGTCATACCGTAGGTAAGGGAGGTAATTATATAGGTCCAAAAATTCGATGGTGAGTTTTTAGTAAATAAGCACGAGTTAGCGTCCCCACAATACGTTTTTACTATTTTTACGATGATGTCTGTCTGTCTGTGTGTGATGTGTGTGTATTCTATTTTCCGTATTTAAGCTTTCTGCATTCACATAAAGAGTTGATTAGATTTTGGGTAAAATTGGACAACCGGAAATGATACTTTACTTGAAGCCCATAACAGTTTTTAATAAAAAATTATATTAAAATATAATCCAACACTTTTCAATTTTAGTATTTAAGACATTCATATCAAGAAGGATAACATATTAGATTTTGGCTAAAATTAATAAACCGGAAGTGGTACTTTACTTGAAGCTCTGAACAGATTTTCATGAAAAATATATTATGATATATTCCAAAACTTGTCAAATTTGGTATTTATGACTTTTAAATTAATAAGAACGACATATTAGATTTTTTATAAAATTCATAAACCGGAAATGATATTAGGTATTTAAAACTTTTATGTTAATAAGACGGACATACTACATTTTTTCTAAAATTGATAAACCGGAAATGATACTTTACTTGAAACCCTGAACAGATTTTGGTAAAATGTACATTATGATATATTCCAAAACTTGTTAAATTTGGTATTTAAGACTTTTATATGAAGGGGAGCAACATATTAGATTTTGGCTAAAATTGATGAACTGGAAGTGATACTTTATTTGAACTTCTGAACATATTTTCGTGAAAAATATTAATGAGAACGACATATTAGATTTTTTCTAAAATTGATAAACCGGTAGTAGTATTACAGATTTTCTTGAAAAAATATATTAAAACATGATCGAAAACCTATCAAATTAGGTATTTAAAACTCTATTTTGACTATACTTATATGATAAACCGGAAGTGGTACTTAATTTGGAGCTCTTAACAGATTTTCGAGGAAAACATAATAAAATATAATCCAAAATGTTGTTTTACAGACTTTTTTACTTATTAGAACGAGAAATTAGATTTTGTTTCCAAACGATCAATCGGAAGTGATACTTTACATAAAGCTCATTGCTATTTTAAACATAGATTTAACCGGAGGTTATGTGATGACAACATCAGATTTTTTTCTATTACTATGAAAAATATTGAATAAACTTTCAATTAATATATTTTTTAAAAAATGTGAAACCGACTCATTGAAGCAATTAAAATCAAAGGGATCTGAAGTGTCATTTTTATATTATGAATTTATTTAGCTATCATTATACGAGTAGGCATAAATGTCAGAAAATTTTGTTAGGAAATGTAATGGATACACAATGCTTGTGAAGTGATTAATATATAGGGTGGCTATTAAAAAACGAATCCTGCTTGCTTGAAGCTCCTTAACTTCGGAGTATATTGAAATATCGATTTTAAATTTTTATCTTTTGCAGACAAAGGGTTGAAAATTTCAAATCCTAAATTTGCCATTCAAATCTACTATTACATGTTGATAATTTTATAATCTGCCTAAAAAAAGTAGGCTGTTGAAACTGTAACTGTCAGTGACATTTCGAGTTACTTGTAACATTTTCATAAATTTGCTCTAAGTTATCTCAAGATATCTTCTAATTTTACGATGACAAATTATAGCGTAAATATCTATTTTTTATAGCACTCGTAGAAAAAGTATTTTTTGAAACTTTAATCCTTTATACTTCATAGATAGATAGATCCGTTTGTATTTTAATGTTTCGTTTGTTGATGAAGTGCTTTGAGTTAATAAATAACTTCACTATATTATTTTCATTCGGTATATTTTATCTTTTTATGACAGAACGCTTGTGGGCAGATGGCAGATAAATCAAATCTTTAGGTATAATATGAAGTTCGAACCTACTTTCTGCTGTTTTTTTTATCCACTTTTAAATATAAATTTCAAGGGTTATTCCGAGAAGTCTATAATGGGCTACTTGCGTGCCATGTTTTTATTTAATATTTTTGAAGAGACGATAAAAACTTGCTACCCATATTTTTTCTATTGGCAAAATTTTCATTAATTGGCCAGAAAAAAATTAATGAAATTTTAATATTCAAAGTAACGCCATGTATGACGTAGAATTACGCCGAACCAATAAATGGCCGTAAAGCAATAACATCGGTACGTCCAATAGCAACGGCATGTTCGTGTAATTTAAACATGACAGATCATCTGTTTGACGTTTGAATAATAGTTTGGAGGTTAATATTTTCGTTTGTCATTTTAATCTTGTACGAGTATAAGATAAGTTAAAATCCTTTAAGATCCTACTTAACAAATCGAAATACGTAATAAAAGTAAGAGAAACCACGAAAATTGTAAATAATAAAGACGAGAGACAGTGACAGAAAAATGAACTAATGTCAAAATCAAATTATAATTCGCACTCGCTCGCCATCTACAGATAAAATTCTTAAATATGCATTCCTTTCTCCAGTTCAAAATAATGACGTCAAAGAAAATCTTCTTTCTTAATTTATAAAAAAAAACATATTTTTTTAAAATAAAATTGATATTTTTGCATAGGTTTTCTACTTTATTTTAGGTATGTAGTGATAGATATCATATTTTCAGTACCACGCAAGTAGCCTATTATTCTCATATTAGAACAGATCGATAAAAATATCGTTTTTATCACTTTCTGGATGTATATATAGATGTGAAAATAATTTTGCTTTATCCAACCGTGGAAATGATTGGAGTGTAATAAAAAGTGGAATTCCTGGCGCTTGGAAGCCACTCGCGCCTTGTCAATAAATAACCGGGATCGCCGAGATCGCAGCAGATTAGCGCGGGCGCAAGCACCTACATGCGTCCCCTTGCACACGTGCCGAACAACAAGCGTCCGGTGCCGATTTAAATTTGATAAATCACCGACGAAATAAAATTTGCATGCCGTGGCATGGCTACTAGAGATTGGTTAATGGTCACTATATCGAGTTATGACGTACGTCCCTACGGAGACACATATTGTTGTTTTAATCTTGGTTTTATATGGGGCGCTATTCATTTTTATCTGACACCAACCGAAAAATTGATGTTTTCAGGAATACATATGAGATCCAATAAATTACATTTTAGGGAGCAGGAAATTTTTCAGACTAGATCGGATAATTACATTTTGGAACTAGTTTCATACAGTCTTAATTCTTAATCTTATGTTATTAAACAAATTAAATTGTGAAAACATCATGTATTTGAACCCGAGGCCTTTATTTTTCCGGAGTAACGCTCTACCATCTAAGCTGTGGCTGCTATATCTCAGTGGCTCATCTTATGTTACTTTAAAAATTGTCTATTTAATAACATAGTTTCAATAATACAGCAATATTTTACAGTTCTAATTTTAGTAAGTTTTATTAAACTTTCGATATAAGTATTATGTACTATGATACCCGTACTGGAATGCTGGAATGTGTTCCGTTTCCGGAATTTTTTCACATATATTTTGTAGGAGTTGGGGTTGAGGTAAAAGATTAAATTCAGATATGAATTTGCATTTTTCATACAGTGTTAATTCTTAATCTTATGTTATTAAACAAATTAAATTATGAAAACATCATGTATTTGAACCCGAGGCCTTTATTTTTCCGGAGTAACGCTCTACCATCTAAGCTATGGCTGCTATATCTCAGTGGCTCATCCTATGTTACTTTAAAAATTGTCTATTTAATAACATAGTTTCAATAATACAGTAATATTTTACAGTTCAAATTTTAGTAAGTTTTATTAAACTTTCAATATAAATATTATGTACTATGATACCCGTACTGGAATGCTGGAATGTGTTCCGTTTCCGGAATTTTTTCACATATATTTTGTAGGAGTTGGGGTCGAGGTAAAAGATTAAATTCAGATATGAATTTGCATTTTCAATGTACAGGAAGCAAATAAAATAAAAAGTATTGCTAATAGAAAAAAAAATTTTTTTTGATTAATGAAAGAACATAATTTCAAGTTATAAGTCATACAGTTTTAAACAAAACATCTTGAAGGTGGTGGCCACCGTTCTTTATGCACTTGATGCAACCAATTTCTGAAGCTCCTCTCTACACGTTCCAATATTCGGACTATTTCCTGCCGAATAAGATTCTTCAGTTGAAGCATAAAAAAATCACATGGCACATCTCGATTCAAGGTGACATCCTGTGAGCAACGCACTCGTCCGATCTAACGCTATGTGATTTTTTATGGGTATATTTCAATGCAGAGTTTTATAAAAATCGCCCTACAACGCTGGTTCAGCTGAAAAATCTTAATCGGCAGGAAATAACCCGAATGTTGGAACTTATATAGGGGAGCTTCAGAAATCGGTTGCATCAGTGCAGGAGAACGGTGGCCACTGGCCAACACCTTTTTTGTTTAGAACTGCATGATTTAAAACTTGAAATTATTTTCTTTCATTATACAAAAATAAATTTTGTTTGTCAGCAATAATTTTCATTTTATTCACCTTCAAAAAAAGGAGCGCGAATGTTGAAACATGTAAAGTGGAGTTTTAGAAATCGGTTGCATCAGTGACCACCACCTTGTTTTGTTTAAAACTGCATGATTTAAAACTTGGAATTATATTCGTTCATTATCCAAAAATAATTTTTGTTTATCAGCAATACTTTATTTTATTCGTCTTCAAAAAAAGAGAGCCCGAGTGTTGAAACGTACATAAGCTTCAGAAATTTGTTGCATCAGTGAATACAGGTCGTGCATATGACGAACCATATCCAAAAATTCATTTTACTGGATTCGGGTATTCGAAGGCTTTCAAAATTCTTCTGCGGTTTATTTCGAAATTGCCTACCACTACCGAATCCAGTAAAATACCCCTCCTGGACTTTATACACCTTATATTATTCTTCAGTTGTTTTGTAATACGTATACTTTATAATAATTTAAAAAAAAAATGTGTTTCAAAAAATGGTCACCTATTAATGACAATAAATAATATCGCCTTTGTCATATTACCTACAAGTTTTTAATATGAATTTAATATTTCTATTAAAATTCGAACATATTTGCGTTATAGGAAAAAATAAACAATATTTCTTGTGCTCTATAAACCCTGGTAAGCTTCTTACATTTGGTTACCTATTGTTGCATTGAAATATGAGATAACGTAAAGAAGTTAAGTTTTCTGTACAATAAGAAATGTGAGGATAAACAAAATCATGCAATCTTCTGAGTTATTTTATACCTACAGTACACTGCTTACAATAGTTAATTGAAAATGGAAAAATTATTACTTAGTATTTATATTAAATAGGTAAGTTTTATTTATAGAATATAATGTTTGTTTTTTAACAGACTAAATTCTATTTATAAAATACACATAATATTATTAAAAATTACTTCTCATTTACTATCATATCCATATAGGTACAAATTTGTGTAAGTGTAAAACATAAATATATCTTCTTCTTCCTCTATGACTTCGTTCTGTTAACTTCTTTAGCTTATTTAGATCTTTTTATATAGAGGGTTTTTTGTGATTTCGATATTTGATCTAAAAATTGTTTTTAATAAAGGTCAAAATATTTACTCAAACAATGAAGGCACAAATGTCATGGCAAACTGATAAATACATCAAAATATTATAATTTAAAAAATAATAGTTCGGTTAGTTTTATTGACTATTTCACTCATAAATTTATAAGCCAATCCAAATTCAGGATTCTACATAGTTACCAAGTTTCATTTCAACAAAACACCTTCACAAATTTTTTTCGCACCTTTAAGCCAATAAGATGTCATATTTTTACAAGTAAGTGAGTTTTCCTAAGCGAAAATTTTTTGACGTTTTAGAAACATATTGTTTACATACCTGTCAAGGTGTGTATATTTTCAGTATTATCAGTTTTTATTAAAAACGAGTCGATTTGGACAGGTATCTATTTAAATTGTTGGAAAAGCAAATTTAAATAAAACACCTCAAAACACAATAAAAATTAGAATATTTTTGTAAAGAAAAAAAATATATAAATGATTACCTGATATTTATTTTGGATATAGTCATCCGAATACCATTCATGGTTAAATTTTATCCTGGAAAAATTTTCCGATTGCTTTACTCAAGCTTGTTGCCAATTTATCTCGTGACATTGATCAAAAATTATTGGTTTGACAACAATTTTTTTGTCAATGTCACTCAACAAATTGCTAGGCAACCAGCTCTTGTAACAATTTGAAAAAATTTCCGGCAAAAATTTACCACTTATGATATATATGAAAATACAAGTATTTGACACAATAATATTCCGAAAATATATAGTTATTTGTTAATACAAAAAAATATATGATTTTGGGATAAGTAGGTGGTTGCCGAACGACGCGCAGCGATTTTACGAGTTGAAATAAGAATATTTTGTGTACAATATTTTTTTGTCTAACTGGAAAACTCCATTAAGTATTTAAAATAAAATGAAATGCCACGCCATCGTAAACTACCGTCGTCATCCTAGCAATCAGAGAAAACGTGCACATGCATTTGATTTGATAAAAATGTAATTTCTTTTTTGATTAATTTTTTCAAGTAACTATTTGTACAAATGTCATATTTTTGAACTGGTCCAAAAAATGATGTACTCTTTGTACAGTTCCTATACTGATCATCACGTGATCATAAACAATAAATAAATGACAAACTTTTTATTTAAAAAAAATGATCTATAATAGCGTCATATTCGTAGGTACGTTTGGCGAAAAAAATAGCTGCCATGGGCTAGAGAAAAGGTCAAGCAATAAGAGAAAGAAAAAGAAAGAGTTTTGCTTTCTGCGCAACAGCAACAGCCCATCATGTTTGGCATGGCGCACGGGCTCTACCATGAGTTTCAGCTAATTCTGTCATTAATGTGGATACAGTAGTTACACATACTATACCGTTTCAGATAAAATGCAACATAGGATGTCAATGTTAAATAGAATATTTAATTTTTTTACAGACACCTGATTATTTTCTTCGTTTGCACATAGAAAATTATTTTTATATTCTTCAGTTCGCGTCGTTTTTGTTCTTACCCTTCTTGTATGATTCTTATCTAAATATCCATCACTTTTAAATTTTGTAAATATACTCTAAACTATAAAAGGATTTGGTCTAGGACGTTCAGATAATAAATTAGTAAATATATCACAAACATTTTTTAAAATTATATCCAATATTGTACCAAGTAACCATTCGAAATTGTTTTTCATTAGTAAAAATCATTAAATCGTGTTGACAAATTCATTTGCATTGGCAACGGTGCCAACCTATGTTGTCTGGAACGATGTAATATGTGTAACTAGTATCCATAGTAATACATTTATCATAGTAAATTGCATCTTAGCTGAAACTTACGGTGTGTATCATTCCATTTAAAACATTAACGATGATTTTACTTCTCATGGAATCGGAAGTAAAATTCAGGATCTTTTCGCGTCAATAGGCGCATTTTACTTATAGGTATTCTGTTTAAATACAATGGACCGAATTCAGCACTCTTCACTAGTGTAGTGATCGTCTCTAGTAACTATGGAAACAACTTATATCTTTTTCTTATTGGTGCATCGATATATGTCTGTCTTTATTATATTATTTTTAGATAAGCTTCTTTAGTTAACGTAGAGTGCTGAATTTGAATAAACGTGTATCTGAACAATATTCAATTCAAAAGCCAAGTTGTCAAAATTGATCTTGAAATGTAATTTTGAAAAGAAAAGATAATAAAGAAGGATACAGTGTATTGCATTTAATTAAATATTTTTAAATTGACATAAGTTTCTTTGTTAGGTTAGGTTTTTTTGAACACACTGTATTATTTTAAATACTGCATGTTTAAAAGGCATATATTTGTATCCATGAAAAGGGCATGTATTCTTGTGTGACAGCGTTACATTCGCATTGCATACACATAGATTTAACTTGATAGTGACAACATCGGACGTAATCAGGTTGAGTGATGTGTGCATATGTTTCGGACGGATTTTCCAAGTGTGCTCGCGATCGTTTTCCAATCAATTTGTCACGCGTGCGTTGATCAATTTTACTATTATAAATTTGAAGGTGTCGTACATCAGAATGAATCATTCAGTGGCCGTGCTAGGCCGCCGAGGCACCGCCACCGCTAGCTCTGCGTATGACAACCAGGGTAATGAATAACTCTACCCGCTCCAACTACGATAACTTGAAATTTACGAGCGTTCTCTGCTCTGTCCCTGTTCACTCTGCCGCCTCCAATGCTCTGTGCTCTGTGTCTAGGACCTCGTTTCGGTGTGACTGGGGTTTCTACCCGTGCCGCACGAGCGTCTATGGATTCTACTAGATTTTAAAATTTTTGTTAACATTTTCACTGTATTTGTTTCTGTCATATTGGGAATTGCAAATTTCAAGATATTTATAAATATCTCAAATGGGAATTGCAAATTTCAATTGTGTTATTTATGTATGTATCTATCTTCTATCAATATGCAGATGGTTTATTTATATTTATAAAATTTATATTTTTATAACACGGACGAAAAGGTCACGATCAGTTATAATAATGACAAGACAAAATATATTTATTTGTCAATGCAATTTCAGTGGCGGCTCATGGGTTCAAAATTTAGTGGGTCAAATTTGGTAAATATTTGCACTTCCCAACGTCTATCCTTCGTAGCTTGTTTTAATTTCAGGGCTCCTATTTTTTTGAGCGTTTGTAATTGACATTTTTCAGTGTCGATATGCGCATGCTTTCTGAGTTAGGGTGCGAGGTCCTATGGTCGCCGTGAAGTGAGATATCAATCAGATCCAACTTCATCATATTTATTTATCAGTTTATGTTACATATTTTGTCAGCAGTAGCTGTCAGCTCTATTGTCTTGAAGTAATATAAATAAAATGGTAATGGATAAAATGTTTATACTCGTACAACATACAATGTCACACAATATTAACTTATCCTATCGACGATAGTTCTGCAAAATATTACTAGAATTTGTGGAAAGCATTTTAATAAATATTATTTTTTTCAAATATTTACGTATTAACTATGTATTTGAATACGGATCACGTCAGGAATTTTTCTCGACTGGCCTTCATCGGTATCCACTCCCGTTACTTTTCCAAATTAGGATACAACTAACTTGGCAACCTCTGCTATCGGACACCGGCTAGGGGCTGTAACTAGGGCCTGCGCTGAGTGGCTGGCGACAAAGATGGTATTAACGAAAACTTCGTGGCAAAGTAAAAAAGTAGTGTGTGTTGTTATAAAGTTACCCTAGAGACATAACTCGTTCAAGTTCAAATCACGAAACATACAATATAATATTGTTTTTGAAATGCAGACTACTATGACTACTTTCATGAAAACAAACGCGAATGCTAATACCAATAGGAAAGAAATGACGAACGCTCAAGAATACGGGTCTGATTTAGCTTCAGACGACCTTTTGTCTTTGTTTCCAAACGTTTTTCATAATTTAATGCATTATTGTTTTTTAGTTTTTAAATTTCTTGAACTGCCATGACAAAATACAGAACAGAACTTATGCTGTCACTCTGTCACTATCCGCTACTAGACATTAGTCTACCTTGGTCATTGACCGTGTGTAAGCGAATAGGGTGATGGTTATCTTCGTCTAACACAAGAACACAAGAAATCAAGTTCTAATTTGTTTGTCTTTGTTTGACCCAAGAGCTTGTATATGTAGCATATAACACAAGGTAATCTGTAACTCTTTTTGTATCTTTCGGTGTAAGAGTGCCGGGTGCACGAGCCGCAGTGTAATAATTTTTTTTGTTGATGAGCGTTCACCCATCTGTTATTTTGCTGCTGTGTAGCCTGCTCGGACATGCCGATCACAAAGCTGACATTCTAACCCCGCTGCCATTAAATTAAAAATATTGTGTTGTTTTTATGTTATCGCTTTTTTCTGCTTTGATAAATTTGGGAGGTCATTGACCGAATGACCTAATGGAGGAGCCACCGTGTCCCAAACCCAGACATACCTGCAGCATGCCATTCTAATAAGCTACTAGATGCTGACTAAAAATTGATTATGGCCGATTGTTTCTTTTTATAATAATTTATAAACATCTAAAATATTAATAATCAGAAAAATATTTCACATAACAAAGTTAGATATTATATTTATATCCAGCGGCGTGCGAAAAAACATTTTTAGAAATTCTTAATTTTAAAGATATGATACAAACTTATTATTATTTAAATAAAACCAATACCTTAAAAAAACTTGTTTTTCCTCTTTTCAATGATGCAAGGTAGTTTTGTCTTAAATTTCTTTTACGTTTGAAAATCTTTCACAATTTTTCGCCACTGAATAAGCAATAGAAATAATTAATTTTGTCATTTAAAACATTTTTCTGTTTTTTCATAGTTTAGACGTAATTAGAAAACTAAATAATGTAACATAATCAGTTTTTCGTCATTATCTATTAGGTTAGGCTATGGTAATTTTTGAAAAACGAACACAAAATTTCATTATGACCGAAATCGTAACTTTTGTAGATTTCGAGATCCCAATGGTGGCAGTTTACAATGGGACAGACTGTTTACATTCATTGTCATTGAAATCTCAGATACTATTGGAGATACGAAGTCATTTAAATTAAACAAAAGTTGTACCATTCATTTTAAAAGTGTTCTGCTTGTTTTTCCCGAAAATAATAAATAAATAAATAAATAAATAAATAAATAAATAAATAAATAAATAAATAAATAAATAAATAAATAAATAAATAAATAAATAAATAAATAAATAAATAAATAAATAAATAAATAAATAAATAAATAAATAAATAAATAAATAAATAAATAAATAAATAAATAAATAAATAAATAAATAAATAAATAAATAAATAAATAAATAAATAAATAAATAAATAAATAAATAAATAAATAAATAAATAAATAAATAAATAAATAAATAAATAAATAAATAAATAAATAAATAAATAAATAAATAAATAAATAAATAAATAAATAAATAAATAAATAAATAAATAAATAAATAAATAAATAAATAAATAAATAAATAAATAAATAAATAAATAAATAAATAAATAAATAAATAAATAAATAAATAAATAAATAAATAAATAAATAAATAAATAAATAAATAAATAAATACATGAATAAATAAATAAATAAATAAATAAATAAATAAATAAATAAATAAATAAATAAATAAATAAATAAATAAATAAATAAATAAATAAATAAATAAATAAATAAATAAATAAATATATAAATATATAAATAAATAAATATATATAAATAAATAAATAATAGTAATTGACCCCTGTGGTGCATTCTCCACGCCAGCAATGAGTGCCCGTGAGGTGATGTCTGGTAAACGCCCGCACGGTACAAATATGTCATTATTACCGATATCTGCGTACAAAGCAGATTGGCACACCCAGCAGTGGGTAATATGCCGTGATGATATATTTATTTATTTATTTATTTTATTTATTTGTAACAATAATAATAATAATAAGAAGAATAATTACTGCAGAGCATGCCCTGGAAGAATTACCAAATCAAATTCTAAGAAAAAATAATTATTGCAAAAACCTAGAATAACCATCTCAATCATGGATGGATTGCAACTTAGACGAGCATAGCTTCCTATATTAAATATATTTTTTTTACCATGGTTACTTATTGATTACTAATGTTTTGTTATTATTTATTTATGTATTATCTCTGAAGAAGGCAGCTGTATATGCTGCCGAAACATCTTGTATTAATTAAAATACAGAACATAAACTAAAAGGTTTTATTATTCTCACAATAATTACTGAGTTACATGCAGTTTTTAAATCCATTTTCAAGACGTTTTTAGTTTTGAAAACGCCATTAAAACCGTTTTGATACCATATACATGGCGTTTTCATAGCTGAAAACGTTTCCAAAACGGTTTTAAAAACTGCATGTAAACTCAGTATTTTGTGAAGATATAATATAAAATTCAAAATTATAATTGCTCTACTCAAATATAGTTTATGTACATTCTACATAAATTTTTTTAATGTTTTTCTAAGAAATAACAAAATGAAATGTTCTCGTTTACGATAAACAATGGGCTTATTCTTTTAACAAAGTAATTAATATTTATTAGGGGTTAAAATTATTATGCAGTGCATATCGATTTCACGACGATATTTTTGTTTTTGTTATACAGTATTCAATTTAAGTGGGGCACTATTGCTATCTTGAGAACTATACGAGATACGAAGTTGGTTAAATTAGCAAACAATTATATATCATAAGTCTATTAAAATGAGCGAACCAAGAATTTTTGGATCAGGGGGGTCTCAATATACGGAGTGCAAATTGAATGGAAACTTATTTTTTTATTTGCTTAGTCGACTCAGTATTTTTTCTGAATTCAACGATATCTATATGCAATACTCGTATATTACAAAATATTTGAATAAAATGCAAAAGTAAATTATAAGGATATAATTTAAATCTGATTGTAATAAGAAGTGCTTTGAAGGAAATAATTGAATATTTTGTTTCATGTTAATTGTAGTTTATATTTTATCTTCATAGCACTTTTATTACCATCAGATTTAAATTAAATCAATATAATTTTCATTTGCATTTTTCTCAAATAGTTTTTAATATTAGGGTATTACATATGGATATTGTAGAATTCAGAAAAATAACTGAATCGAATAAGTAAATAAAAAAGATAGATTGCCATTTAAAATAAGAAAGTTGTATTTTGAGAACCACTGGTTTAATTTTTTTTTGTTTCGCTCATTTTAACAGCCTTATGATTAGTTTAACCAACTTCGTATCTCTTATAGTTCTCGAGATAGCAATAGTGCCCCACTTAAATTGAACACCCTGTATAGCAGTATACTTGCTTTGTTTTTTTTTTCTACCGGTTTGCTAAAAGTTAACCACCGAGTTACAGAATAGGACTAATTGAAAGTACCCCCCAACCTACTTAGTTAAAATAGTACAATAATGCGTTTTCTAATGACAAAGAGAAAATGTACTATTACTAATTTCAGGTTTCACCCTTGTTACGATGGTAATTTGTATTAATTTACAGTAGACATACAAGAACAACGTCAGGTTCTGTAAACAACAAAGAAACAAATTCTTGCAATTTCACTGTTTTCTAGTTCCAGCGTCATTTGGCGTAATTCACTGTAAAATTTATTACGCTGTGCTTTTTAAATTTTCACGAATATTAAAAAACAAACATCTATCCATCGTGTAGCCCAGTGTTCTTTAAATAATGCAGCCCGCATTACTACGCCAGCCAGCAGCCCGAAGTGATCCGATGCACTGCGGGCTCACGGCTCGCCTCGACATACCAGTTTAATAGCTGCCCACTTAAGATAATTATTTGCTAAAGTAACTTGACGTTTACTTGACGTTTTAATTGCTGGCTGAGACATGTACTACTTTTCTTCTTTTTAATTAGTGACTAGATAGCTCATTTTGTAATAAAAAATCTGGAACGGAATGTCCATCCTTCATCTACTTATATCCGTGCGGTAATATTATTCATACTTAAATATTCAAATTGTGTTAAAAAAAAATTATAATCATGAAGAGTATTTATACTTATGCACATATTAGTGTTAATCTAATCACAAAAGAGAAAATGTACTTAAATGTTGATTTTTACATAAATGAGACGGGGTCTAGTGATGTCATCCTGGTCAGAGCGTGCTAGACAAAGACGGACAATATTCCATAGCGAGAATCGAGAAACGTCACCATATCCCTTCTTCAAAACTATCAAATGTAATATTATTACGAAATAATGTTTAATTTTTATTAATTTAATATTATTATATTGAAAAACTACAAATATAGTGGTTAATTTTTATATTTTATGACTCATATGTTGAAATTCCATGCATTATAGTAACATATGTTATTAATGTTTGAAAATAAATGAAAAACAATTTTATTTAATTTTTAAAATATATTTAACCTACATTTTTTGTATATACGGGTACATATTATTAATTTCTCATATGGTCTAGGTACATAATCTGAGGTATATTTTTATTCGAACCATTATATTAATAATAATAATTCTATTTTCCCCACTATTCAAAACAAATCCCGTATCTTGACCTGTTACATTAATGTTGAGTATTATACTGTGGATATGTATACATTAATATTTTTAATATTCATTGCACAGTTATATATTTATCATAAGAAAATCCTTCTTTATTTGGATAAATACTTTTTATATATTTATGAATATGTTTGTTTCATAAACTTTTAATTATGAATATGTTTTCAAACAATAACATCCAGTAGCAAAAGTTCAATGCAGTTTCCCGTATTGTGCTTATAATTTAAACTGTGACGTCAGTGGTGTCATGTCACGTCAATGTATTTGCTGCATTAGCAAACTAGGTTGCTGTACAAACTGACAGATTTGTATTTCGCTGATAAAACAACATAGATAAATGTTTTTATTTATCTATCTGTAATCAGATACAATACTGGAGCTTTACATTTAAACAAATGGTAGTGCTGGTTTTTGCAAATTTGTTTCACGGTACAAAGATCATATTTCAATTTTTATTCCAGTTCAAAATAATGATCATGAATAATTAATAAAAATTTCAATATTCCGAAAATATTGTAGGATTATTGATATTTTTTGCATAAAGTCATGCACAAGCCATTAAATATATATATATATATATATATATATATATATATATATATATATATATATATATATACAGGGTGTTAAATTTTAATGGACCCAGCAAATATCTCGCTTATTTATTAAGTTGGCAATTTTTTTCATAGAACATGATTTATACAGGAACATGTAAGCTACTTGATGACGGATGTACATTCCTGATACCACTTCCGGTTTATGAGTAATTAATATCTACTTTGAAATTTTAAATGGAACATACTATATTTTTTTACAAATTTGAAAAGTGCATCAAATTTGGTTTACAATCATGTAAAATAATCCATATGTTACATTATTAAAAATTAAAATGGCGGGCACTTTTTTATACACCTAATTGGAAAGAGAATAGTGAGCCATGACTGTGGCTTGTGTTCCTTATTCTTATTTTCTGTATTATTATGACAAAAAAATATTATTTCGTTTAATAATAATAGTTACAATTGTTTTAGTTAATTGTTTTATTTCAAGCCACAGTCACACACCTTAGCAAAAATATTGAGGTTAAAATAAAAATTTGAATCAGATTCATGTATTTATTTATTTATATACATATTTAATTTACGTTTTCTGAAGAAAAGACACATGAACGTGATTAATTTAGATCGCAGATCTAATAAAAAGTTTATATTAAAACTAAGCACAGATATAATATCTAGGTGGCCAGAGTGTTAAGTTTTTATTTTTGTTCCAAGTAGGTACCTACCTTTAATTTTAGAAATATATAAAAAAGTTGTGCAGAGAAAAGTTCAAATTTAAAAATGGGGAGATTGTACATTGTTTATTTTTGCAAAATTTTAACATTTTGTTATAAGAAAACAACTTAAAAATTTAAAAATAACAACAAAAAAGGTACAAATTGATTGTAAAGAATTAAAAGCTCTGTTTATTTTCAATGTGAAAATCATGTTTCACTTTAACCCAATAAATTTAAGGGTAAATAAATCAAAAACTAATTTATTTTAATAAAAATTAAACATCATACGAATGAGATATAACATACATAATGTCTAAATATATGCAAATAAGTATAAATTTCGATATTTTTTAGACTGATTTGATTTAAAAGAAAAGTATTGAAAGCCAAAATGGAGGTTTTGTGAGTTCAGTTTATCTATCTTTTTCGACTTTATTATTATAATACAAAATGCTAATCTGAGTATACGCTTAGAATGAGATCCTTGCTGGCACATAACAATTTTATTTCCCATTTATCTCAAATTAGAATAAAATGGAGACAGTGTTTTACATTTGTCTCTATATTTTTGTTTCATATAGGTACTGTACTTACCTCATTTGACCTATACTTGTAACATGACTGTAAATTAAGTTTATTGAGTTACCAAAGGTGTAAATTTTTATATTTTGTTTCCAAAAAATTCAGAATTTTATACTCAGATATATGACACTCTATAAAATTTTACGGGAGAGATAATATTTGAATATTAAGTCTGTGTTTGAATACTGATGTGGAAGCTTTGAATCTCAAAAAAATAATATATGTTACGTATAATCTTCGGTATTCTTATCGTGAACGGAGTGTACCACCGTAATGTAATTTACAATAGTTGTACATTATAAATAGTAAATAAGACCTACATTTCGTACTGACATTTTTACGGACCGCTTTAAGGAGAGATATATTGAATACGATAAAATAAGTTTACGATGATGTTTATGTGCCTGTAAATGTGTCTGTAGTCACGTTATTCTTAAATTCTAACGGAAAAGCTTGAAATTTTATATATAAACTTAAATCATTAGTATCTCGATTTTATCAAATTTTAGTGGAATTTAGATAAGAAGTGACGTATGCATTATACCGTGAGTTTCAGCTAAGACGTAACATTTAGTATATTGTTATTAATGTGTTACTATGGATACTAGTTATTATATGGTTCTGCTCAAGAATGTTCTAATAAAGCACTGGATAGCTGACATACGTTTAATAAGTGAGGCAAATGGTGGGGGTACAGCGCCATTTGCCTGGTAGTTTTCTTGAATAAAGTGATGTTTGTGTTGTGTTTTTAGTGAATAAATACTTTAAGTGAGATATTTCCATAATGAAAGGCAATATGCCATCTTCTTGTAGTGCTTTTGGGTGCACAAATAGACATAGCAAGGATAACCCTCGACAATTTTTCAAGGAAGTATTATTGTTCATATATATAGTCGTACTATTGTTTTAAATATTTTAGAGATATCCATGTAGATGTGCACAAATTATATTATATTACGATTTTCGATTCCGTCTATTTTAAATAAGGCCTTAAAGTTTTCACTTAACTACCGTGAATTAAGCAACAGATGGCAGCACCGAAGTTGTGAATGAAAATGGAGTAAAGTATATACATGTAAAAAGTAAAATATGCTGCAAGAATAATATTTTGTGTTATTTAAGGCTGGTTTATCAATGCAAGCTTAAATAATTTAACTGGTAGATACCTTTTAATTGCAAGTTAAAACATTCAAAGCTTTGATCATAAAGTAACCTTAAAATGACAGATAAATATGTCAACTTTCAGTTACATACTAACAAGGAATTTATCCCCTCAACAATTAATAAATATAATAGTTAATTCATTAATTCACATATGGTAAGCAATTTAATAAAATTGAGCAAAATGAATTAGAGATATTTTGTATTAATTATTTACATTACAATATAATAATGTTTTAACCTAAAGTTTATTTTATATCCCATCAGTAGGTATGATTACAGGCCTTGATTACAGGGTTAAAACTGGCTAAGAGGCAGGTGTAAATTTACTGCAAATAACGAAATCATTAAATACTAGAGAGTATATTATAATCAATCACTTGGAATTTTGTTATTTTCTCGCTTTTAAACATTACTTAGATAAGTATGTACGATTTGTTGGATGAAACGTATTGGTAAAACGAATAAAGAATTAAATTTAAAATTAAAAACATTGTTCCCTCATAGATTACAATAATGAATAAAATTGTTGTGTACAAAAAACTCTCATTACTAGGTACTTGGTATAATTGAACTTGAAAACACAAATAAAACGCATTGTTTACAACAATAATAATATTTGTTGGTGACAATGAATTATAGAGTTTATAAAATGAAATACATAATCAGTCACAATAATTGCAACATTGATTGAGAGTTATAATAATAAAGTAGAAGTATAACACTGAAAGACGTTACATATGCGGATAATTTCTATTAAATGTTCTACATTTCTCTTCTTTTAAATTTTAAGCCAGTTCAAACGAAATGTAGAATTTACCACTATCATCAAATTTGAACAGATATGGATACTGTGTTTCTTAGAAGTTTCAATTTTTACCTTCCGTCACCTTTTGGTAAGGAAGGTATTGTCTTTGGTCAAAAAATTCGGTGGTGAGTTTTCGATGAATAAGCACGTTTTAGGGTCCCTAAAATACGATTTTACTATTTTTCCGATGATGTCTGTATGTGTGTGTATGTATGTGCGTGGGTGTATGTGTGTGTGTGTGTGTGTGTGTGTGTGTGTGTGTGTGTGTGTGTGTGTGTGTGTGTGTGTGACAAAATTTTCTAATGCGATAACTCTAATACTACAATTCCAAAAATTATAGTTCTTTCGTATTCCTCTTCGTTACATCCATGTGAAGAGCTGATTAGATTTTGGTTATAATTGGTCAACCGGAAGTACCCTCATTTGAAGATTTTAACAGTTTTTCTTGAAAAAACGATGTTAAATATCATTTTTTCACATTTAATGTTATTATAAATATTAAAGAATTACTTATTCTCTATACTATATGAATGCATTTTATACTTCATATTAAATGGACATAAGAGTTAAAAAATTATAAAGAAATTAAATATCATATATATTAGTCAGTTTTGCTATAACTCTGAAAACAGCTGCTATATTAAGAAAATGCTGATTGAAAGGTGTCAGTGTCAAGTGCAGTTGACAGTATGTTTATGTTATAATTTTACTGGAAATATAGGCAGGCCCGGATTACCCATAAGGCCAACCTAGGTCATGGCCTAGGGCGCAGGCATGGAGGGGGCGCACATCGAGTAGTTGGATAAATGAGAAAACGGAAAGAGAGAAGTGCCTGCAGTTATAGCCGTGCCAAATCTCAAGAGCTGTTGCGCAGAAAGCAAAACTCTATCTTTCTCTCTCCCCTATTGCCTGATCTTTCTCTAGCTGTCTCTCTTCTTGATCTGCGCATTTCATAGCTCATCTCATGACATTTGGCACCACCTCTACTAGACGACGTAAACAGTTACATTTGCTTTAATTATACAAAATCAGTATAGTAGAGTGATTGGTGAATCCTGTTGAGCTATGACAGTTGTCGAAGATTTTAAATAATTCTAATATTTATATACCGGGGTCTACTTGTGAATCTTAGCAAATCCAATGGTAAAATTTTCATGACTAATACTGTAAAACTGTTCAGAATTAAAAACTGCATCTAATAAGTCCAAAATTATTGTTTAAATGCGTTTTATTTGAGAGATAGAGAAGCAAAATAAAAGTGGTAATCTTTATTTAGCTAGCTATAAAAAGATGGTAAATGTAGCTTTGACGACTGATAATAGTAGGTATATTGAAAACAAATTTCATAAGGCAATCTGTTAACCCACGAGTCCAACTTTGGAAAACGAGCCGCTTCGCGGTGAGTTTTATAAAGGACGAGTGCGATCACAGTTCTTATGAAACATGTTTTTATATATTTTTTTCTATTGGGGTGATTTTATAATTCTATTAGATTTTTAATAAATGCGACTTGTAAAATCAGTTACATTGGTAGCACTTCCTTCTAACAAATTGAACTTCAGGGATGAAAATTCTTTGTTGACTTTCAGCAATTTGAATTTTGGCCTAGGGCGTAAAGAAATGCTAATCCGGGCCTGAATATAGGACCTTTTGTTAGAAATTTTCTGTATGGAATTTGTATAAAATACATACAACTGCCTTAAGGTAATGTACAAGAAATATAATCTTTTGCAAGGAACTTTCTGTATGACATTTATACAAAATACATAGAACTGACGGAAGGTAATATGCTGGCCACATCAGATTTTTTTCTTTATAAATTGTATATTTTTATTATATTTATGTGTTAGAAAATTCAACATTGCTGCAGTTTGCTATAAAATTTGTATAATCTTAATATCCCAAATTCCTTATCAAATAATGAACAATAAATTCAACCTGAGCCTGTGCAACAACCGCAAAAAGATTTGTATATTTTATCTGTCAAAAAAAGCATTTTAAGGAGCGTAGAAAAAATAACCGGTTAAATGAACAGTAAAAATTACCTTCTCGATTTCTGTTAATCTATAACCGTTATTTTTTCGATTTTTTGCCTTGCTTTAACCTTGAATTAACAAACCGGCCCTAAATGATTTATTATTATCGTCGTCGTCAAATAAATATGAAGTGATGCTCAATATTTCTTCTCCGTACCCTGGCCTTTTCTCTGCGGTGTTGCCGCTTCTTCATAACTCAGCATTTTTAACACTGCCCATGAATTGGTAACAGTTGTAATCTCCAGTTCATATTTATATTTAATTGACGGTAACTATAACAAAATTTTGTGTCAAATAATCAGTCACAGTTTTCCCCAAGTGAAACAAAACAGCGGTGGTTAAAAAACAGTGTAGAAGATTACCAAATATTGAATATACAGAAAATTTATAATTTAATAATATTGCTTCATAATGTTGTTTGTTGTAAATATTTGCAACGGGTACAGCTAGCATATGTAATAAATGTTTCTATATGTAATTTTAAATTTGGCGCGTATTTTGGCTTTTCTGCAAATAGCTGTCTTCCAGTTGCTTGCCTCATAGGTGACTACGTGCACAACATACAAGTTAGTATCCAGTGTATATATTAATATCCTTGGTTCTGCATCGTTCCAGGTACAATGCAGGTTGGCAAACTTGTTAATGTAAAATTAACTTTTGACAATCTATGTTGCATTTTATCTGGAAAGATACAGTTCCATATAATAACTAGTATACTTAGTAATAAATTAATAACAATATAGTAAATGTTGCATCTTAGCTGAAATTCACGGTATAATTTATTTATCAAATTGACATGAAATTTTTATTGAAAGTTATTTAATACTTCAGATGTTTAGACAATTTGTCATTTCTAAGATGTCTGAAAATTTTTAACATACGGAAACAAAATAGGAAAACAAAATCATTATAGAAATTTTAATGAATAAAAAAGAAAATGTAATTACTTCATTTATTAAATTAAAAGTTGTAAAATGTAATTATTTACATGATATATGAATATTTTAATAAAAGTGCAAAATATAGTAGCAAATTAGAATTTAATATTTTTAATTTAATAAAAACTATTTGTTTCATTCTATTTACGAGTTCCTGAACACGGTACAGGCACAAAACACTGCTAATGTTTCGTTATAGCTCAGATTACAAATATGAATTACCATACGAGATGCCTTCCAGGTAACGATAAATTTAGCACAACACATCTCGAAACTATAATTTTAGACTCCTAAAGTTTTAGAATAAGATTCATATTGAATTGTTTCATTTTAACTCAGCACGATTTTTAGTTTGCCCAATTACTAAATATGTGGCGTAACACGTTTTACGACAATTCTAACTTAGAATTGCAGTCTGTAGAAAGAAATAATGTTAATAAAATCAGTGAAACTATAAATTTTATTTATCAATACTGTCAATAGTTGTATAAAAATACATATTGGAAAAACAGTATTATAATCATTCATTGTAAAATGCAAAGAGTAGATATGTTTATTTATCAGCTTGCAGTTTTGCTATATACCTATTTAATTTTTTTTCATACGTTGAATATTCTTCGCAAAAAATTATGGAATATTTCTTGATTATTTGTTGTACTCAAACACTTTTGCATTTTGTTAATTTTCTTCAATTAGTATCTTGTCTTGATGATCATTTTTTGTCTTGGCTTGATTTTCAAGACAAGAAAATAAAAATTTCTTGTCTTGCTCATTTCTTGGCGACGTAATTCTTGTCTTGTTTCAAGAATTCTTGTTTATTGACGTTTTAGGGAATCCCCTCTATTATCGATTACTTTGTTGCTTATTGGTTGTTTATTTTTTGTGTTATTTTGATTTCCCGTGCTTTTTATTTAAAACAAAAAGTGTTCAAGCAAAAATAAATCAGATTCGGAATCGGCTTTATCTCAAAATAATATTTCTCCCTCTCAAATCTAATAAAAATATGATGTAGCCAGCACAGTACAATACCTCTCGTTATTTAATTTATATTACGTGCTATTATTCACGAAAGATGACTATATTCAAGGTCATTTGTTCGAAGACACAATACACAATACTTCATATAGCAATAGCTTACCAACATTTTGCATTAGAAAGAGGAAGATTATTTGATATATGTCTAATTTATGTGGCTTGACAGATATATGTAAATGGTGGCATTATTTTCTAACACACCACAAATAGTAATGACGTATGTCGTACGGACACGTAATTATCTACTACACTGCCCTCTGTACTAATGTTTATCCAGTGACGATGGCATTTAAATATAATTATTATTGTATGGTTTATGTCAAGCCAATATTTTTGTTTTATGCCAAAACATAGACCGAAGAAGATAAAATTTTGAGAAGAGCATTATTTAAAAAGAAACAAAATTTTCAAATAAATTACAATTATTTTTTTATTTAAAATGTATCCATAAATATTTCCTAGTAGTAATATCGCCATACCAATATTTCGCTTATGGATATAAAATGCAATGAAGTTATCTGCAAGTAATATAATGTCAGGCGAGTCATAAATGACCTTAAATAGTCATATTTTGTGAATAATAGTATACTTCAAATCACGTAAAATAGTATTGGTTTAGATAGGGGTATAAATTCTGAATTCTGCCCTTGACCAATGGCTTTTTCTTCTTTCCATGTTTTCGAAATATTCTGAATAATAGTATTTGAGTTGAGCGTTAAGAGGATCCAGACACACAAAGATACAAATGCAGATTTGCAATATTACTTGACAAGAAACAGTAACCCAAATAGAACAGAATTTGTTTGATAGTTACAATATCTGTGTGAAATATTAAAAACTTTGATGTATGAAATAAAATTTACATGAAATTGTTGGTATTTAGGATTTAATTTCTGGTTGGAAACAAATTTTGAAGTAATAAATCCAGCAATACATCAATTTTCCACATGGTTTGATTTAGTAGGATGAAATGACGGGCGGTACACAGTGTACTGTACACAGTCGGGCGATACATCAGCCGAAATGAAAGTATATGAGCATGTATACCTATAGTCGGATTGATGTTGCTGTTTCAGTTCGAGTACAAACATCCGCTGCTACCTCGCGTGCGGGCTGCTAATGACAGCGGGGGCGTGGCTCATCTCACGCCAACATCGTTCGCTGCATTTTGTTACAGGATTATTATGTTTGCTTGGAATCCTGTCGATATTGCGTTGCGTTCTCCTCTTCTACATTCACGGCCTTGTGTATTTGTGGCTATTGTGTGTCCCTGCCTTTCCCTGTTCGCAGAAAATTGTCACTGGGAATTCATTGTCTTATTTGTTTGTTTTGTTCATTGATTTGTTTTCTGTTCACTGGCGATTGTGTGTCGTTTTTATTAGGGGAATTTAAGTTAATGTGTCACTTTGATTTTTCTATCGATTTGGATTGTTTTGTAAATGTAAACATATTATTTAACTTCGACAGTTCTCTGTCTGTGAGTACTTGTGGATTCAATAAATCAATCAAATTTAACCCTTAAGTACTATCGTAGGGCTTTTAAACACCCCAGTGCTAGTTATTTGCCCATTAATTATTAGCTGTTTTATTGTCTATTTTTTGTTTTTATGTATTCTCCTAATTTTAAGGTGTACAGAGATTAGTGTATAAATAGGTCAAATTTTTTTTATAGTTTCGTATATAAGTTTGAGGACAACTTGCGACATTAAATAAAGTATCAGTTTTTAACAGAAAAAAAGTATCTAGTGAATATAGTAATTATGATATCGCCTCTGAACTTGAACAACAACCGCCATTCTGTGCCAAAATTGTTTTAAAAAGTATTTTTCTATTTATTTTAACCTTCAACCAGACTCACCGAGCCGCAGTGTTTTACCACTGCCGTACTGCCGGTTGGATTTCAGCCATTACTACATTTATTTAAGATGTATAAGTAGCCAGCTTATAGCATCCCAGTGTGAGAAATACAAGTAGCTGTATTTATTTTTTTTACGACAAATCACATATTGTCGGTCGACGGGAATCGAACACACGGAACATGGCTCGGGTGATGTCACTGCCACGAGATGTGCGCTAAGCCGCTCAGCCACCAAGCCGACGTATTTATTTGTTAACTATACATTTAAGGGCATATTTACAATAATATTACTTTTTTTTACAAAAATGTCTGAAATAAATATAAGCTCAACTATCATTGTCAGATTTTTTATAGTAAATGAACTATATTTACTAGCTGGATACTCTTTTTCAACAGTGAATTCTGTAAAACCACATTCAGATAGAACTTAGTGCAGTTGCAGTGCAGCGTTGGTAGTGTATTTATATTGCAGTGCAAAAGTATCGTTCATATAGAAAATTAGTGCAGTTGTATTTGCAATTCAGAGCAGCCGGTGCGTCTGAATTTGTGTTATAACCTGGATTCAATATGTCAAAAAACGTTTCTTGCGCCAATATGACATATTTAATAGCGTGTACTGCAGTACTGTTATTGAAGAAAAGAAAAACAAAACGTCATCGCTGGTGGGTTCGTCCAATATATAAAAATAAATATTCACGAAGTGCCTATCAAAACCTGTTTATTGTTTGTCATTCATTTTTTTGTCATTTGATTTCGCTACTTTCAATTTCAACAAAACAATAACATCGGATTTCTACATTACTTACAAATTCAAATAATATGCCTCGTTCTGATTGGTCGTTACATCGCAGCATTGGCAGTGTAGTGCAAAAGTTGGGAACTTGCAAGCTTCTGCACTGCAATGAAACTGCACTACCACGAAAGTCTGAATATGTACGGGTACGGTTACTTTTCCTGTACAATATTTCTACACTTCAATACTACGTCGCTACAACTGCACTAAGCCCTATCTGAGTAGGGCTTAACGTAGATATATATATATATATATATATATATATATATATATATATATATATATATATATATATATATATATATATATATATATATTGTTACAGAGAGTAAGCATCATTCCCATTCTTCTTGAAATCTAATACTAATAACCAGAAAAAATAGTTTAATTCTAAGATACATATTGATATGTAATACATGCTTGTTTTTGTAATATTCATTTTTGCACCAAGCTACAATGAGTTACATTTTTGCCTGTACTTAATAAAAAGTGTTCTATTTCATTTATAACAGTAACAGGAATGTTGTACCTATACCCACATATATTATATAACAATCGAATAATTACGTTAATTTATGAGACATGTTTAAAAATTGGGGTGTCTGAACACCCCACGATAATATAAGTGAGATTCAAAAACACGAGAGTACTTAAGGGTTAAGAATATTATCATATACTTAACCTGTGTTCTTTGGTAAGGCTGGTATTCCGCGTGTTCTATAATAATCATATATATTTGTCCAAAAATGGGTTCCAGGGCATTTTTATTGGAAGAACAGGATGAACAAAGAATTTTAGTGCAAATGCAACTTAAAATTGTACATAATAGAATCTTAGATCTCATTAACTCCAATATTGATGATATTAAAGTTTATGAATGTAATGAACCACTTGTTAATATTGATAGACACCATCCTCCACTTGATATCTTTGTAAATATCCCCATTGTTAATAATCTTATTCCAGCGCATAAAAAAATTTACTTGTTTCACAAAGCTGATTACAATAATATAAACAATAAAATTAGTAACATTGACTGGGACAATTTATTTAACCATTCGGATACTGAGAGGATGGTGGAGTCTTTTTATAACTTGCTCTATAAAATAATTGATGAATTCGTTCCCGCTATACAATCTTCTAATAGTAAGTATCCTTTGTGGTACTCTGGTGAGTTGATCAAATTAATTAAAATTAAGCATAAAGCTCATAAACAATTTAAACGATTTAAGACACCAGAGTATTATAATGAATTTTCACTTGCTAGAAGAAAAGTTAAAAATTTGGCCACTCAGTGTTACAGAAATTATGTGATGAATATGGAAAATCAAATACCACACAACAGTAAAAAATTCTGGACTTTCTTATCATCAACTACTAAACAGTGTAATATTCCTAATAATATGTTTTATAATAATGTTGATATATGTAATGGTAAAGATATTTGCAATTCCTTTTCAAACCACTTTGCAGCTTCTTTTACTACTGGTTCATTTACAAATAATAACTCAGATGAATTACATTGTAATACAAATTCTATCTCTTCTGTATCATTTAGTACTGAGGAGGTTCTTGAAATTCTTCTCTCGTTAGATACACGAAAAGGAGCTGGTTCTGATGAAATTTCAGCATTCTTCATTAAACAATGTGCAACTACTTTAAGCTTTCCGTTAATGCTAATTTTTAATAAATCTTTGTCTGAAGGACATTGTCCTAATAAATGGAAGGAAGCGTATGTTGTACCTGTACATAAAAGTGGAGCAAAGAATAATATTGCGAATTACAGACCTATTTCTAAACTTTGTATATTTGAAAAAATATTTGAAAAATTAATATACAAGGTTCTCTTTTCCTGTGTAAAATCCTTAATTATTCCTGAGCAGCATGGCTTCATGCCCGGTAGGTCAGTCGAAACTAACTTATTATTATATTCAAATGAAATCTTACGCTCTATGGACAATAGATGTCAGGTTGACTCCATCTACACAGACTTCAGTAAGGCTTTTGATCGAATTGATTACAATATTTTGTTAAGCAAATTGGCTGGCGTTGGTGTAGATGGTAGTTTGCTTAGTTGGTTTCGTTCTTACTTGACGGGTAGAAGTCAATGCGTAGTTGCTAAGGGCTTTAAATCTGATCCTGTAATTATAACTTCTGGTGTGCCACAAGGTTGTCACTTAGGGCCATTATTATTCAATATTTTCTTAAATGATATTAGTAATTGTTTTGTGTCCTCTATTTTTTTAATATATGCCGACGACCTTAAAATATTTCGTAGGATCTCTTCAACTGCAGATTGTTATTCTCTTCAGTCAGATCTTAATAGATTTGTTGCTTATGCAATTAATAATAAATTATACATTAATACAGAAAAATGTTTTCACATCAGTTTTACAAGGAATAGAACACTCACTACATACAAATACAATATATCAGGTACGACCATTGCTACAGTAAATCAGATAAAAGATCTAAGAGTTAACTTTGATAACAAATTTTTATTGGATAAACATAATGATATAATTGTAAAGAAGTCTTACAAAATGCTGGGATTTCTAATCAGATCATGCCAGACTTTCAAGAGACCTGCAACAATTTTAACTTTATATTATGCCCTAGTTAGAAGTCAATTAGAATTTGTAGTACCTGTATGGAATCCGCAATATTCAACATATATAAATCGCATTGAGGGTATTCAAAGGAAATTTTGCAAATATTTTATGAATAAATTTCCAAATTACAACCTAAATCTTATTTCTTTGCAAAATAGGCGTAGTTTGTTAGATATTGTGTTTTTATTTAAATTAATTAATAATAAAATTGATTGTCCTGAGTTATTAGTTCAGCTTTCTTTTCGTGTGCAAGTTCATGCTACGAGATCAAATGAACTTTTCGCATTAAATTTCTTAAACACAAACTCAGCAATCAATTCTGTTATGAATCGTGTACCATTATTATATAATAACTTGTCCAATTCCAACCATTTTCCAGATATGTTCAACGTTCCTTTACCTAGTTTCAAAACATGTATAAGTCGAATTCTAATCAATACCTAATTAATTCTTTTATAATTTGTGTATCTGTAAATCATGTACTAATTATTGACTTTTTCCTATATTATTGTCTAATTTGTATATGTGTATATTCACCTTCTACTGCTTGTTAATATGTGTATATTTCTTTGTAAATAAGTGCTTCTCTGTAATTGGGGTGTAAACCCTGTTGAGAATTGCCAAATTATAAATAAATAAATATTAAGCAAGATATGAATTTTTAAAATTCTGAACTTGAAAAGTGCTATGGTTTTATAGTCAGGTTTCAATCGCTTGTAGTTTGTGAACAAATTAATATTTAAACAAAATTTTTCATTAAAACTAATTAATTTATGAATATTTCAGTTTTTTATTTAAGATAGTTAAATTTTGGCTATGGTATATATATTATATATATATATATATATATATATATATATATATATATATATATATATATATATATATATATATATATATATATATATATATATATTATAAAACAATTATTATTCTATTATGACTTTATTTATTATATATGGCTTCATTTTCATAACCATTGTTGATAATGCCGTTGATACATACATAATACCGAATGAATAGGGCTGATAATTGATTGGTGTGGAGATGTACAACGAGAAGAGAGTACTCTCGCATCTCATCCCGTCTCGTTGCGTTATGCGAGACGAGAACGAGATTGTGGATCCGAAATCGACACGAGATCGATATTTTACATTTATCATATCTCATGTGCATCACTAGATTGGTGCATAAATTGGAAGGCCATGTACGGGTATATTAATATTTTACATCCGGGCATTTCCTCTTAACCTTTAACTACTCGCGTCCACTTTGCATACATAAGTACTCACATGGCGCCTATTAGACGCCAACGCATATTTTTCGGATTTTTGTGCTCTAATTTCAAAGATATTTGCAAATAATTATTGTCACATGGAACTACTTATTTGTACTAATTTTTAAAATAAAAACACATTTTATTTTGCAATAATATGAAAAATAACAAACAAAAACACAATTCTCAAAGAAAATTGTGAAATAACATGCCATATCTATAACAATCTAGGTATTATAACATTCATCGTACAATTTCATAGAATGTTCCGAATAATTTTTTTGCACTGAGAACATATGTTTTGGAATATCGATATCTAGACCTTGAACAAAAATAACACCTGTTTCTTGAACTTGTTGCTTCTGGTTCTTCTTGTTGTTGGGGCTGAATACTGTCACCAAGCAATATTATTATCTTTCTTGGAACGTGTGGGTACTCTAAGCTGTTCATGTGATAGGGTTTTCTCAGGTCTTTTCTTAATAATTCGAGGAAGAAAAAAATAAGAACGCACATAGCTACTCGCGTGGGCATGCTCTGCGCAAAGTTATTTGTAAATTTATATAAGGAAAAATATTGAAAATAATTGGAGTTTGTGTTGCTGATTTTATTCTCAAACATATGCATGTAGAATACATGGAGGCACAAATTTTTAAATATATTAGCAGAATTTATATTTCAAATGAAAATTAGTGTGTTGTATTGTTAATTAAATAATATAAATTCAATTGGATTAAAGGGTCTTTTTTGGAACTCGTTTTCTCAGATTTTGTCGTATAAATTAATAGAAATCTTTTTTCTATAATAAGTATTGTTAATTAAATAATATAAACTCAATTGGATTAAAAGGTCTTTTTTGGAACCCGTTTTCTCAAATTTTGTCGTAGGATTTTTTATGATATTACAAGAACATTGGTCTGTTTTCCGTTCACTGACGATTGTGTGTCGTTTTTTGTTAGAGGAATTTAAGTTAATGTGTCACTTTGATTTTTCTATCGATTTGAGATTTACATCGCTTTGTAAATATAAACATATTTAACTTAGAATAATTTTTGAGAAATTACTTGATCTCTCCGGGACCTCCTACTTCCCGGGTGGGCACTCTTCCAACTGACCCACAGGTCATCGACGGTGACAGTTAATTTTTCGGGTTCAAATTTAACTTTTCAATTAGTAGGTACCTATATATTAAATAAATCGTCCAATCCTAATATTATTTTTTACTGATCGTTGTCAGATATTATAATTCATACATGAAACAATAGTCATTAGTCAACGTTGATGATATATTATTAAATTGAAATTATTTAATTTGTGGAAATCACATGAAGTGTGTACATTTAAATTTGTAATTTAATAATTCAAATAAACAAATTTAAATCAACAATATGTATAATGAATAAATCAAATGACTTGTCTGCTTACAATTATTTTAATATAATAAAATATGTCATTATTTGACTATAATTAAATTTTACAAAATATATTTTCATTTAAACAATATAATCATCCTATATATTTGTTTTATTTTTTTCCTGAAATACTATTGGTTACCGTTACACTATGTGTAAATATTGATTTCATGCCATTTGTTTACATTGCTCTGTAGATACAATTTTTGGAAAATTGGTTTCAATATCATATTTCTATAGCCGGACGTCACTCATTCAAATTATTCAACTCACTCTACTGGATAAAATGTAAATAAAGTTTTTTTATGTTTTCAAGTTATATATTTAAAAGCGCGAGAAGTGAGTGAGGTGCTAATGACAATGACTTGGAAGTTTAAAATCTCTGACGCTTGACGTAGCCTTTTTGACTTTTGTGATCATGAACCTAAGAAAGAAGAAGTGAGAAAAATGATACGTACAAACTTTCGCTCTCATTGCTTGTATTATTTCGCACAGGTAACTTCAAATAATCTGCAATGGCGTTTATCGATCCCGACTGTTTAATTATTTTTACGAATTTTAAATGTCACAAAGGGACACCTGTGTTGCACTCTCCACACCAGCATTGAGTGCCCATTAGGAGACGCCTGGTTAACATTCGTACGGTACGAATATATCATCATCGTTACCGAAATCTGTGTACAAAGCAGATTGCCAAACCCAGCAATAGATAATAGCTATGCCGTGATGATATATTTATTTATTTATTTTGTTTATTGAAATTGTTAACGTTAACAGCCTTGATATTTTAATATGTCTAAAATAAAAGTAAATTAATACGAAATAGGAAAATACATTTATCTTTCAATATACTATTTTAACACTAATGGCCGTATTTTGTTCAAAACAGTAATGACCGGTTGCAGAAACGTTCATCAACGCTTTGTATAATTAACGGATCATCAAAATAAACAAATTCGAATCAGTTTCCTTGTTCTTATGGCATTTAAATCATTGCAGTCAAAAATTCGCGTTGCATTTGTTCGTCATTATGATCCGTTAATTAAAAAAAAAAAAAACGCTGATGAACGTTTCTGCAACTGGGCATGTCTTACATATCTCTATAACTGTAAACAACGAACAACTTTGCCATGAAAGCTGTCACTCTCATGTGTAATTTTATATTAATCAACAAAAATACATGCATTTTTATCAGTTCTTTTTACAGATTTATAGATCTGTAAAGGCGGCTTTAGACGATCGAATATCTACATCAATATTTACAACTTCGTATTGAACTATAAGATTCTGGAATTTTACACGTTCAAAGAAATTTGAACGTTCAATGTTCAAACCTTTTGATCAAAAAAATCCAACTTAGGGCATGTTCTAAATATCAAGGTTATTACTTTAAATTTTAATTATTTCAAAGGATTATTTCATCCTACATAGGTTATATACACGGTATTTTGTAATGTTTTGATAAATGTCAGATTTATTTTTGTTTTGACTAAATTTCATAGTATTTTCAGTAAAGAAAAATGAACGCGCATTACTACAGCTCACACTAGAGACAATCTAAACGACAAACACGCAAATGAAATGTCAAACCAAAATAAAATGTAATTATGTAGTCCACTTATAAGCAAATAATGTTCATATATTTTGAAGGTGTAAAACGTAACTATTTATTCAAAAAATTTGTTGCAAGTATTTGTCAAATAAAAGTTCAATTTATTTGATCGTCTGAAGCCACCTTAAGGCTTACAACTTTGAAGAGAATCGGCCAATAGTGTGCGAGCTAAGTGAAATCAAGGAAATTCAAATGTATTAATGTTCGTTCATAGATCAATAGATTAAAAATGTCCGTCGTTCTACTCTTCATTATGAAACAGTTTCTGAAAGTCTGTGCAATATACAAGATTAAGAATTGAAATAGTTAGAAATCAATCGCAGTAAAGCATCCCATCAACTATGTCATAAACATGTTTACAAAAATACGAAACGTTTCGATATAAGACTAGAGGTGTATATATAGGTGTTTGGCGCTAAAGCAACTTTTCGCATATATCATAGCAGGCATCCAAGGATTTAGCAACAACCACAAGTGGGACACCCGGGCTCATGCGTGAGTACGTGAGCGCCCTGCAGCTTAAGAGGCCATTCCGGACAAAGTTCCAAGTTTAGAAAACCCTGCCTTGGGCATCAGCCCCGTGCCTTGTGCCCGTGCCCGTGTAAATTAATCTTATACGAATTAATTTAAACAACATTAGTTTAATGATTTAGTAATGGGGATGAGACGCCGTTTCCTTCCTGCTCGGTAGGGGATCATCCAGACTCCTGGAAAAGTTTCGGGACGCCTTTTAGATGATTGCGGTTTACAGTTCGTGGATTTATGGACAAAAATGTGTTCTGGATATTCACTGTCATAAATTATGTGAGAACAAAAACTGCAAGGAATAATTCTTGTTCTTGCTCTGACTTTTTGCGTTGTTTTAATATTGTCGTTGCTGTTCCTGTTTCTTCTTCGTGTTTGCTTTGAAACGTGCACTGTTGCTGTTGTTTACAATGTTTGAAGTAATGAATGTTTTATGAAATACATAATTAAATTTTGTGTAGAGTCTTTCACATTTTGCTTTTGTGTTTAATTTTATTTGTGTTTTTATCATTTACAAATTTTTAAACAGTTAAATGAATATTTTCTCTTTTCCAACGTTTGTGACAGTAAAATAAAAACAGAATTGAAATGTTTTTCAAGACGAAATTAATGAGAATTTCGAAGGTAACGCCGATTTCAAAAATTGTTATTGTATATTAATTTTAGCATAAAATTCGCATATTATGAAAAACATTATTTTTAATTTGATTTTATTTAATCACAATTTAGGCTACACAAAAGTGATTGAAATTTCATCAAAAATCATTCAATTCAAAAATTATTCAGCTGTATAAATACAATTTCATTTAAACTCAAACAGTGTTATTTGACAAAGCTGGTATTCGCTTTTTCTATAATATGGTATATTTTTGTTTACTATTCTGTAATAAAATTGAAAAGCAGTCCAAAATTATAAAACATAATTATTCTATTATAATTTTATTTATAAAATATGAATTTATTTTCTTAACCATTGTTGATATTGCCGTCGATGCATACATAATGCAGAATTAACAGGACTGATAATTAAAACATATGCTGTGGCAACAGTGGTGTATTGTGAAATTAAAGCGTAATAGAATGGTCGTCTTCAACGAAAAAGTTACTTAAGTTTTTTTCCTCGGTTTTTCCTCTTCAATTTAAAATTATGCCAATAGTTGACCTTTACACCTTCGCTCCATAGTACTTTGCAATAAACATTGTTTATCGTTTATCATCGACCATATAATGAAATAGCGCCGCATTAAAACTCCTCTTAAGGATCTATTCTTTCATCATTAGTTTATGTCAATCAAAATCCTAATTATAGTTTTTATATTGTTTCCCCAATGGCGGAAGAGCACAATGGTAGAGGACTAGACTCAGTGATCGTGGGTTCGGATCCGGGTCTAGTCGGAAATGTTCCTCGGATAGCCTTGATTGGTACCTACTTCCGTTACTTTGTTAGGATACAATTAACTTTACATTCATAAAGCTATCGGGAATAAACAAGTGGTTGTAACAAGGGCTAGCTCCGGTTGGGCAACAAACATGGGATCTAATGACTTATTTACACGTTTGCCAAGGTTAGGCGAATGGAAAACAACGCCGAGTTTACACCAACGTGTGGAAAGGCTTTTTGTCTAACTTCGCAGCGACTCGCATTGGCCTCTCGCCATTTTTCGACGCTCATCTCGTTGTCGGTTTTTGGTGCACAAATCAAAGGAACGAAAAACGTCTGAAAGCCTCATCTACACCTTGGGCCAACCAACGCCAATAAACCAATATAAACAATTGCAGGCGAGGCAAAGCAAGGCTAGTCGGTGCAATTATTTTGCGTCTACACGTTGGTGAGTATTTGGCGCAGACCATTAGGCCAGTGTCACACGTTTCTCGTTTCTTTGACTCGTGCTCCAAAAACCGACACTGAGGCGAGCGTCGGCAAAAGGCGAGTGGCCAATGCGGATCGCTGCGAAGTTAGACAAAAAGCCTTTCCACACGTTGGTGTAAATTCGGCGTTGGCTTTCGTTAGCCTAACCTCGGCCAACGTGCAGATGAGGCATTAAGGCAAGGAATGCCGTGGCAAATGTAAAGAAAAATGAAGATGCTGTTTGTGGCAGGCTGCCTTAGGGATATAAGATATAACCCATAGGGATTGAAAATCCCGAAACATAATACAATACACTATTTTGTTTCTACAAATGAACAAAATTTCGTTGAATGACTAGTGCAGTACCTACGCACGTAGCATAGGCCTAGAGAGTTAATAGCATGATATTCACTACAAATACAAAATAATAGACTAAATACTTTAGCTCAATAAAGTTGTCTGTAACATTCTTTTGGAAATGACATAAAACCAATGGACGATTGTTTTTGTTCACAATAAAGTGATCATAAATTACGTGTCTCACTTTTTGTCGTACTTACAGTATATAAATATATTTGTATATTTGTCAGCGTGTGTGAATATGTATACATATATGTGTACATCAACCATGCTTGGTCGGTTGAATTGAATGGACTGCTGCAGCAGGCACAGGCTTCGGCATCAGACAGCAAGAGGGGAGGGAATCGTACGTACATCTCACTGACAGGAAATTGCGGCAACATCCTCTCCCAGCTTTGTCATGTTGCAACGCGTTGCGACATTATCGCAGTGGGCCGATAGCCCCTGCTCTGCCACCAGCTGTGTTCACATCATTCTACAACTTCTTTCTTCATGTGTGAAACACTATTATATACAAAATATTCCTTCTACCATGAATAATTTTAGTTGGACTAAAAGACAAAAATATTGATATGCGAATCACTATTATAGGGATACGAGAACTAAATTAAATATCAGCGTATCAAGATATCGATTAATTTATCTTAAAATGCTTAACGATTATTTATCTTTCTATTATTTTTTATTGACTACCAACTTCTTAATATTGTCATCTTAAAATAATTATTAATTTACCTTGAACAGCAACTCATAAAATTATCCCTTTTTCAATTATTTGTGTAATTAATTGTAACAGTTTACCAAAGGCAGGTATATCAATCCAATAGTTACCTATTTGTGTTTAGATGCGAACTGGTTGTGTTTTTCGCCCTGATATCGGAACGAAGTGAGTTCAGAAACAAGTCATGTACGAAGAACATAGTTTTGCAACGATTTTTATGCAATCTAATGTACTGCTGAGTTGACAACGGGAAAGTAACCATAGGTTCCAATAAAAAATAATTGAATTTTATTGATCAATTTATTTATCTAGATAATTGATTGATTTCTGTTGCTACCATTTTTAAAGCTATCTATCTAGTCATTAATCTTACCTTCAATTAGTCAATACTCATCATATTACTGTTACATTCTAAGAATATACTCTGCAGATTTGACTTCCCCTGAGCGAAAAAAAAAAGTATCACTGCGCCTCATATCTTTCTTAGTGCAGTCTGTCAACGGAGTACACCTTTTGACGTGAAATAATTGCAAAACAGAACACCAACAACTCTGACCATAAAAATACTTTGATGGTATGATTAATTATGTATTCCTCGACTGGATCAAAGTAATACTGGGAAAACTTGGAGAAAAACAGTCTGATGAAAGCGTTTGAAAATTGTTTTGTTACATAGTCGACGTTTCGGCACCAAATATGCCTAAGTTTACATTTCCCTGAAGAAGGCATATTTGGTGCTGAAACGTCGGCTATGTAATAAAACAATTTTCAAACGTTTTCAACTGACTGTTTTTTTCCAAGTTTTCCCAGTATTGTTATGATTAATAAAACAAAAATATTCCTTTATTTCTGACAATCTTTCATAATTCGTGTAGATACCCGCGTGAATTATAGCATTAGATTGGAGCTGACACAAAAATAAGCATTTTATATCACCTGAACCTGATGTAGAGCTGTTTGGAACAATAGTAACCAAATATTGTCTCAAAGATTAAAGACTCCAACTGTATTTAGTACGATTCGTTCAATATAAAAGAAATAATTCATGTCTTACGGGAGTTATGTGTACTATTATATGTACATGCAATTAAATTGTGTAATAAACATCTAGTGTCATTGCGCCTCTATACCATCAGTATGAATCGTTGGATAAAATTTCACAGAAACAATTTTTACCTATTCCGTCACCTTTAGGTAAGGAAGGTATTGTCTTTGGTCAAAAAATATGGTAGTGAGTTTTTGATGAATAAGCACGTTTTAGGGTCCCTAGAATACGATTTTACTATTTTTACGATGATGTCTGTATGTGTATGAGTGTGTGTGTGTGTGTGTGTGTGTGTGTGTGTGTGTGTGTGTGTGTGTGTGTGTGTGTGTGTGTGCGTGACAAAATTTTCTAATGCGATAACTCTAATACTGCAATTCCAAAAATTATAATTTTTTCGTATTCCTCTTCGTTACATCCATGTGAAGAGCTGATTAGATTTTGGTTATAATTGGTCAACCGGAAGTACCCCCAATTCAAGATTTTAACAGTTTTTCTTCAAAAAACGATGTTAAATATCAATTTTTCACACTTAATGTTAATATAAATATTAAAGAATATTTTATTCTCTATACGATTTGAATGCATTTTATACTTTATATTAAATGGATATAGAGTTAAAAAATTATAAAGAAATTAAATATCATATATTAGCCAGCTATGCTATAACTCTGAAACAGCTGCTATATTAAGAAAATTCTGATTGAAAGATGTCAGTGTCAAGTGTAGTTGACAGTATGTTTATGTTATAATTTTACTGAGAATATAGGATCTTTTGCTAGAAACTTTCTGTATGGAATTTGTATAAAATACATACAACTGCCTTAAGGTAATGTACAAGAAATAGAATCTTTTTCAAGTAACTTTCTGTATGACATTTATACAAAATACATAGAACTGACGGAAGGTAATGTGTTGGCCACATCAGATTTTTTTTATTTTGTTATTAAGTTCAGGGCTAGCTTAAAAAGAATTAATAAAAGTTCTTAAGAAATTTGGATGCGTTTTATTCTGTTACTTTTTCGACCAAAATCTGGTTTCAATATTAAATTCAGATTGTATAGCCAGAAAAGCATAATATAAAACAGATTTTTGAGTACATATTTAAATTGGCACATTAATTGCTTGGTTACGAATGGTTATCGAAGATTGTCGCTAAAAATTTAGTTATTTAAGTATTAAGTCCAGTAAGTGCTTTTTCAGTTGAGGATAATATTGGATATCGAGACAAAGTCGAAATCTTCAATACATCCGATACCAGTAGGCGAGCATTACTCACTGCAATGCTTATTTTTTGCACGATCGACGCACAAAAATAAACAATAGTTATTTATGATATAAGTGTTAAAAGTGACATTTTATTTTGGGAGAATGAAGTTCGGAACACGACGGAAAGCGGAGTGCTCCAAACTTTCGAACAAAATAAAACTGTTTTAAGCCGTATTTCATACTGTAACGTACAGTGTTCGCCGTCGCCGCAGCGATGAGCGAGTGTCTATTTTTAGCGATGACGCAATAGCCGCAGACGGTCTTGCGATGTAAACAGACCTGTCCAGACTTGTTTAATTATTTAGCTGACGTTATCTATTTATATAGAATAGTGTTCTAGTAATTTCTCGAATACAAACACCGGAGTATATAAACTCTACAGGGAAGACAGCCGGACAGTCTGATATAGACAAGCGTCGTAAAGTGAATAGTTGGTGACATAAACAAGCAGTCGACGAGTAGTGAACAAAAATAAATGTAATTATATAAATACATAAGTGAGATAAATATGATTTAAATAAATAATATTAGTGTTTAAGTAATTAATTTTATTGTTATTCTTAAATTAGTATTTAATATTTGTTTAACCATAGTAATACCTAGTTATTTTAACTATCTTTTTAATATTTATTATACATTAATAAATATCAGGCCTTCAAGTTCCACTATTATTTGGTTAAATTTATTTAGGACGTTTCGAGCAAAATCCGCTCATCTTCAGCAACTATAATATTCAAGTTGAGAATTAAAAGTAAATACATTTAATGTTGAAGCAGAATTACAATGTTGTACATTAGCGAAAGTTGTAAAAATTACATGAAAATTATACTCTACGTAGTCAGATGGAGCATGGGCCCCCAATTCAACGATGCAACACGCCGCTGACACGGCCCATTAACAGTTGTTGTGTTAATGGGCCGTGTCAGCGGAGTGTTGCATCGTTGAATTGGGGGCCCAAAAAAAATTATTTTACTTTGATATATTAAAAAAAATTGTTGTCGTTTTTAAAGTAAAATTTGTATTGTCTCGCCTCATCGGTAATTTGAAAATAAAATCTACTATATTGGAAACCCTATCGGTAAACATAAAAAAACAATCCTGCAAACAATAATAATAACATAGCTTAAAATTATTCAACAGTTTCTTGGAATGAGAACAGTGTTACTTGTAATTTGAAAGAAAATATTGAAACGCCATGATAATTAGGCTTGTAATTTATAGGAAAGTAAATGAGAGTTCGCATTTCGTAGACGATTAGTGGAATATTCAAGGCGTAATCATCATATCACTGCGAACAATCACAAACGATATTTCAGGTGTCGGAAAATCAATGATACGTAATATTTCTCTTTTTCTTTCTTTTGCGTGAACGGAATTTCATTCTGGATTGATGGTAGTGGAAATCACGGTTTAATCTTTTTAGCGACTTTTTCTATTTTTACTTGTAGAAAAATGGTAGATTGGAATGATTAGGAAAATTAGTGTTCTGTATTAAAGTAATTGGAAATCGATTTCACAAATAATAAAAGAAAATGTTGAGTCGTGCCGCATAAAAATATCCAAAAAAGAATTGTAAAATAATTACTACGTAATGAACTTAAAATCTTATAATTATTATAACTACTCGTAAATGTACGATAGTGTAGCGTATCGTTCATTACATTAGTCAATTAATTTTTTATTTTGTGAAAATTTTATCGTCCGTCACCTACTTATAGTTGAGCAAGATTGTCTGCTGAAAAAAAAAAATCGATGATGAATTTCAAATTCCTAGAATGAGTTTTTACTATTTTTACGATGATGTCTATATGTGTGAGTGTATGTGCGTGTGTGCGACGATTCTTTCGAATCCGATATTTACAATATACCTACAATAATTCCTAAAATTACAATTTTTGCATTTCTCGTTTTCATATCTATATGAAAAGCTGATTAAATTTTGGTTTTAATTGGTCATCCGGAAGTACCTATTCTTGAAGTTCTTAACAATTTTTCTTAGAAATACACAGTTAAATATATTTTCTTTTCTTTTTTACATTTTGTGTTATTATAAATTTCATCTTTTATATGATTTAAGGCTGGTTCATGTAAGCTGTAAACTTAAGACTTTACCTTAGCATTAGCATTATGACTTTGCATTAATAATTTGAGTATAGACAAATGCGTGCTACGGTATATGTAGCTGTAACTTTAACCTTAGCATTATGCCGTAATCCTAGTATACGCCAATTTCTAAATTCTTAAGTCATAATGCTAATGCCGACCAATCAGAAGCTTGGCGCTGGCGATATTCGTCTTTGAATTTGACGTTTTAAAAAATTCTGTCACAGTTAAGTAAAAATGAATGGTTTTGAAAAAAATATTCAACTAATTGAATTAGTGGAACAATACAAACATATTAACGATAAAAAATTCTGTCCCTCCTACTCTCGCCGCTGAAATATAAGTTGGACTCCCCAACGTCTTTTCTTTCTTTTCTTAAATTTATTTGCCAAAGCAATTATACTTATAAAAATTGTTGAAAATACAACAACGTCTGTATCACTATCTATATTTTATATATCCTTGTATGTCAACATGAATGACGTGTCGCTGTTAGAAAAAATGACATTACCGGCCTACTCTTATTGGTTTGCCCTAAGAAGTACATGTAAGAGGCATCGTAATGTAAAGTTTATTACAAAATCATAATGCTAATGCTAAGTTAAAGTTTTAAGTTTACAGTTTACATGAACCAGCCTTTAGTTGCATAATTACATAAATAGTTATTTTACGTATCCTAGGCAACCGTATCACGTTGATTTTGACATCTGTCAAAGACTACATTACTATCGCATTTACTGCTCGGCCGCTTTTACTTTATTGCAGCATTTTCTTTTCGAATTCAATTATAAAGTTTGATTAAATAGTAATTAAATTTACTGTTGTATTACCTACATGCAGCTTCATAAATTTTAAGAATATTGACAAAACCTTTATTGCTTTTGCTAGAGCTCTTTCTTGCTCAGCAAATTAATTATTGTAATTGTAATTAGTTAATTCATTTTTAGGTTGTAATATTTTTTGACAGTAAGCAGATTGTTTTGTGAGTTGTCATGATGACAAGACAGCACAGCACTGTGCAAGTGACCTGAATCAATCAGATATGAAATATAATTTTAAATAAAAATTAATTACTTTGTGTGAGTTGTCCAAAAAATATTTGCATCTCGGCCTTAAAGTTCTTTTTTTAGGCTCATCTGATTTCCTGGCGTCGACCTTTGCCTCGGCTGCAAACTTCAGATACAGCCAAAAATGATAACTCTTTCAACCTGATTCTTATACAATTTTTTTTTAAGAAATTCAATGTCATAAATCTTGAAACATATGCTTGCTACACCATGGAAACAGTTCATAATGTTCAAATATTATGAACTAACAGATGACAGTGTCAAGTACATAGTTTGTTTGTGAAATAATTGTTATGGAAATATGTACATAATCTTTTACAAAACGTTACATAAGGTGCGTTAAGTTTGCAAAAAAATATTCTTTAATGATTCTTAAGAAAGCATGAAAAGTAGAAAATTCTTCACTTTAATCAATGATAAGACTAGTACATCCTTCATTTGCATTCGTATTTGTGGTATTACACTCATCAGTATTATTAATAACATTTGTACAAAATAGGCGATTATATTCTCTTGAAATAGATAAATTTTGAGGTTAAACATTCAAAACGTAAAATTTCCTCGTATTCACTCCATGTATCCTCTTGCATTTCGAGATCGGGCTTATGAAGTTAACACTTTTCACTCTACTTGACTCCATCCTGCATTTGCCGAACGCTCCATTTTAAGACGCATATTACCGAACGATGCTGGGAGTACGTAGAGTGAAAAGTGTGAATAGAACTCATATACCGAACGTACCTACAGAATTTGTATAAAATACATAAAATTTTGGAAGGTTATGTGTTTGCTACATCCGATTTTTTTAAATATACCCATTTTTAATTTTATACAGACTTGTGATGTAGGTAGTAATTATTTAAATTAGATTTTAAAGACACTATACCCAAGAATCAATAGTAAAATGAATCTTTGAAAAAAACTAAATGAAGGTAATGGCAAGTAATATGAACCCACTGTTATAATAATAGCACTATTAGGAAGCGCACATTCTGTTCTTATGATTTAACAGTCACTTTTAACAAGAACACTTTATAGAAGTGGATTTGTAATACTATTTAATAAACTCATCATAAACAAATTTATTTGCCGTGTGAAAGAATTGGAGTATTTGCATTTTTATTCTGTAATTTCTTATTTTTGAGAAGAAATCTTGGCGTAACTTGCATTCTTGGTATCATTAGCTTGCAAGAATGTAAATCCATTTACTATATTCCATTAGAGAACCATTAGCGAACTTTGTTTGGTATGATACAAAGTTCAGTCAATGAAAACCGAACACTCGAACATTGCTACATCTTTTTATTAGTTTTACATGAACCAGATTTGTTGTTTTATTTTATTTGATCATTTAAGTTTGTTTGCTTGTAAGTATTAAAAAAGAAAAAGATTTTAGTTCTTTTTTTAGCAACTTTTGATGAAAAGCAGACGAGCTTATATTCCGTTAGTCTACATAGATTTTTATCGAAAATTCCTACATAAATACCAAACTTTAAAAGGATAGTGCTTTGGTCACTCTATCTTACATAAACTTACTCGTATACGCACTGAATGGAAAATGAAAATATTTTGTGAAAATAAATGTAATTTGGAATTATCAAAACAAAGACCTAACAAAACAATCAATATTTTGATTGTGCTGGACGTCCAGTTAACCCTTTATCAAGTGCTACAAAATTTCCTGAAACAATAATCAGGATAGCCGTGGAAATAAAACTGCAGTGACAGGGTAATTTTATCTCGAGGATTCAGCCTTCTTGTCGATAAATCCAGGAACGGCGCGATTTTACGTAAACGGATTACCCCGTTATGAGTATTTGAATAAACAAGTAAGGATCCAGCGCGACGTAGTCAGCGAATTTAGAAGTGATTATGTTCTTGCGCAGGTACCTTGATGACGCTTTTGCAGGCTGCCCTTAAAAATGGTGCCATTCGTGCAATTACTGTGTATAAATGACGTCATTAGCTCGATGTTTGCGTCTCTCTTCACTTTGTCGGGTACATCGTGTCTCATAGGGCCTCACTTTTAACAAGATGAAACTTTATTTTCTCAATCATATCTTATATGCATAAATATAAATAAATTCATGCATATAGTTTAAATGTTTAATGAGACATTTTTATACCAGTTTCACTTAGTAATAGTTGATCTAGTAACGGTATATATTATTTATTACCTTCCGTCATACCGTCGGTAAGGGAGGTAATGTTATCGGTCTAAAAATTCGATGGTGAGTTTTCAGTAAATAAACGCGAATTAGGGTTCCCACAACACGTTTTTACTATTTTTACGATAATGTGTGTGTGTCTGTGTCTGGCTGTCTGTGTGTGTGTAGGTGTGTGTGGGTGTGTGTGTATGCCTGGTATGCCTGTGTGTGACGATTTTTTCTCCACGATAACTCTTACAACAAATTTCCGAAAATTTCTATTTTCCGTATTTAAGCTTTCTGCATTCATGTAAAGAGTTTAGATTTTAGGTAAAATTGGACAACCGGAAGTGATACTTTACTTCAAGCCCATAACAGTTTTTAATGAAAAATTATATTAAAATATAATCCACAACTTTTCAGTTTTAGTATTTAAGGCTTTCATATCAAGGGAAATAACATATTAGTTTTTGGCTATAATTGATAAACCGGAAGTAATACTTTACTTGAAGCTCTGATCAGATTTTCATGAAAAAAATATTGATATATTAAAAAACTTTATAAATTTAGTATTTAAGAATTTTATATGAAAGGAAATAACATATTAGATTTTGGCTAAAATTGATAAACCGGAAATGATACTTTACTTGAAGCTCTGAACAGATTTTTGTGAAAAATATATTGATATGTTCCAAAACTTTTCAATTTTGGTATTTAAGACTTTTAGATTAACAAGGACATATTAGAATTTTCTCTAAAATTGATAAACAGGAAGTGATACTTTATTTGAAGCTCTGAACATACCTATATTCGCGAAAAATATATTGATATAATCCAAAACTTTTCAAATTTGATATTTAAGTTTTTTATATTAATGAGAATGACATAATAGATTTTTTCTAAAATTGATAAACCGAAAGTAGTATTTTACAGAAGCTATAAACAGGTTTTCTTGAAAAATATATTAAAACAATCCAAAACTTATCAAATTTGGTATTTAAAACTCATGTATAGTTTGAAACAACATTTTAGATTTTGACTATACTTATATGATAGATCGAAAGTGGTACTTAATTTGGAGCTCTTAACAGATTTTCGAGGATAAACATAATAAAATATAATCCAAAATTTCGCATTACAGACTATTTATTGGAACAACAAATTAGATTTTGTTTACAAACGATCAATCGGAAATGATACTTTACTTAAAGCTCATTGCTATTTTAAACATGGAATTGACGGGAGGTTATGTGCTGACCACATTTTTTTAAAAAAACTAATTGTGCTTAAAACTGATTATACGATTTTCAATTGTCTTCAATATTTAACTTTTATTATTAAGTATTATAAGTGAGCTTTAATAGCTAGGCACTTTTCTCACTGCGACTTATGAGATCTATTGTAGTAACAAGGCCGTATATTAGATATCTGATATCAGATCCACAATTTTCATGAAGCCAGTTACTGTTCCAAAAGTCAGTTTTCCGATTTCATTTGTCTCTCAGGTACCTTTTTCTACGCCAATACTGGACGTACACATTTGGAAGAATCGACTGTGTTATTAGCTATATCAATCTTACATCTTCAGTAAGGCATAGTTTTGAAATCCTTTTTTGCTAATAGCTGCTTGGCGACAAGTGCGAAATGAATTTCTTCGTCTGACTGAGACCTGGAATGTGTGGAAATTTGACTACCTGCTTCTAAGTTTTGATTTACTTCTTTATATGGCTTTAAGAAGAGTCCACAAGGAGGTTTAGGCATGTACACCGGCAATTTGGCTCCACAGTCGGCGGTCAAGATGTAGCTTTGTCTTCCTACTCTGTCTTTTTGAAACTATGAACTTTTTTAAATAATAAAAAATACCATTACTAAATTTTGTAAGTGCTTGTTTTTTAAATAAAGAATATTAATCTATATCTACACAATGATTTTGTTAGATATTTTATTTCAAGCTGATACATAGTTGAGTACAATTTCAAATTATTAAAGCTGATTAATGTCAAAAGCAAGAAATTTCAGTCATTTCAGGTTATACATTTTGAAATTAAATTGCGAGTCTAATTTCATGTACGTATTATTTTCATTTCTTTGCTCTTCAAATTACATTTTTCCTCAACATTTTAATTACGGTAAGCATTACTCACCTGGCAACGGTGTTAGCACTGTAGGATTCTGTGGTTGCTGAAATACATATATTCCATTGCTAAGCTGCACAATGTTGAAACGTTGCTTTTTGGGAAATTGATATTTTGTTTTATTGTGGCGTCGAAAGATTATCTCTTTAATTAAATGTCCTGGTTTAATCCGATCTTTAATTTCAGCGTTTGTGTTTTTATGGAATTTAAAATTGTTATTAAATGATATTTAATTTTCGTTTCCGAAATTTTAAAATTTTTTGTATTATAATCTACGATGTTTGTACGTACCTACCTCTCTTTAAAAAAAAACTTTATAAACAATATGTTGAATAGAATGTTTAAGGTTAAGATATTTTTTCTCTTCATACAGGTATGTACAAACATACTCATATAAGAAATTCAATTTTATATCATATTCAATACTTGTATAGTATAAAACATCATTTATACATATAAATTTATCGATGAAGACAATATTACCCCATTATTTTTATTTTAATATGAATTTATTGTTTTTTTTTTCAAAGAGACACAATGTCAAAGGAAATGATTAATTTGATTGTTTGATGATGAAAATGTAGTACTCTTTTGTTTTACGCGACAATGAACAAATTTAAAAATAAATATTGCTTTTGTTATAAAACAATAGGTACTTTAAAAAAGTATTTACCAATTGTACGTATTCGTTTATATCAAAACATTTTTTGTATGAATTTTAAATCAATTAGTTATTTTTATGCAGTAATAAAGCAAATTTTTGTATTTCTTTGATGCATAGTTTCCTTAATATATCTTTAGTTTTAATGCATGTTCCGTAAATGACATGAATTTATAACTTCTTTTTTGCATGTTGCCGTCTTCTTTGATGATATAATAATTACAATACAATAATGTAATTATAAGAGCACAAAAGAAACATTTTCGAACAAAGAATGAAACTAGACATAATAACATGGGGGGTTCGTTCCTTTTCATGTATCAAGCAACGGAAAATATACAAAAGCGATTAAACAAAAAAAAAATTGTTATATATATTCTTTATTATTTTGTATAAAATAATTATACACTTATATGCACTAAAGTATACTTTTGACATTTCAAGAAATGAATTATTGGCAATGGTAGGTACATTTATAAAAATATTCTACTCTTCATTTGAAATTCTTTTGAGTTTTGTTCTTACGGTGACTGTATGGCATACACACTACAATTTAGAATATATTAATAATATTAATAACAAGTTCAAAGCCCCTAAATTTTAGTTCGTGGCTCAGAAAATATAAAAAAACTAATTCGATTAATAATGGCCATTAAATAAGATTTAGAAGTTACGAACTCCGAAATAAAAAAGTGTAAAAGTTATAACAAATGAAGTTAATAAAAAAGACAGGTTTAGTGTTTTGCATATATCTCGATGACAATAATAGCTGCCGTGAATTTAAAAAAATATAAAGTAAGGATAAACGGTGGTAGTAATAATATGACAAGAGAATGAGAATAAATTGAAAATAATTTGAAAGATTTTTCGAAAACTTGTTGGCTACGGGCCTTCGTGACCTTTGCCAAATTGCAGCAAGTTTGAGAAAAATCTGGAAAATTATTTATCGAGCTCTCGAATTATATTTATTTAGATTATTTTATGATCCACAAATTTCAAACAACGAAATCAGGCTGTCATGCTATTGTAACACTATCTATATCTTGTTCCATTTAAGCCATTCAGTATTGTAGTGAATTGAACATAGTTTTGAATTCTTTGATTGGCTAAAATTGGAGACAAGAGACGCGTTTACCCAATGTAATTTCGGTTACTTAAAACTGGCGCTGATGTCAGCGTCATCTCCTGAATGACTTAAATGGAACAGAATATACTGTCTACACACTTTGACAATGCAAAATAAATAATCGCAAGATACTTACTAATTATAGTATTTTTAAAAGTGGTTTCTATAAGTTTCTGGTTTATTTCATGATCAGAAATGTCACAAAATTGATCTTTTTCGCTCATTTTACTTAAATGTTGATTACTATCTGACATAGTCAACAAAAACAAAAGCTACAAAGATTATTCCCGGGAATAATCTCTAGGGCTTTATTCTCAGTATAATAACGACAGGATTGATTGAAATGAAGACACGTGACACAAAATGAAACATTTTATTGGTTGTAAGAAACGTCAAAAAATAATCCAAGTAATTTTTCTTCAACCAATAATCATTTTTGCCCAGAACGACGATAGAGATAGATCGGGTCTTAAAGTCACTTCTGCTTTTTGGAAATAAGAAATAATTTTTAATTTGTCTCCGGGTTGTTAGAATTACAACGGGAACATAATGCTCTCAGCCACGCGTTCTATTTGAATATTAAATGTTAAATATGTGAAATGTAATTTCATCTCAATTTTTTAATTAGATAAATGAAATGTCCACATGAATACATCGTTTTACATCCAACAGTCAAATTAATCCTTTCACATATTCATTTAAAAACACGTAATTGAATTAAATGTCAAATATTCGGGTTGACCATTATCAAGTAATCTGCCAGGTCGGGAATTAATTGAACAGGAAGGGGTTTCGAGCAGTAACAGCGACAGCGGAATCATCTAGAGACGTCCGGTCGTCATGGCAACGGTGCGTTTGATTTGACGCGAGCGAACTGGAGAAATCCAATTCGCGCGGGCGTGCGTGTGCGTGTGCGAGTAATCACGGCGATCTGACACATGTCATTCTGCGAACGCACTCGCCGCTGTCACAGCTTGACAGTGGAAGCCGGACACGCTTCTATCCGGGATTTAACTTGGAAGGTCTGCAGATGCTGTTATGATGGATACGCAAATTTATACGAGGTACCTGGTTTGAAGTTTCCTTGTAGAGCTTAGAACTGGATATCGGAAGCTTAATGACGAGATTGAAGTTGAACTTAGTACTAAGTCAGCGGTCGCTAACCTACTAAAGTTTATCCAGGAAGAGGATTCCATACATTCTATTGCACGAAGTTAGCCCGGAGATGCGCGTAATAAATTCTTACACATGACTTAATACATATTTATTTCTCATCTGGACTGTATACAGTCTATCGCATTGAAAACTGCCACCATCAGGATCTCCAAAACTATTAGACGTATGATGTCAGTGAAATGAGGCCATAGATTTTGCGACGAATAATAAAACCTTTCAATTTTTTATCTATAACAAATTTAAAACACAACTGACGTTATTCAGTGAAAAGAGAATAGAAGGAAAAATTTGGCGGTAAAAATCAAATATGCGTACATTAAAAAAAATATAAATTCATTCTAGTCAAAAAATTATTTACCTACTTTCCTAAATAAGTTATAAAATAACTAACTTTTTATTTGAAACATTTTTCTTAATGCATTTAATCATTATTTGTATAATTGTAAAAGTGATCATTTTTGGTCTAAAGTTTGCAATCGAAATGAAGGTCAAGGTCACCAAATCACAGGAAGCTAGAAAATAGTAGTTTGCACAACAAGAGTGGATTATATAATGTCCATATCGCATGAGGATTAAGTTTGAGCACGACGCGTAGGCGGAGTAGTATTCTACGATTAATGAAAATAATAATGTCAAATGTGACATTTCACGCCGTTCGTATAATTTTTTCACATTTAATGTTATTATGAACATTACAGAATATTTTATTCTCTATACGATTTGACTGCGTTTTATACTTTATATTAAATGGATATAGAGTTAAAAAATATGATGTGGCCAGCACATTACCTTCCGTCAGTTCTATGTATTTTGTATAAATGTCATACAGAAAGTTACTTGTAAAAGATTCTATTTCTTGTACATTACCTTAAGGCAGTTGTATATATTTTATACAAATTCCATACAGAAAGTTTCTAGCAAAAGATCCTATATTTCCAGTAAAATAATAACACAAACATACTGTCAACTCCACTTGACACTGACAATCTGAATTTTCTTAATATAGTAGTTGTTTCCAGAGTTATAGCATAGCTGGCTAATATATGATATTTAATTTCTATATAATTTTTTTACTCTATATCTATTTAATATGAAGTATAAAATGCATTCAAATCGTATAGAGAATAAAATATTCTTTAATATTTATAAAAATAAATGTGAAAAAAAGATATTTAACATCGTTTTTTCAAGAAAAACTGTTAAAATCTTCAAATGACGGAATATAATGTGCTGGCCACATTAGATTTTTTATACGTTCTTTTTGAATACTTATAATTTATCTTATCTATTAACTCATAATATAATTCAGTTAAATGTGATTAAATTAATCAAATCTCATTTTATACTGGAAATATTTCCATCTAAATGAAATGTCAAATGTGACATTTTGTATCGTTTTTCACCTTAATCTTGTAATAAGTAAATAGACAGTTGCTTGGGTTACACGACTTATGTGATTTGTGATTCGTGGATTTCATATCTATCCTAGGATGAATATGAAATTATATCCGTTCAGTTAACTGAAATTGCCTACATATCTATTTTGCTGATTGTGAAGAAAATATAGGTTTTTTAAGTGAGAGTAGAAAAAAAAATTTTAGGCCGAGACGTAGCAAACATTACAAAAAGTTTGAAAAAATTACTTAAAAATAAATTTCATATCTGGTGGATTCATCCGTTTATTGTCAATGTATTTTATAATATAAAAGTCCGAATAAAATAACTAAATGAATTAATTTGTTGGCCAAGAATATTATTGATAGCGATAGCGACAACGATTTGTTCACTATTGAGCCTGAAATTTAATGTAATGTAATGAAGTAATACTTTACGATTGCCAAAAGATACGTAGAACAATATTATTTATGCAATAATCGCCTAAAAAAGATATTTGAAAATAAAAAACTCCACCAAAGTAAGTTTATCTTATCTAATAGTTCATGAGGATATTTGTAAAAGCAAAAGCACATCTGAGATGGCATCTCTCTTAACTAAAGTCGTAGTATGTGTATTTTTTTCGTGGTTCTTATTTTAATCATTCAAATTTTTAAACTTTGACGAAAGTTTGTACATTGTACATTTTAGTGATGTATCTGTATTTTTAGCACATTTGCCTGATTCATTAGATAAATTTAAGTGAAATACATACATACATAATCGGTAACTCTTTTTGTACCTTTCGGTGTAAGGGTGCAAGGCGCAAATTTTTTTGTTGCTGAGCGTTCACCCATTCATTATATCGCTGCTGTGTAGTCTACTCGGACATACCGATCTCAAAGCTGACACTCTAACCACACTGCCCTACTGCCGACCACTCAGGTGAAATAATACAAAAGTAATTTGTTAGTATTTTTTTAACGTACTATTCTGGTTTACTTGGAATAGCAATGCTAATATTGTTTTCGTACTCATGCATTGAAATGTGTTGTTTCGCGTCGCCTAAGCAACGTCCGAAACGTCAATATCCCAATCTCAGGTCTCCACCAGATAAGCGACCGGAAAATTTTGAAGAAAATACTTTCCTGTTTTTAAAGCATTTCTTTAAAAAAATATTTATAATAAAAAAGTATATTTTGTCAAAAATTCTTTCGCTTAATAGTAATAGAAGAAAATGGTGGAATATTGAATGAAATTTAATTTTAAAATAATGAAATTAGTGCATTTGGTTCACAATATTGGTAACAATTTCTGCTTGGCGGGAGTCGGTAAGACAGAGCACTCAGGAAGTCGGTGAAACATAATCAACAAACGTAATGTAAATTGTAACAAAACAATAAGAAATTAAACAAGTTTATTTTTAAAGTTTAAATTTGCTATATACTACAAGTGAAATACTTCGTAAGTAATAAATAAATATTTAGATACCATGATTAACACTACATTACATACAAAATATTGTACAAACCGTTCTAAGGCAACGCTCGCAAGCTAGCGCCGCCAAACACTACCTACCCGGGAACCAAGCGTTCACTCACTTGGTATGTAAAAAACTAATTCATACGACGACTTAAGAAAGTAACCATAGCAACATCGTAAACTACTGCGGAAAATTTTAAATAACACATACTAGTATGTTATTATAACGCACACTTATTACATACCAGTTCAAGTTCCACTCACCACCAATAGACGGATCCACTATAAGATAATAAGTAAATTATCTAGAACAATTTGTAGAAATATGATAAAATCAAAGTTTTTGTAAATATAGCAAGAAATTGATGCATACAAAATTTCATTTTTATAAATTAATTGTTACTTACAATATAATATACTAATATTTTAGCATTCTTTAATGCTTTGGTATTACGGTCGGTGTAGTAGGCATCACTCCCTTGATTGCGTTTAGTCTAGCGTCCAACCTCAACCGTCGAACGTGAACTCGAATGCTTTCATTGCTATTATCAGTGCAAAATATCGGTTATTATTGCACTAATTGTGATTAAAACTTGTAAAAATTAAAATGGACGTTTTCAACGATGAAACAATGGCTTAAAGTGATTTTAAAAAAATCTGATGTGGCCAGCACAGTACCTTCCGTCAGTTCTATGTATTTTGTACAAATTTCATACAGAAAGTTCCTTGCTAAATATTATATTTCTTGTACTTTACCTTCCGGCAGTTGTATGTATTTTATGCAAATTCCATACAGAAAATTTATAGGGCGCGAGCAGACACGTGACTCGAGGGACCTTGACGTGATTAGAATAAGCTGATTTGTGTGCGCATGTCATTTTGACAGGAACATTGTCATTTTGACAAGACCAATGTTTTGACTTATTTTGATTTTGAATTGCTAAAATGTTAATATTTTATAATTAAATTAATTAAAACACATGAAATTAAAAATAATAACATTTTAGCAGTCAAAAAATTGGTCTTGGCGCACACAAATCAGCTGATTCTAAGTACGTCAAGGTCCCTTGAATCACGTGTCTGCTCGCGCCCTATAGCAAAAGATCCCATATTTCCAGTAAAATTATAAGACAAACACACTATGTCAATTTCACTTGACACTGACATCTTTCAATCAAAATTTTCTTAATAGTAGCTGTTTCCATAGCTATGGCTACTTTATGAAATTTAATTTCTTTATAATTTTTTACCTCTACATCCATTTAATATTAAGTATAAAATACAGTCAAATCGTACAGAGAATAAAATATTCTTTAATATTTATAATAACATTAAATGTGAAAAAATGATATTTAACATAGTTTTTTCAAGAAAAACTGTTAAAATCTTCAAGTGAGGGTACTTCCGGTTGTCCAATTCTAACCAAAATCTAATCAGCTCTTCACATGAATGAAAGAAGAGAAATACGAAAGAATTATAATTTTTAGAATTGTAGTATGGAAGTTATCGTAGACGAAAATTTTGTTACACACACACACACACACACACACACACACACACACACACACACACACACACATACACACACACATCATCGTAAAAATAGTAAAATCGTATTCTAGGGACCCTAAAACGTGCTTATTCATCAAAAACTCACCATCGAATTTTTTGACCAAAGACAATACCTTCCTTACCTAAAGGTGACGGAAGGTAAAAATGGTAATGTGATTGTGAAATCATCATTCTCGGAACAAGTTTTGTTCTTTGTTGGCGTATTTTAGTGAACAATTTAAGAAAATTTTACCTAATTCTCTGTGGACATATCGCAATACATGAAGCTAAAAACATTTCTTATAAGAATGTTTTTTCTTAAGCCGAAGAAATTGAAAACGTTAACAAAACAAGAAATATAAAAAATTATTTGTGGTCGTATGAAAAATAGTCTACATAACTCGCTCGAAAGTGTGATAACAACGCTCATGTAATTAAACCATCCGCATGTTATCTGGCACTTTCGATGCTTTGTTATGTAATATACTGTCACTACTAAATTTTATATTTGTTCTTTCGTTATAGAGTATTAAATCCTCAAATCCTAATTAATATTATTTTGCAGATATTCTTACATACACATATTGTGTAAAAGGAAATAAGAAATACAAGTATAGATTTATTCTTGTATTTTCGATTTGATACAGCAAGCAGGCTGTGACCCAGCAAACGGCTAACGTTTCTATATCTATATAAGGTCTAAGGTTGAGTCACAAGGACTAGTACGTGCTCTCCGCCGAGACGTCTTCGACCAGGGAATTGAAAGGGTCGTCATTGCAGATTTGCAACCAGCTGGAGATTGGGCTGTTGATGTTGGTATCACTGAAGAAGAGTTTGTGGAACCCAAGAGATAGTTGCTAATATTTGATCTAATCACAATTAGTTATTCGCTGGACTGAATATACAAGTACGTTTGGCATGTCCAACTAAAATGATTGAATATTGAATTATAATGTATGAGTGAACATGTGACTGAATTCGTTATGGATCGAGAACAAATTTGAAAATTATTTCTAATATTCAAATAACATAAAAGTGACCCCTATCTATAATTACATTTTTCATGAGTTTTAATTCTAAAACTATAAATTTTAAAATTGTTGCATATTTGCTGTTTGAAACAAATGAACATAAATAAGTTATCTTGTACATAGTTGGCAAGTTAAATGTTCTTTGGCGTTCATATAAAAATAATTATAACTACGACCCGACTTCGTCCGTATAACTCGAAGTCTAAGAGTAATAAAAAATTGAGCATCATCGTTATTCCAAAGGGAAAACAGTGTCCTAAGGAAGTGCAAACTAAAATTTCATATTATTTCATATTTGAAAGAAATTTATAAAAAAATAAATAATTTTTTTTATATTTGTATTTAGATATTTAATGATCTAATAATTTTTCAAGAAAAACAAATACATCTTTAAAATGGTCTACTAATGGTGAGATCGAAAAACGTGTACCATAATCGTAATATAGTCATAATTTAATATTTGGTCAACTATCTTTGTCACGAAAATTTTGTGATCTTGTCAAACAGAATTATAAAGAAATTTGTGATGGAACAGAATGTTCTATTTGTAAAACATTAGTTTTTAATGAAATCTGTTTGTTACCAAATTTGTTAACATATCTGATATTCATTTTTGATCGAGTGAAACAGGTTTACGACATCGGTACAACTGTAAACTAGGTCAATAACAAATACTTCTTAAATAGAAACAGATATTATACCAGTATTTTTTCTATAAGAGAATCGTTAGAAAATTGTTATGTGTTAAATTGCCAATAAATTCAGCAATTTATTGATAAGTGTAAAAATTCATTACAAGAACTGTATTATCTACTTGGAAAATAACATAAAAGTAAGAAAACATCTTAAATGTGTGATATCGTACAAAACAAAAAAAAAATTAATTGTAAGCGAAATGAATCAATATCTTTCAGAATCGTACTTTTTACAAGAAAATTTTTAATTTACTTAATGTAAAAACAGATTATAATGTATTTTGCACATTATAATTATAACGAAAAAGTTTAGGAAAAAGAATACTCATGTATTGTGATTCATATCATAAATAATATTCTATAAGCAGAATCGAGTTTTCGTTCGGAAACTTTTCGGACAGACACGTATAAAGAAATTGATAAAAGAAAGTGAAACAAGAAGTAGAAGTTTGTAGTTGACTTATGTTCCTTCAGGGAGTTATAGGGTATTATTATATTTCCGGAATAGGTATAGTGTGTCATTTTTCTCCAAACGACGTTTCAAGAGCAGTTACAAAAACTTAACACATCTTCTGCTGAACAGTTTCGATTCGTTCGATGTTATACACATTTACACTTTGTTAATAACATCACCTGCAATGTATTCCATTTATTTCAAATGAATTTATAAATACATTATGAGAAAACAAATCAATAACTATGAATTCAGTGAAATGTAAGATCGTGATTAAAAGCACTATTGTTAATAATAGTAAAATATTAATGGGGAAAATATGATAAAATATTCAGTACAAATTATGTAATAGGATTCACATTTTAACGTTTATCATGAAAATGTTTTTCTATGCACTGTTGGCAGTATGGTAACAATAAAGTTCTATTTATACCTATAAGTTTTTTTAATAATTTGGGCCACGCTTTGAGATTTGGTTAGGCATGGCAAAAAAATACTGGCCCAATTTGAAGATAGATTCGAAATCGGACCGGGCTATGGACCGGACTTGGTCATAGTTCAAGATTGAGTGCATCCAGCATCCTTAATATTGATTTTTAAATGAGGCGAAATGTTTATTTTTTATCGTAAAAATCTTATAGTATATTATAAAGTATGTTGAAATTAACTTTCCTTACTTACATTTTAGAGCAAAAGTACAAGAATGGAAAGTTGTTTAAAATTAATTTTTACTTTTAAAAAGTATTCATTCAATGCAATAGAATATCTGTAGACATTTAGAAAATAATACATGACATTTTCGTCAAAAATCAGATAGCTATGAAACTAATGAACAAATGAAACAAAATATCAATATTTAATACTGAATTATAACAATGTAGGCGCAATGATTAAAACAAATAACATCAATAATACTGACCTGAACTGTCAGATTTTATTTAAGTTTTTTTTCATGGCTACCTGAGTTTTAACGAAATTGTCATATTTTATTTTATAAATATTTGGTGTTACACATATTCTGTTGCATTGAATGGAGACTTTTTAGAAGTAAAAATTAATTTAAAAAACTTTATATTCTTCTACTTTTGCTCTAAAATGTACTGGAGAGCCAATTTCCTCACATTTTTAAAATCCTATGTTAAACTTTTATGTTTCGCGTTTCGTTGCACATTCTGGATGTATAACACTGTGATCTTAATAGGTACTTACATCATTATTAATATGCTTCTCCAGGAATTCAGAAACTGCAATAATAATCTATCTACAAAAGTTTTGATACAAATTAAAAACTTTTCATATGAAATATATTATTAATATTATGAAACTTGCATTGTAAAGGGTAGTTAATATTTACATTAGTAATACAAATTATTAATTATATCGCAGAAAAGATTAATTTCTTTTAATGGCACGGCAGTTTAATGCACACTTTTAGCATAAGGCATTAGATTGTGAATATATCAATTAATAAGTAAATTCTTCTTCGCAACTGCCCTTCATTTTCTGTTTCCTAACCATAATCACATATTTTCCTGCGTAGCATTGCCCAAAATTTCCAATTTTCCGAATAAGAAAGAGCGAAGTGTCATTTATCATCATAATAATTTTATTGTTTAAAAAATGTCGATACCTAAGAACCCTGTAGCTTCGGTTTTCTTTCTAGTTGTGCACATGTATATTTTGAACATTTTCTTTTTCGGTAAATAAGTTATTTTTGGCTAGTGCTCCACTGACAATCATGTGTGATACACGGAATTTGCGACCTAAATTTCTAGAAGATATTCCAATAGTTTTTTTCGAAGCCTGTATCATTTCAAAGGCATTTTCAGCAATTAAAACTCGAGGTCGACCATTTTTAGAAAAATTAAGACATGTAATACCAGAATATCCTCTTCACAATCCCTTATTATTCAATATACTAGTCTAATAGATATATAAATTTTTGTGAACTTACTGACAAAAACTAACATTGATGTGAAAGAACAATAAAATACACAGAATGAATTTTTTGCCAAAACTTTTTTTATATACGTGACTTCCTTTCATCATTGAAGAAATTGGTTACAATTATTTTTTTTAGCAAGACATATTTCTTTAAGTAATGACAGACCTATGAGTATTGAACATCTTGTTTATCGAATAGGTTTGAAATTTTATAAGAGTACAATTTTTTCACAAAATTTGTGCGGTCTTTAAGTAGACACGTAACGGTTTATTTTATCTATAATCGAAACTTTGTATAAAGTTAAGTAACGTGATACCGTTTTTTTTTTCTACTGGGATGTAAAATATATTATTATTCGTTTCGAAACCATATACAATATAAATAAATAATTAAAATACACAATAAATATATAATACATTACAACAAATTTTTCTCATTCCTTAGAAAATGAAGTGACCGATTTTCGGTACTGAAATACCGCATCCGGACCACATGGAGTGAGTCTGCTGAGCACTTGTTAAAACCATATAAATAGGCAAATTTGAATACCATAGGCCTAATGCATCGGCCGGTATAAACTAGGACGGAGAAGATGCATCTTTTCCGGAGATTCTCTTCTTATGCCAGAGGAAAAACCGTCCACAAAAACTGGAAGTGGTCTAGCTAAATAGTATTCATTTTGACTTCGTAGGCGATTTAAAGATTTTCATACAGGCCATTTCTGGTCATTGCCTGGTGAAAGTTTCTCATCTGGAAGGATACCCATTGCTTTATATCTTCTAGCTTTAATGATTGATCCCACATTAAGCGTCTTGTTGCAAACTTGGTCTCTGTAGGATGCACTGACGTAAGAAAATTGTGTCTTGATTTTAGTCTTGACCGAGCTGGTCCTTGGCCGAGCATTGGGTGTCGAGGATCATGTAACTGTTTGGAACGCTCTACCATACTTGCCGTCAACCGTCTAACTTTAGGTGGAGCTATGCCGCTAAGCAGGTATAATTGGTTGATTGGTGTTGGCTTTAGGCAACCGGTAATTATAAGGCAAGTTTCGTTTAACAGACGGCCCAGATGTTTACCGTTAGCTGACCTCCTAAACTGCAGCTGCATACTCGGCGCTTGAATAGGACAGGGCAAGAGCAAGTGTTCTGAAGGTATGTGGGTGAGCTCCCCACTTGGTGCAGGTTAATTTTGAACAAAATTGTTCCTTGCTGTAAGTTTGCCCCGGATTTTATTAACATGATATTTAAACGTTAGAGCTCGGTCCAAAGTTACAAGATGTTGTTTTGTTGTTAATAAATCATTTTAAACCTTTTAGAACCATCTAAATAGAGGTGGATCAGTGGACTAATACTATTGGTACGATTTGATTACTATTAAAAAATAATATTTTTGTCGGCTTTTCAACTCGTCAGAGTTATAGCCCTAAATCAAATACTTTTTATTTTTTATTTTATTACATTTTATTGTACAAATTATTTTAGTATTTGAAAACACTTACAAACATCTAAGTCCCTGGTGGGAATTGAACCCATAACCTCAGGGTCGAGTATCGAGTGGTGACGGTCGCTTCGAGCGGTGGTCGCTGCCTCAATCCACACGACCACTGAGGCGGCTGATTTGATTACTATAAAATAGTTGTATTATATGAGTATATAAAACAGAATTTATTAGATGATTTAAATTATTTTGTTTAATAAACGTCAATGATAATTATTTATCTGCTCAGCAGATATAAAAATTTCCGCGGCTTGAAATTCTTTTCCCAACCTGTTTGTAATATTAAAGGAGAAATGTCATATATGATCAAATAATGCTAAGGTGAAAAGTTGAAGAGTAAAGGCAGAAAGTAATTTCGTGTTCATTTATAAATGCGCGAATATGAAAAAATATGAGATATATTTTGTGGAAATTTACTTGAGACGTAACAATATTGAATTTTAGATCCCTTTATTGTTCGCTCCGCGTACATTTGTATTATTGAAAGATATTGCGCAGACTGAATTACCAATCCTTTATCTGAAACAGTACACGTGGAATACTTAACTTCTTCCGATTCGGAATTCGGGGGAGATAGAGATGTATTTACAAAAAGGCAGAAAACGTAAGATTCACTGATAAGAAATCTCATTTCGTTTTGTAAAAGAAAATTTGTTTCAGACCTGTGTTTGCTTTTTATGTAATTAAAAAAAGAAGCCTTCTCTACTGTTGTATAAAGTTAATAAATTACTTTTTGTCTTGGCCTTTAGATATTCCTCTTAAGATTATCCATCATAGCATTCAGACAGCGAAGTGTTTTCAATTAAAATGCGATGTTGACTTTTCGTTTAACTTACACAGTATCTGGTGGCTTCTTCTTGAACGGCCTTCTGTAACACTTTTAATTCACATCATCAGGCTCTATTGATAAATTCCAAACCTCAAATCATAACCACTTTCGTTCTTTTAAAAAAATTCTGTCGTTTTAATGGGATCATCTATCACAAATTAAAAAATTGGTCATTTATACTAAACATCTACTGGCAATATACTTTATTCCTCTTTCTCACTACATTTAATCTTTCTGCTATCGCCTTTTTGAAATCTTAAATATATTTTTATGTAAATAAATACAAAAAATAACGAAACAACAATATATTTTTTAAATTGTGTTTGTAGGTTAATTTAATATATTGTAAAAATAGTATAAATTACATGAGCGGCAACATAGCATTCCTTCTTGAGTGTATATGTATACTATTTATTTTCACCAACGGGAGTAGAAACTTCACAAAAAAATCCAAATTTTTACAAATTAAAAGCTTATGACAAATTCATTTAATTTAACAAAATAGTACTCTTTGATATTCACATCTTGAGAACATAGATTATTGAACACAGTTTTCCAAATTTCGTTTCGAGGATTTTGAGTTCTATGTCGTTTTTTTTTTTTTTAATGGAATATCAAAAATACAGCGAAGAAGGTTGAGAAGAATCCTAAGAAATTGCTGATGCAGCTTCTAGACCTGTTCTGAATATATTACCAATGAAATCTAGTAAGTTATACGTTATACGATGCAGTAACCTATGCCTATCAGAGGCGTGTAGTAATGCATTACATGTAATGACATTATGTAATTTCATTACATTTTATTCTAATACGTAATTTTATAAGGATATTTCCATTACAATTATATTTTAGTAATTTGTAATGTATTGCAATCCTTTTTCACAGTAATTTGTAATTTTACATTACAATTACTAAGAATGAGCATGTGCTTATTCTAGGTAAGAATTAACTTGTTCGACTGTAAACGATCTTGTACGATCTATAACTCAGTAGAAGTATAATAGTCGTCCGTTTTTATTTTATTTTCCTTCTGTTGTGTTGTTTTTACCATTCTTTATATCCAGTTAAACGTTAACAAATACCTATTATGAATACAACGTAAGTTTTTCAATAATATTACATTTTAATAAATCGAATGATATTCTTTTATGAATTTACTTCTGACTTCTAGCTTATTGCTTTTACTACAAAATACACATTACCAGTGATTTTATTTTTTTTTTGAAAAAAGGTGCCGGAACTCACATTTTCTTAACTTTTTTTGAAGAAACGGGAACGGTAAATAATACATGTAATGTGTAAATATATCATTATAGCAATATATACATTTCCACAATTTAAGAAAAATATCAAAATAAATAAAACCGGATATATTGAAAATAGGTGCCGGAACGGCGTTCCGGTGCGTTAGATTACAAAAAGCCCTGCACCTTACTATCATCATTCTGAAGCAAATAACTGTTAGTTTTTAAAACAATGGTATATTTTTTTTTGCTTTAATACTTTGATTTCACATATGTAAATATAAAAGTCGTAAACATTATTGCCAAATTCTTTCATATGTAATGTGTAATGCCACTACAAATAAAATGTAATGGTAATCACATTACTTTTATCACAGTTTAAAAAAGTAATGTGTAATGTGTAATTCTGAGCCTTTTTAAAAAAAATAATATAATGATAATGTAATTACAGTATTCAAGTAATGTGCTCTGTTCTGATGGCTATAATCATATATTATTGTCGAGTTGTGTACAGGTAGAATATATCATAAATTAAAAAGATATTAAAAAGTAAATATTAAATTAAACTATTTAATAGGTATATCCGTTTTTAACGTATTGATTAGTTATTTTTACTATAAATAAATTATAAAAATTTTGTATTTAATTTTTTAGTGGTCGTTTAAATGTCAATGACCGAAAATTTAAATACACTATTTGCAAACTGAAGGCTGATCGGTAATGCAAGATATTTATATGGGGTACAAAGCAGACTGTAATTACAAGTTCACCGTAAGTTATTGTTATTGGACGGTCTTGCATGGTTACATGTATTGTTAACGGTATTTATAATAATTAGCTTAGATGATTTTAAATTTATTGTTTCCAAGCAGATTTTTTTGTGATAGGTAATATTAATATTTTAGGCACATATTTTTACTTACGGTAAATACACAAATACCGAAGACGCCACCTTGTCCGAAGATTTAAGAATAGTAGTAGAAATATTGGTATTTCATAATAGATTTATCGCTTTTGTGTTATTTTGTGTAAGAAACTTCTATACATAATACAAATGTTTAAAAATTGCCATCATTTAGTTTTGTTCACAACAAAGTAATGATTTTCAAATTACTATTATTAACAATTGTTAATAAATGTTCATGAGCAAACCATAGAGAAACCATAATAGCGTGCGTCTCTTTGAAAGCTTATTTTATATCACTCAATAACATCATTTCGCAATAATGGAATTTTTAGATACAATAAGAAATCGTATATGTCATTGGAAAAAACCTAGTGTGTATTTGCCTATCTCATTTTATATTAATGGAAAAAAATCAGGTTGATACGTTTTTTAAACTACACGGTCTTGTATAGCAGAATACCTTAACCCCTAATATATTCGAACCCAGCAGAGCCTAGAAAGCTTTGGATAAATGTTGATCTTATGCTTCCAATGTATTCTCATCTTACTTTGTAAGGAAAAATACGAGTACAGGAATCAAAGACGCCTGCGAAGTTGCGGGGAAATTCATCTCCACCCTACCCTCATTTTATCCTACACCATTCTTATCAATTCGATTTTGCTTTTTTGACTCCGTACGTAAGTCAAATGCAGCAAACGGTTCATTTGACATATTGCCGCGACATTCAACGACTGCTGGGATTTATTTTTGAAAAATTATACCACTTCTACCTTTGTTCTCCTTTCATGATACTCTAAAAACTAAATGGAGCATCTTCCAAAGTGACAAAATCATGCTAAGAATTAATCAATTGTTCCTTATCTTTCTCTTTTCTTTTATAAAGAATTATACTCCATATCCATTAAATTAAAACTAATAAAACAAAGCTTTGTTAAGATATACATTTACGGCACATTTAAAAATTTAAAATATTTCTAGATTCATAATTCTGGTAACATTTCAATAATAATATTAGCATGTATGTATTTAAAATTAAAATATTCAGATAAACAAAACAAAATTTTATATCGTATTGTATATTTTTTGTCTGTTTCGGAATTAGAATGTCACATTCTAGCACGCATATTGATGTTAGAAGAAACTTCATTCTTAATCAATTTTTGGTGATATTTTGTTATTTAAGATGACTGCAATATATACACAAAATATCTAGGCAACGGACAGAACAAAAAGCACAAATCCCTGTCACCAACCTAATAATTCTACCAAAAAATTATCTTAATATAAATTGTCTAATATTTTTATAAAAAAATATATAAATGAAAGCCTCAACAGAGAAAACAGTATAAAACACACGTTACACAAGGCAATTCAAACACTTGTTCGTTCGCCCATTCGCCGCTGCGCGCGAATTTGTAACTCATGCTAGAATACGTTGCCTTCTGTAACTTACGATTTAATATGTATTATTTAATTATAGTTCACATTCCTTAGCGCCGGTATTATAAAACAATTAAGCTACTATTAAAATTTAGTTTATACTAAACTAAAATAATTTTACTGGAGTTTGTATAACAATAATACAGGAAATGAAATTTAGTTACCAACCAACTAATTTTTAAATAGAGATTAAATAGTTTTAGGACCGGTTTCATAAAACATTTAATCTATGATTAACATTTATTTGTTAACGGCCGGTATTTCCAAGTTCGGTTAAATATTTTTATTTCTAGAATAAATTTTATTATTAGGTTAAATATAAAATTCTGTATTTCCAAACTTGTTTTTACCTCCCGTCGTACCGTAGGTAAGGGAGGTAATGTTATCGGTCCAAAAATTCGATGGTAGGTTTTCAGTAAATAAGCATGGATTAGGATCCCCCCACAACACGTTTTTACTATTTTACGATGTCTGTCTGTGTGCGTGCGTGCGTGCGTGCGTGCGTGCGCGCGCGCGCCTGTGTGTGTGTATGAGTGTGTGTATGAACGTGTTTTCGTATGTATGCGTGCGTGCGTCTGTGTGACGATTTTTTCCTCCACAGTAACTCTTGCAACAATCATATAAAGAGTTGATTAGATTTTGGGTAAATTGGACAACTGGAAGTGATACTTTAAGAGAAGCCCATAAGTTTTTAATGAAAAATTATATTAAAATATAATGCGAAACTTATCAATTTGAGTATTTAAGACTTCCATATCAAGGGAAATAACATTAGATTTTCGCTAAAATTAATAAACCGGAAGTGATACTTTACTTGAAGCTCTGAACAGATTTTGCGTGAACAATATTATGATATATTCAAAAACTTTTTAAATTTAGTATTTAAGACTTTTATATGAAAGGGAACAACTTATTGTTTTGGCTAAATTTGATAAACCGGAAGTGATACTTTACTTGAAGCTCTGATTTTCTTGAAAAATATATTTTGATATATTCCAAAACTTGTCAAATTTGATACACACCACACATACATACATACATACATACACACACACACACACACACGTACACACACACACGCACGCACGCATGTGCGGACGCGCACACGCACACACACATATATATATATATATATATATATATATATATATATATATATATATATATATACAAACACACACACACAAACAGAGAGACATCATCGTGAAAATAGTAAAAACGTGTTGTGGGGACCCTAATTCGTGCTTATTTACTGAAAACACCATCGAATTTTTGGACCGATAACATTACCTCCCTTATCTACGGTATGACGGGAGGTAAAAAAGCATGAATCATTAGATATAGGCAAATTTTTTTTATTTTTGAAAATAACTTACAAGTCTGTAATAATTTTGGATTTTGATTTACACTTAATTAGGTTACATTTTTAAGCTTTTTCAAAGGGCGATACCCATTTTTTTTATCGCGTTTGGATTTTGAGATATCAAACTTACAACTAGCGACTTTTTTTAGCTTCCCAATGATTGCTAATTTATTTATGCCCTACGGAAAACATGCAAAAATTAATAATTTTATTAGGTGAAATGTGAAAATAATGGTATTAACAATAAACGGACACCTGTGCAATTGCATGCCCTCATTTTTACCAACTTAAATATCTTCATTATATTCATATTCATCTATATTTACAACATTCTTCATTTTCCAATATATATTTCATACTATTTCCCCTTCTAACATTCACATAAACTTTGTAATCTTTAAAAAGAAAATAAATAAACAAAAGTGCTATTACTTTTTGTTGAAAACAAAATACCCAATTGACTTTTTTTGTTTTTTGGGTAACAGCGCAACACTGGTGGCCGTACACCTGGGTCTCTGTACTCTTCTAGTTATTGGCGTCGTCATTGTGTCCATGTTCAGCGCAACACTCCCTCGCCAACCCACTGCCATCATCTGTCGAAATTTCTCATCAATCAATTGGGAAATGCGCGCATGTTTGTATGTATAGGTACGCGATGTGATGTGAGCTGTCACAATTGCTCGCTTGCCAGAAGAATTTGTTTCACCACGAAAAATTACTTCGCTACGTGTTTCCTTGATGGAATTTTTGATTGGTAGCATACTTCCATATTTTTTGTAATTGGCTTCTAAATAAATAAAATAAATATATCATCAAGACTTGTCAGTAACACGTTATTACCAATTAGATAATAACTAATGCTATTCCACAAAAAAAATTATAAGTACATAAAAATAGACCAAATGTGAAAGTCCGAGTTAAAAATTCCTCCAAATAAGCGAGATATTAAGGTTTGAATTTTAAAATTGCTTTGCGATGTAGGTAATGTGTTTATACCAGAGGTAAACAAACAGTGGTTTACAAGTTTACAAAAAAATATTGAGCAAATACAAAATAGGTAATGTATATTTAACTCTAATAATATTTCATTATTAGAGAAATAATAATTATTTACGACACGATGCGAAGCAGAGTGGTTAAAATCTTCGAACAAAATAAAGTCACTTTAACACGTATATCATACACTATTTTGTATTTCTAATAATTTTTTAACATATGTCAAAAATTCTATTTGTTGTTCCTCTGTTGTTCCAAGGTAATTAATTTACTTTTAAAGCTTGTGTTGAAAGTAACAATGATTAGTCACTTTTTATCACTAGTGTCATAAAGTATCATTTTAACGCTAAAAATAAAAATTAAAAAGCCTACTTTTAACAGATTTGTATAAAAAATAAATTATTGCAGTTAATTTATTTCTTATTTCACTTTTTTTCAAATTTTACAAATACAAAGAAAAAATAATGTCACACGAGGAGCATCCAAATAGATCTGATATATCCAAATAAGTATATTCTCAGTTGAGGCGAGACTTCACAAATTAGGGGTTCATACTTGGATTCTATTAGCTCAAATATATGCGTACATGGCCTGCGTTCTCAAAAGCAAAACACTCAGTATTTTTAGAGGGAGTAATTTATAATAAAATTGTTATATTTCATATTTTCAATAAATTTTTACTATTTTTAATTATTGGGACCTGTTTCTCAAAAAAATACTAGTTTACAAGTTTAATAGTACTAGTAAATTGTGTTTCTGAAAAGTATTTTTTGTGCAACCGGACGCAAAATAAGCATTTTGCAGCCGCAATACAGGCCGCGAAATGATAATTTGTGACCGTTGTATGGTAGCGGTCACAAAATTAAGTAAACAATCACTTTAACACTTGAGAATTGCATAGTTTTGTTTATCAAATGTTAATCCCTTAGCCACCTTGAAGGCTAACTTCTATGTACAATGAAACTTTTTAAAATTAAATTTGTAATTACATATTTTTTCGGTTGCACAATTAAAAATATTATGTACTTACACCTTGTCCGCGAAATCCTTAAGCGCCTTCGAGATTGTCTTGCCTCGGCCACAAGCGGCCTCGGCGACAATTTTTCTCTCGGTACGCTGAAGAACGATTTCGCGGCCTTGATATACAAATAACTATTACTTGTTTACAAGTTAATAGTTACAAGTAAAATTTTATTAGTCAAGTGAAATAGTGTTTCTGAAACATTTTCAATAGTTTATAGTAGTTTTTTTTTTCAACACTAGTACTTAATCCAATATTCTTTAAATCAAGTGCTATAATTTTCTGACTGACGTTGATATTTTCAAGTGTATTATATTGAAATTTAATTATTTTTCAATAAAAATATCTACGCTGGATGCGTATTTTGGGGATGATTCGAGATGCTAAAGGTATTCTTTTTGGAGCATTCTCTAAATAAATTGTCTAAAGCAGTTAAAGTCAATGAACGGACAAAAGTCTGCCAAACTTATCACGCTTTGGGTTGAGTAGACAAGACAAAGACTACAAATATATCAGCCAAACTTAAAAAAGTTATATTTTTACGGAGAATGCATGGTTTCTGTTCATATCTAGCGGAAGAATAGGTCCCAATAATTTAATTAATGTTTCTGAATTATTTGCCGTGAATAACCTCTTATTCGTACGAGGTTTTTGTATGGACACAATTTATTCTAGCTTTAATTAGTTTTTGACGACGCACTACTTTTTCATCACTAGACTCAGAGTCACTTGATCACATCATTATACTATTGAAAAAATACAGGGTGTTTCACAACTTCTGGATCAAAATAAATTGGAAGATTCTACACGCTGTGCTAATCACGAATCAAAGGGAATTTTTAGAAAATTCAAAAAATTAGTTGCGCTTATAATGGAGGGTGCATTTTTAGTGCCACTGGTTTATTTACTGTTTTGTAATATGACAGTAATGATATAAATTTAAAAATAATAGAAGCAATATCTTACCTAATATTGTATTTAATCAAATTAATTAAAAGTCTGTGATGCCCATTGCCGCAGTTCGATTGTTTCTTTCGTTTGGTGATAATCGTGAGATTAATTAAGAAATGCCCTACGAGTACAGTGATAGTGAGTTGGTGGACATAGTGTTAATGTATGGGGAAGCAAGACAAAATGCGCGTTTAGTTCCGTAGTGCAGAGAGCAGCATTGTGTGTTGCTGTGGGGGGTGATAATTTCGAACAATATTTGTAATTTTTTTGAACGCATTAGTTAAGGGTAACTATAGGTACAATTTTTGAAAATAAAGTCTTGTTTCTTACTAATATTATGTTTCGCTTTGGCTTTAAATAATTCCTTCATTTTACTCAATTTGTTTCATTACAGTCGGTGCCTCTGTTAAGCATTACGCAATATAACTGGTCATATTAAATTTGTTAATTTAATATGAACTATTTTTATTTGATACCAGTGGCACTAAAAATCTACCCTCCATTATAAGTGCAACTAATTTTTTGAATTTTTAACAAATTCCTTTGATTCGTGATCAGCACAGCGTGTAATATCTTCCATTTTATTTTGATCCAGAAGTTGTGAAACACCTGTATATTAACACTAAACAACGACAGACACTACAAAAAACTGAATTAACATTAACAAGGAACCATTGAATTACATACGAAAAAGAAAAAACAGACGAATTGTATAATAATACGACTAGTAGAATTTATATTCAAAATTTACAAGACTTTTGATACTTGTAATTTTTCACTAGTAAATTACTAGTCTGGCAGACAACAATATATTTTGAGAAACAAAATACTAGTATTTTTTTGTCAAATACACTAGTAAATACTAGTTCCCAGCTTTTGTAACTAGTATTTTACACTTGTATATTTCAGAAACAACTAGTAAACTTTACTAGTATTACTAGTGTAGGGACTAGTAATATTAATCCCGTTTTTTTTGATAAACAGACCTCTGGAGAATAGCCTATTACAAGGCGGGCAATAGATATTTAACATGGGAAATCAGTCTTTTCTAGCGCAAAACTTTCCAATTAATTTTTGACACAAATAATAACTGAGTTGATATGGTTAGACTGGTTGTCCAATTTTAATATAATAATTTATCCACCAACATTCTGATCTTCTTCAGGGCAAAAGAGTAGTCAATGAAAATACATAAATGAAACATTTTACTTCCATATATCAGAAACTGATAGGTAACACGTAGGACAATTCATAACTTTAAAAATTCACACACGTATATCGTTTATTACAGTAGTTTTCCAGATATCCAGTCACGTTTTCAGTAATACTTTTAATTAATTTTATTCCTTATCAAAGTAAAATATAATAAAATAATTTATGAGTGCATTAAAAAATGTGAAAGTTAGATCAAAGGTTTTAAATGCAAACTTTATTTCTTTAATTTAATGTTTTATTATATGGGAAACTATATAAGTTGAATATTTTCCTGCTTTCATAGAAGATAAGTTCTATTTGTATAATTTAGTTAACAAGTTTAGGTGGAAAACGAAAAGGAAATGGTGTCGTAAACAAGTTAACAGTAAGAGTTGGAGCTATTATCGCAAGTAAGCGCAAGCAAAATGCGACCAGGTAGGTAGATATTCGCCAAGTGTTTTTACGATTGAAGTTAAAATCGCAGGCGACAGAGCACGGTGCTTGGAGCATGGAGCAGGGCAATGGCAATAGCAGTAGCAGCAAGTAAATCGTCAGCAGTGTGTCGCTGAGGACTCGCATCCCACCAGGCGTGAAGTTGATAAGCCCGAACATTAGATGTACCAACGAACAAGTTCTTAATAAAATGAAAACGTTGACAGTGCCGTTTTAAATAAACTGCTAGAGCGAACTGCTCTACTCTGTGCTGTGAAGAAGTTTGCATATTCAATATTTCTGGAAATAGGTCCTACGCATAAATTATTCCATACACATCCTCCAAATAATTATTGAAGTATTTAGTTCAATGTGCTAAGTCCCGAAATATATAACTTTAATTTCAGACATAGAAATGCAAAGCTAAAGATGTACCTAACTAGTTTCATGCACATAGAATAGCAGGTAAATGTGCAAATTCTAAAGAATACTTTTAAACTTTGTCCCGTTCACTTATTTTTTTGCCTATTGGCAACCGCCGACATCAGCGGGCTTTTGAGGAACTAAATTAATAGCGGCCAGTAGGACATTCCAAATATGTAATCGTCGAGTTCCATCGTTTCTTTTAACAGAAAAAGAAATTCCCACGCTTTGAATATATATATATATATATATATATATATATATATATATATATATATATATATATATATATATATATATATATATATATATATATATATATATATATATATATATATATATATATATATATATATATATATATATATATATATATATATATATATATATATATATATATATATATATATATATATATATATATATATATATATATATAGGTATATATCATTTGAAATTGAGTAAAATATTCCATATTTTTTGACTAAGAAAAAAAATCGACTGAATGGAGAAGACATTGAAGAAGAAATTTGAATATATAGCAAAACTCTAACATGATAAATAAATAATTATATATAAACAAAAATATTTGACTAAAAACCCTTATGAGTTTTATAGCCGGTTGCACCAGTTTTAAACTGAGAATTAAACAAAAATGTTATTATATTTTATTGTTTGATCAAATTTAGCTACTCTGCATTTTTGTGTAATAATTGCTTTGTCTCACAAAAACTATTTGGCATTATTCCAAAAACAAAATTAAAATCATAGAATTTGTAATTGCTGTGGAAAAAACTATTGTTCTTTTTCTGATAAAGAACAAAGGTAGGTAGTGAAATACATTTTCAGTTTATTAATTTTTGAACCAATGTGAATTTTTATATTTCAAAACAAAAAAGAAAATACAATTCAATATTAAACTTTTTTGTATGGTTTTGATTACCGGAAACAAACATATTCATAAAACTCAATACTTTGTAGAATTTATTTGAAAACATATTTTATGGACACAGAATAACTTTTATTTTAAATAAAAGTATTAAATTTTAAAGATTTCAAGGCGGAGATGTTTTAACGGAAACATTATTCATAAACTAAAAATATGTGAATTATTTTTTTCATAAAATTTACAATTTAACCAAATTTTAACATTTATTTTTCTAATAAGCACTAAACGTCAATGGAAGAAAAGAATACATTGTCTAAGTAGGACGATTACATTGTATAAAAATGTAATGTGGCCAACACATGACCTCCCGTCAATTCCATGTTTGAATTAGCAATGAACTTTAAGTAAAGTATCACTACCGGTTGATCGTTCGTAAACAAAATCTAATTTGTTGCTCCAATAAGTAGAAAAGTCTGTAATACCAAATTTTGGATTATATTTTATGTTTTTCCTCGACAATCTTTTACGAGCTCCAAATTAAGTACTACTTCCGGTTTATCATATATGTATAGTCAAAATCTAGTGTTGTTTCAAATTATACACGTGTTTTAAATACCAAATTTGAGAAGTTTTGGATCATGTTTTAATATATTTTTTCAAGAAAATCTGGGAAACTACCCAATTATTACCTCCCGTCATACCGTAGGTAAGGGAGGTAATGTTATCGGTCCAAAAATTCGATGGTGAGTTTTCAGTAAATAAGCACGAATTAGGGTCCCCACAACACGTTTTTACTAGTTTTACGATTGTGTGTGTGTGTGTGACGATTTTTTCGTCCACAATAACTCTTACAGGAAACTTCCAAAAATTTCTATTTTCCGTATTTAAACTTTCTACATTAATATAAAGAGTTGATTCGATTTTGGGTAAAATTGGACAACCGGAACTGATACTTTACTTGAAGCCCATAACAGTGTTTAATAGAAAATTATAATAAAATATGATCCAAAACTTTTCAATTTTAGTATGTAAGACTTTCATATCAAGGAGAACTTTTATATGAAAGGGAAGAACATATTAGATTTTGGCTACAATTAATAAACCGAAAGTGATATTTTACTTGAACATCTCTGAAAAGATTTTCGTGAAAAATATATTATATATTCAAAACTTTTTATATTTAAGATTTAAGACTTTTATATGAAAGGGAACAACATATTAGATTTTGGCTAAAATTGATAAACCGGAAGTGATACTTTACTTAAAGCTCTGAACAGATTTTCGTGAAAAATATATTATGATATATTCCAAAATTTTTCAAATTTGGTATTTAAAATTTTGATGTTAATAAGGACATATTACATATTTTCTAAAATTGATAAACCGGAAGTGATACTTTACTTGAAGCTCTGAACAGATTTTCGTGAAAGATATATTATAATATATTCCAAAACTTGTCAAATTTGGTATTTAAGACTTTTATATGAAGGTGAGCAACATATTAGATTTTGACTAAAATTAATAAACCGGAAATGATTGTGGAGATATTTTCGTGAAAAATATATTGATACAATCCAAAACTTTTCAAATTTAGTATTTAAGATTTTTATATTAATGACAACATATTAGATCTTTTTCTAAAATTGATAAACCGAAAGTAGTATTTTACAGTAAGCTATAAATAGATTAAAAAAATATATTAAAATATGATCCAAAACTTATCAAATTTGGTATTTAAAACTCGATATTGACTATACTTATATGATAAACCGGAAGTGGTACTTAATTTGGAGCTCTTAACAGATTTTCTAGGAAAAACATAATAAAATATAATCCAAAATTTTGTATTACAGACTTTTGTATTGGAACTAGAAATTAGATTTTGTTTACAATCGATCACTCAGAAGTGATACTTTATTTAAAACTCATTGCTATTTTAAACATGAAATTGACGGGAGGTTATGTGCTGCCATATCAGATTTTTTAAATGATGTATTTATAAAATAATAATTTAAAAGGAACATACTTTGTTTTTATTCTTACCATATGTATGAAGAAAAATTGTCAGTCATATGATAAACGGTTCTGAAATAAGAAGTTTTTTTTTTTGTTTCCTTAAAACTTCTTGTTTTTAAAAACTCAATTAGTTCCCTTAACATCTTTTTAAATTGTATTTTGATGGTACATAAAGTGAAAACTTCATTAAATTTTGCTAAATATATATAGTTGCTAATAATAAAGTTAAAGTTCTTAAAATTCTTTTGATAGGTACTGATCATATTTGTGTGTTATTTTTTGAAAAGATATTTAAAACAAGAAAAGAGCGGCAAGCGTTGTTATGACGTCTAACATTCACATCAATAAGCAAGCTGGTATAAACTAGGTGCAAAACTGAAATACTTGTATGAGATGTCATTCCAAAGATGTACATGTTTACCGCCATTTTTTTAAAGAAGAAAATATATTTTTTCTTCAAATATACTATGACACCAGTGTTAAAAGAGACAGACCATTGTTACATTTATCATTAGTTTCAAAAGCGATTTAGTTACCTTGGTAATGAGAAATGGGGCGATAAATTGAAATTTTTGACGTATGCCAAAAAATTATTAGAAATTCAAATTTAAATGAAAAAATAGTGTATAAACAAAATAAAATGTCACCTTTAACACTTCCATCATAAATAACTATTTTATACAAATCTATTAAAAATAATAAAAACGTGGTAAACGAACCCATTAGGAAATAAAAACGATCGTATTGTTTTGCCGAGGTGTTATGTTTGGATATTAAAATGCATCGAGTTGTTAAGTGACTTTTTATTAATTGTACCTTTTTTGTTGGGTCCATATTTTGCTATACATGCTCCAAATTTTTTCTAACGTAATTACCTTAATAATAAATTAATTACGAGCATCTAAAAAATGTTTACCCTGAAGTTTTTCTCATTTTCGCATAAAAATTCTCCGCTAATAGGGTTATTAATTTAAGCAAAAATTGCATTTTTTCGTGGATGTTTTCGTGGAAAATGTTTATGAATAGAGTAAAGTTTGCAGAGCAGAGGAATGTTAGAAGAACGTGTGTGTGCTGTGCAGTATGCTTTTGCTGAGTTAGTGTGTGACGCTGTCCGATGTCGAGGGTCCACGTTTTGATTAATCGTGATCCATAAATCTACCGGCATCTTGACGCCTTTTTGCTTTTTAGGCCCGCTTGAGAAATCGCCACAGCTCTGCGAAACAGGCGTTTTACAGATTAAACCGTTAAGGCGCTCTCAGCACTTGCTGTGCGGTAACTGTGATGACGGAGGTTAGCCCAGGAAAGGATTAAGATATTTTTTCTACTCTGTTAATAACTTCTTTGTTTTATTAATAGGGGTGAGACAGATGACACATTTGCCAACGTTAACACTGCTCTCTTGTTTATCATATGTTTATTTTCTTTACGAGGAAAGTGACAAATTATTTTCTTTATTACATCATTTGCTGCTTTTCGTGCTACATATCTTTCATTCTTTTCTTTACAGAAAAATACTTTTTTAATCTCATTGTCTACCAATACTAAATTTATTAATTATACATAGTTGTCTAAAATGTTTTGTCTCTCAACATTTAGAAATGTGGATGACTGTACTCGTCAAAAGTATTCTGGTACTACAATTGTATATGCTTTGAAGGATATCTCTGAAAATTTCAACAATTTTAGACGCACGGTTATTGTTTGTCAGTCGATGTTAGTGTTTTTGTGTAAAAGAAAAAAAAAAGAATATTAAAATTATAGCTAAGCTGGATGCTATTACCGAAGATTCTGCTCCATCATTTACTACTTTAAAAATGGGTAACTAGATTTAAACGTAGTCGTATCATTTGGATTGATGAACGTTTGGGAAGGTCAATAACTGCGACTACCGCACCAATATCATCAAAAAAGTTTACCCAAAGTACTGTATGACTGTCGAACTAAGGTTAGACAAATAGCAGTGGCTTTGGGAATATCGAAGGAACATGTTTTATATTATACATTTAAATAATTGAGTATGAGAAAGTTGATTGCGAGTTGGGTGTCACGCTTGCTCCCTTTGGATCAAAAACACATTCGACTGAACATTTCCAAAGCCCTATATTAAAAAAATGTTTTTATGTTAGGCTCAAAACTTTTTAGACTACTTCTAGTAAATCATCTTATTTGTGATCATATGAATTGCAACTCTCAACGACAGCTGTGAGTAACACCTGTCAACCGCCCTTTTCAGTACAAATATATCATCATTAATGAAATTTGCTAATAAAGCGTAGATTGGCACACCCACTATTGAATAATAAGCCGTGATGATATATTTATTTATGTATTCAAAGTGTAACAGAAATAAGTACATTAAATTTACTTAATGTCCAACCGGTATATTATTATTTATCATAATAACCCTGCGTTCAGGGTATTAATATAATAAATAATGTCCACTGGCATTGAGTTATTGTTATGGCAATGTTGTCAAGTAATTGATATTGACAGTGGAATAATGTCTAAAAAGTCTGATGTGGCCAGCACATTACCTTCCGTCAGTTATATGAGGCATTTACGAAAATTCTACCGGTGGACTGTTACCGGTAAACAGCTGTTTATCAGGTTATAGCTGTAGAGTATAGGAAATATTGGTTCGATATTTAGTATACTATACTTGTAAAAAAACGTAAAAACTTTAAACTTGTATAATCTAAATAAAAAAACACAAATGAATTTAAAACGGAAAACGAAAATCGAAAAACACTTTATTTTTTACTTGACAACATTCAACTGTTGTCCGGTCACTTGACCGAATATTCATAAAATATGTGGTTGCTAGATGTAGCTGTAACATAGCTACCGGAATCGATATTTTCAGAACGCAAGTGGTAAATAGGGTAGATCTATAACCTATAAAATAATTGAAAATATAAAACAGGTTAGAAATTTGATGTTGTAGAGTTTTACTTTCAACACATTTCTACTTTTAACGCGCTCTTCACTTTGCATCACTACCTTTTTTTGAGATTAGATTCTTCATGAATCCGGTAGATGGATCTGGTAGATATTGTACAATTTTCGAACACGGAAACTTTTTACCACTCGTGTTTTCGAACACAGTCGGTAGATGCGGTATCTACCGGTAGAATTTTCGTAAATGCCTATGTATTTTCTATAAAATCCATACAGAATGTTCCTTGCAAAATATTCTAAATTTCTTGTATGTATATTACCTTTCGACAGTTGTCTGTATTTTATACAAATTCCATACAGAAAGTTTCGAGCAAAACGATCTTATATTTCGAGTAAAATATACAAATATACTAGGAATATGACACTGACATCATTCAATCAGAATTTTCTTAATATAGTAGATGTTTCTACCATAGCTGGCTAATTTATGAAATTTTATTTCTTTATAATTTTATAACTCTATATCTCCAATTAATATGAAGTATAAAATGCAGTCAAATCGTATAGAGAATTCAATGTTCTTTAATATTTTTAATAACATTAGATATGAAAAAATGATATTTATCATAATTTTTTCAAGAAAAACTGTTAAAATCTTCAAACGAGGGTACTTTCGGGTGACCAATTATAACCAAAATCTAATCAGGTCTTCATATGGATGCAAAGAAGAGGAATACGAAAGAATTATAATTTTTGGAATTGTAGTACACACACACACACACACACACATACATACATACATACATACATACATACATACATACATACATACATACATACAGACATCATCGTAAAAATAGTAAAATCGTATTCTAGGGACCTTAAAACGTGCTTTTTCATTATAAACTCACCACCGAATTTTTTGATCAAAGACAATACCCTCCTTATCTAAGGGTGATGGAAGGTAAAAAAACAAGCAGAAGTATTCATAATAGCCTACCTACTTTGCAAATTTTATTAAAACTTTCTGTTCCGTAATTCGTAGAATATTAAAAAATTATGGTAAGACATTAAGCATTGAAGACACCTCGGGAGTTAAACGGATCATAATTTCTTCGGCCAACGTACATACTTTGGGCCAGAGACCCTCTGAAAGTACGAGCCCAAACTCGTATTAGTTGGGTAGGTTTATATTTTCAACAAATTATAAAATCTACATAAATGGTAAGAAAATTGTACAAAATTCTTTCGGCTACTTTAAATATAGACTTAAAATCTTAAAAAAAAAAACCGTGGGCTGAATGACTGGTGATAATAGTTCAACCGGTATTGTAAGGGTCATCTTCTAGACCAGAATTAGCTTCTTCCGAGACCCTGTAATTTTGGCACAATGAAAATCAACTTCGTAAAAATCCAGACTGCGTACAGTAAAACCCACGTTGCAAGACATATGGGACAATACTCACTGAAAAATGTGCAGGATTAGGGATTCAATGCCTAATAGAATTAAAGCTTGTATTAATAGTAAAGGCGATGTAACCTCGGATATAACCCAATATTAAATGGCGGAATACTTGAATAACAAATTCAGTTTTTATAAGTTTAAAATCTATATTTTAAACTAGTCGAAAGAAATTTGTAGAAAAATCTCAACATTTGCGTAGGTATTATAATTTGTTTGTTGAAAATGTTAACCGGCCCAAGTAATATGAGTTTGGGCTCATATACTGTTGACCTCAGACATTATTGTCCTTATAACAATAAATTACTCTTATGTTTTTTGTATAGTAATTAATAATAATCGTAATTGTGGTAACAAGCCAGGGCCTCTATTCTCGAATCTAAACGTATATGTTTGCGACGTTCGAAACGTATGAAATGAGATTTTGATATTCTCCAGCGTCCGTTTCATGAACGTATATGTTTCTAAACGTACAATTTTCATTCGTTTGACGACGGGTGGGGACTAACCACTCGTTCAATGAATTTTCCATACGTTTATATCTAAGTGCAATAGTGTTATACAAAAAATACTATACTGTGGGGAATAACTCTATTATAAAATTATTTAGTGATGAATTATTCTGTTGTAATTTAATATAAATTCTTAATTTAATATAATATATGTGTAATAGAAATATGATAAAAGTATTCAACCCGACTGTAATTTATTATTCCTAAGAAAAAAATTAATATTTAACTTTCGTTTGTATTAGAGCTCTTTATAAGTAAAAGTAATATCCTGCCAAATGGACATTTTTCTGGCATTATTAATTGAAACAATAACTGTGAACTTGTTTATTACAACAAATGATATTTTGATTTACACTTAATAATATTGATTACAAGAATGAATCCAATAAAGCAAATTGTATATTCAAGATTAATTTTTTGGTGTTCATAGATGAAATTTAAATTCATGAAATGATCCTTTTCCAAGGCTCCTCCGGAGGCTGTGGTCACAAAGGAAAATAAATGTATATTGTAAAAAGTACACAGTATCTTAAATATTTTTCTTATATGTTATATTTCTTTGCATAGCTTATTGTACCAAGTCTAAAATCAATCAGTAAATACATTTCATATGTTTATACATATATAGATCTTCCTCCAGTTTTTCTAGTCTTTTTTGATATAGGGATAACATTTAACATTATTATTAAATATTTTCGATTGCTTTTTTGTGTCTAAAAGTCGAATTAAATTTTCCACGTTCTAATAATTATTATTTTCTGCTCTTCAGAGAAAAGAAATATTTTATTTCGGCATTTTTTTTCATGTTTACATAAAATTGTAGGTTAGTGTATATCAATGTCAACATGTCAAATTTCGATATTTAATCAAACGCATGGAGCGTGGTGCGTTTACACACCATACGTTCATGAACGCATACGAATGCAAACGAATGATTTGAAGAATTGAGGCCCTGGCCTCATTACTTCAGACAGTCTTCGAAGTGAATTAGAATCGAGTCTCTGTATTCAAATTACTGACAAATGAAGGTTCTTACAGATATCGAAGTATGAATATCAATGCATTTAAGAAGAATTACACTTTTGGATGACGACATGAAAGATTAATGCTGTATATTATCTACATTATAATATCTTGATTGCCGATTGCTATAAATACATAGGCGTACCTGTATCAATAAATCATAGAAAACATATCTCGATTGATAGGTTAGGAGTCGATGACAGTGTAATATTTTAATTATGATTCAGCGATAGGTCATTCGTTCAGGCGCTTTCGTGACGAAGCGTAAGAAACAAAAACCAGAAGGCTCGATTTATCTCCCGCATAATCAGTTGTGGCCGAGACACCACCAGCCCTAAATGTGCGCGATCGTAGAAAATTTCTGGGGCGGTGCTTTCTGTCACTTTTGCTACCAACTGCTGCTTTTTACAAACGTATTTGAATAATTAGGTGTATTGTTTTGTCTCTTCCCACTGACGAAATTTCTTCTTTATGACAAATATTTTTCTCTGAAATTTATTAAAATTTTATGCTTCAGTGAAATAATGTAGCCTTTTACTGAAAAGCTTTGTATATTTCAATCGTTTTCGTACTAATTAAGCATTTTTTTCTGTCTTTTAAAAGTTACATTGTTTATTTTATCATTTAGTGTATAAAATAATTGCTTCCAACTGACAGGTGTTATTTTTTTCTTTTTTATTAACTAGGTTTGCACTCTAACCAATGAAAGAACAGAATTTACATCCCTCTCTAAACCAACGCTATATTCATTATCTTATGTAAAATGAATTGAAGTAAAAATCAAAGTAGCTGATTTCTGGTGACAGATTTGTAAACGTAGCAAATGGGAAAACGTCACTTTTTATCATTTGTTGGTGTAGTTTATTTTGACTACACAACTCATCGGAAAATAGACCAATCATATAACTCAATTTTTCTTAGTTACGCTGTATAACATCGGTTATTTGCGTTGCTAAGTTGTATTTCACGAAACACTAGTGGTGTTTCGGTTCGCAAACAAATTAATAATATGTTATCATATCATCCATGGATATAAATGAAAAAGTAATATTTTTGACATTTCGTAAAAATATAGTTGGTTAATTGGTTGTATACTCTTAACATATACAACTCGAGCTTGGAATATCATCTGAATATATAGTTTGCGGACTTCACGTGTTACCTGAAAACACATCTAGTCTTCTCGGATGTATATTTGATTATGTTCGAACTTCTTGTTGTATAACTATTGAATATGAATGACATTTTGAACTAAATCGTTTTCATTTTACACTTCAAAAATGACAAAATGGCGGTCAAATAGGAGGATTTGTCGTCGTCCGACCTGCCATCTGCAGTTCATTTTTTTTCTCCTATAAGAATAATTACTTTCAGTTTTACTGAAATGTTTTGTCATATGGTAGAATTCAATTTCATGAGTTGATGAAAGGTTATATCATTATATAGGCTGAAATATACCGTAAGAGTTCGACAGTCTTGGAGTCATACTCGACGAATGGTTGAAGAGAGAATGAATTATTTTAAATATTATGAAATTTAAAAAACATCTTTTAATTTCACTCATAAATTTATAAGCCAATCCAAATTCAGGATTCTACCTAGTTACCAAGTTTCATTTTGACAAAACACCGTCACAAAAATTTTATCGCACCCTTTAAGCCAATAAGATGTCGTATTTTTACAAGTAAGTGAGTTTTGATAAGCGGAATTTTTTTGACGTTTTAGAAACATATTGTTCACATACCTGTGAAAGTGTGTATATTTTCAGTGTTATCAGTTTTTATTAAAAACGAGTCGATTCGGACAGGAATTTATTTAAAACGTTGAAAAAGCAAACTTAAATATAACACCTCAAAACACAATAAAAATTAGAAGATTTTTGTCAAGAAAAAAATTAATAAATGATTACCTGATTTTTATTTTGGAAATAGTTATCCGAATACCATTCGTGGTTAAATTTTATCCTGGAAAAATTTTCCGATTGCTTTATTCGAGCCTGTAGCCAATTTATCTCGTGATATTGATAAAAATCACTCGTTTGACAACTCGTGATTTTTTTGTCAATGTCACTCAATAAATAGCTAGGCAACCAGCTCTCGTAACAATCTGAAAATTTTTCCGGCAAAAATTTACCACTTATGATATTATATATGAAAATTTTTCAATTATTTTTCAATTATAAGACTAACTAATGTGCGTATTTCACGGATATAGAATATAGGACTATAAAACAGAATTTCCCAAAATATCATTAAAGTATTATTTACTTCGCGATCTTTATGTTACATCTTGAACACCAAGCAGAACAACGCGTCTGCTAAAGTATTTTTCAGTCTCACCATTCATGAGTATACAATAGCAACGTCCACTAAGCAGATCCTGCACTGACACGAGACACAAAGAAAGAAAGATTCTACATAATATATTGCGTAGGTTATCCAAATGTAAAAATATTGTACCTATCATTTTTTCATATAAAAGTCATATTAATTCAAGTAATGTAAAGTAAATACAGAAAAATTGCTTCTACGGACAGGTAACAAATGACAAGTGATAAAAAATACAATTTCCACACATCACCACATCAACTTAATGTATATTAAATCCCTGAAATTTTATTAAAACATAAATTCATACTGAGTTGAAACCATTATTTTTTTTATTTCTGCATGATGTCTTTGCATTTAAAAGACTTCTGATGTTTTTCTTTGAGAACTGTTCTCTAAAGCACAGTCATAAAAATATAAATTGAGTAATTTCTAATTTGCGTAAACAGTCCCCGAAGGTATAATATCCAGTAAAGGTCGTTTTGGGTTTTAAATTTTGATATTTTATAATCTTCTTTTGTTTATTTTATCTTCCTCCACAGTAAAATTAAATTATTTTATCTTTACTAACAATCGCGCAAATTCTGTAAGAAAGTTGTTAAGTTTTATCAACATTACTATAGTAAATAGCCACTAATAACAGCAAACAATGAATAAAACGTGAAAATGACAGGCTTTACATTTGTTTCTATTGGTTAATTTTTTAGCAATGTTACTAAGACTTAACAACTTCCTTACAGAATTTGAGTGATTATGTACTGAAAACAATATCATAACGATATATTACCCATTGCTGATTGTTGCTTGTGCCAATCTGCTTTTTACGTAGATATCGGTAATGGTGATGATTTTTGTAATGGTTTGATATATTTTTATTGCATACTTTTTTTTTACTAGACATCAGCGCATGAATGCCCATAGCTGTTATAGAAAAAGAGCCACACTAATAATTTTTGTTCCATAAGCAATTGGAAATTTTTATTTTAGTCAGAATCAGCCGAAAATTATTTTGTTAATTACACTTTAATTACGTGAGGTAAGGGGTACAGGGAAAAATTATATATATATATATATATATATATATATATATATATATATATATATATATATATATATATATATATATATATATTATTTTCGTTCCAAAACAAGAAATAAACTTTTTTAAGTTCAATTTTGTTGTTTCAAATATTATAATTTATTTTACTTTAATACATGAATACTACAGCAATATTGCTTTTGATTTAAATTACAACAAAACAAAAAACTGTGCTCATTTAAAATATGAGAGATTTATTAAACTTAAATTACTTCATAATATCGCTAAATTTTCGGAAATTATGACTTTTGACAGTTAAAGTAGTAAGGACACGCAGTAGTAATAATTGCAGAATTATCCGCCTGGTAAACGCCCGCACGGTACAAATATGTCATTATTATAACCGATATCTGCGTAGAAAGCATATTGGCACACTCAGCAATGGATAATATGCCGTGATGATATATTATACGAGCAGAAACCTTTTCGAGAACATATTTTGAATCCAGATTAAGTAGAAATTTAAACAATTAAATGTAAAATAACGAGCAAAATGCTAATGATATGAAAATACATTATAGAATATCCGGCTTTAGATGAAGACAAATAAAGCAAAGTATTTTTATTGATGAGACTTGAAACTCCCACTCTAATCCGGTTACCATCGATTCATTTCAGAATTCAACGTTTATTAAACGCTTGATTAGACACGGACATATTTCCAGGGGATTTCAAAAATAAAATCCCTAAAAATAAATACCTACGTGTAATTTCCAGTTCGTGCACGAACCAGCATAATCCCGTTTCCCTCATTTGCCAGTGTCCGGATGACATGTCTGATTAAATTTACCGTAAAGGATATTCTAACCGCGCCGCAGTCGGTCTGCTCTGCTGCCTGTCCTATGTACAAAAGCAGACATTAAAAAGCTTTTAAAAATGTTTGACAACTAATGAAGCGCTTGCCCAAGTGGCCCACAGAATTGCTCGTTCCATCCAGATAACGTAACTTTTAAATTCACTTTTCATTACTTATTTTATGAAGTAGAATACTGCTTTTGGTTCAAATGGACCGGTTTCGAAACCGACCGGAGACAACTTGAAAATTGATCCCTATTTCTAAATCGTACAAAAGTGACCATGTGGTGCTACTTTGAACTTTGAAGACATTTTTGACATTTAACGAAGTGATACCTGATAAGCGCCCTCTATCGTATCAGTGAATAAGTTAGATTGGCGGCTTTGGGAAATAATTGGTGACGATATATATATATATATATATATATATATATATATATATATATATATATATATATATATATATATTATATATATTTTGTTATTTTACGCCAAGTTGCAGTACTGATGTTAACATTTTAATGTAAAATAACTAAAGTTGATATTGTCAATTTGAGGAATACTAAAAAAAATGTATAACCAGATCTTAAACCTAGAACGCTGAACTTCGTAAATTTTATGACGGCGATTTTTATTTTTGATCGCAATCTTACGGATTCGTTAGGTACCGAGTTCTACGTCTCGCTATTCTCTTAGGCAGGGTTGCTGATTACTTCGAAGGTATTGGTTGATTTTTTATTGTGACGTGTAAGCAGCTATAATATCAGAGTCGTAAATTTTACGAAAGGTTAGTCTTAATGTGACTAATGTTATTAATATACCATACAAAATTTTAGATTAGTATTATGCGAATCTAACTTGTAGTACTTACAGGTTATTACTAAAGAATATGTCTAAAAATTGGAAAGCAAACAACCTTCTAACACAAGCCGAACTTGAGAAAATTTCAGAAAATTTGATTTTAGAATCGGATGACGACAGCACACTGGAAAGTGTGAGTGAAACTGAGTATCTCGTAGAATTGGAGGATTTTGAGTTTAGTGTAACTAAATACGACTCTTCGGAGGATGATAGCAGTTTTTGGTGATGCCTTGGCTATAACAACAAATCAAAATACCTACTTTTCAGCGCTCACTCCGTGACAGTATTAGTCAACTCCTAGAATAGACAGTACCAAAAGACGGACAGGTATTTATAGAAGAGGAAACAATACCTAATAAGCCTAAGAGTATCACTTGTGCGAGTTGCCCATAAAAGATTTACTTTTTGTCAAAATGTAATATACCATTTTATAATGAGCACCGAGCGAAATTTGTAAAACTTGTACTTAATGATAATATATTACTGTCTTTATCTTCAATAAATGTGTTTCATAGAAGTTTGCAAAAAGGAAAAAGTCATGAAATTTAATAAAAAACAAATTCGTATAATTCACGATGCTTAGTCTTAATAATTTGTAGAGATTGAGTGGTAGGCACTTGATGAAACATATTGATTATTATATGAATTAAGGTTAAAAATAAAACACTTGGTTAAGTTTCACAGTTTATTAATTGTTCGACGATCGTTTCGACCTTGCGGTCATCATCAGGTTAACTATTACAAATTTACAAAATGTGCATTCTTAAATACTAACTATCTCTATGGGGGAATACAATGTTTAAGCGCCTCCCCGTTGTTAAACATTGTATTCCCCCATAGAGATAGTTAGTATTTAAGATTGCACATTTTGTAAATTTGTAATAGTTAACCTGATGATGACCGCAAGGTCGAAACGATCGTCGAACAATTAATAAACTGTGAAACTTAACCAAGTGTTTTAGCTTAGTCTTAAGTTGTATTAGAAATATATTTAGCGTTCTAGTGTTAAAGAAGAACAAGCAAGTAAAGTTAACTATTTTTAAGAATAAAACAAAACTAAAATTATTGTTCATGTGATTTAAATCAAATATGGCTCGTAAATATGGGACAAAAATAAGTACCGGTAACTCAAAAGTGTGTTAGATACTAAATTGCTCAAGTATTTATGAATTTGCATACGAACGAGAGGTGCAACAAAAATAGAGCGACTTTATGGGAAACTTATGTTTACTTTAAACAAGTTATATGGACAATTTTCTACGACTGCAAATGTTTACTTATTGTTATAGAATGACAGCTTTTTTGCTTTACTGCTAGGTTATATGGCTGATGGAACAAAATCTACAGAAAGCTAAATTCAGCCCGTGCTTAATAAATCAGTTGTTAGTGATTACTAGCTTCACGCCATGTCCAGTATGTCCGAAACCACAGCTTGACAAGTTGTGATTTCAGATGTTTTTAGCGCCATCGAAACCAATACGTCATGTCATATTTTAACAACAGGTGTAAACAAACAGTATTATGTTATTGAATTATTTGTTCAATAGCCTTTATTATTTATAATAGTTTTCATTCTTTGTGGCATCGAAATAGGTAAATTATCTATGATTCTGTGGTCTACAGAATTTCATTCATCCGTTATCTTTATAAATAATTGTTCAAATTTATTAATATTAGTTTCTATAATTGTTTTGTTAACGATTTTCCATAGATAGAGAGATTTCCACATTTATAAAGTATAAAATGAAAAAATAAGAATGGACAATATTGTAGATAAATTAAATACTTTTTTACAAAGAAAAACTGTTCCACGTGAAATTTTATAAAGCTGACGCCTATAAACCAGAATAAAAAGTGCTGCATTCACATATTTCACTGGAAGGAAACTTTGATCCCATGAATTGCAATAATACTTTTTACTGGATCGTATATAATACTTTTTCTAAGGCATTAATGAAAAAGCTTGAAAGAAATATTAGACATTTATGCATCTAGCTGCAAAGCAATAACCCTACAAAAACATTTCAATGCAAATTACAAATTATAATCATTTGACATTATATTCAAAAACAAAGATGCAAAATATCGTATTTCTCTTTATAGAGGTAGAAATATAGAGGAATAAATAATTTTACAAATATGCAAAGCACAGTACTAGTGCTTTTGTTTGTAATATTAATGCATAGTGTGCAATTTCAAGAAAACATTTGTGTTTATAGGACCAATTTTGCAAATGCATTTGCAGATGACATTTAGTTAATGCTGCAGTTTTCGTTGCAGTATCACGTTGCGAATGTTTTCGTCGTTAATGTTAATAATAGGTTATATTTTAAAATAATGTGGTGGATATAAACGTGAGATATTATGGCAACATATTATGTTAGAAACATATTCATCTAGTTGAAACATTTTTGTTGTAAGGTGGTGAAAAATGGTTTGTAGAGAATTGAGGAAGGTTTTGCCGGTGTCACATAGTTAACATTCCGGCTGCGGGTTTGGGTTGGGTAGGGTGCTGCCGTGGGTTGGACTTGGAGTATGTACCCGGTTTAGCCTCAGCTCACTTCATGAAAACGGTCTGTGTTTATTAGGGTGAGCGTAAGCTTTACAAGATTTTACCTATCTAAATTTTCTTCTCTGGATTTCATTAAGTTACAATTCTACATATGTGGAGGATACAGAGTGATTCTAAGTGGTACTTACATACGCTTATTATAAAGTAAGTATCAAACCTTGCCATAGAATTTAAAGAAATACATAATTTACAGCGGTTTTACACTAATTGTAATGAAATAATATTCCGTTCACGTACCATATTTACAAATTACCACGGTAATATGTATCAATCCAAATACCTGACAAATATACTAGGCTAGTGAAAATAAATCATAGACATCATTGGAGTTGTCATATTTATTTTACTGGTGCTCGATATGAAGTTCAGTACTTAAAAATTTGAATTTCGAATGGGGTTTTCTACTATTTGAATTGCAATTTGTTTTGTTTAAAATGTAAAAAATTTGTAGTTTTAGAAAGTCCATATTGTTATTCGTTAAGTTTAAGCCGTAATATTTTTTTAAATACTCTGTAGTGACGTAGATATAGAGATGATTTTGTCATTAAACAGTGGACTTTGCTAATAATTGTAGTCAAATATTATTATTATTTGTGTCCAAACCATATACATAATATAAATAATTAATACACAATAAATATATAAAATATTACAACAAACATTTCTCACTCCTTAGATATTGAAGTGACCGATTTTCGGTAGCGAAATACCGTATCCGGACCACATTATATTATAACCATATAAATAGTCAAATTTGAAAATTATGGAATTATATGCATTGCTCGGCATTAACTAGGACGGAGAGGATGCATCTTCTCTGAAGATTCTCTTCATGCCAGGCAAAAAACCATCCACAAAAACTGACAGAGAAGTGGCCTATCTAAATAGTATTTATCCAAAAAATTGCACAGTTTATAGCAGCTGCTGTTGCCTTAGTTAGATCTTCTCTCGTGCATTCCTCTCCTAAGTTGGCGCACGTGAACAGGTGGGCCATTGTTTGTTCTTGACCACAATGACATAAAGTGGGTTCTGCTTGGTACCCCCAGTTGAACATGTTTACTGTACATTTTCCTACTTGACTTCGTAGACGATTTAACGATTTCCGAATGGACCATTTCTGATCATTACTTGGTGGTAGTTTCTTATTTGTAAGGATATCCATATCTTCTGGCTTTAATATCTTATCCCACATTAAGCGTCTTGTTGCAGTCTTGGTCTCTATCATTGGATGCACTGAATTGTATCTAGATTTTAGACGTGACCGAGGTGGTTCTTGACCGAACATTGGATCATGTAACTGTTTGGAGCGCTCTACCAAATTGGCCGTTGACCATCTAACTTTAGGTGGGGCTATGCCGTTAAGAAGGTATAATTGTTTAACTGGTGTTGGTTTTAAACAACCAGTAATTATACGGCAAGTTGATATTTTTCAACACTTATGATAGTATATATATATATATATATATATATATATATATATATATATATATATATATATATATATATATATATATATATATATATATATATAGGTAAATATGTTAAAATAACTATTATGGTCAATAAGTGAAAATATACTAACAGCCTATGCCATTCAACATATCTTACACTTTGATACCAACTCATGGAATATGGTGTAGCATCATAAATTTAAACAAATGTAATTTGGTTTACTGCCGTTGTTTTTTAGTTGTTATTTTTTGAAGCATTTATGTACTTGAAAATGGATTCCGTACTTAAAAAAGGTGAAAGCAAAAGACTTGAAAGCAATGATATTTTGGAATAGAGTAAATATGTGACGTAAATATAAAGATGAGAAAATGGTTTTAAAAACTCGATTATTTTAAAAATTTATACTTTTTGTTAGTTTTAATACCAAATTTTAATATAAACAACCCATATTCTAATTTGTTACTACGGTAGAGAACCTCATAAAACATTTTAGAATTAGTGAGGTTCGAACGTCTTGCACTAACGTAACTTAAATTTTAAGCATTCTTTTAATTGACAATGATACATTCAAACAAAATTTCAAATCAATTATTATTATGGTTGAAAAAATTAGCAAGGCCTTGGTGATGCAGAATGTTTTTTTTTTATTTTTTTATATAATTAAAAAAAACGGACGTTTCGAACCTTAGTGGTTCATCATCAGCGTATTACAAAATGATAATGTAAAAAAGTAGTAATTGTTCAATAACAATTTGTCAAAAAAAATTTTTTTTTAGTTCTGCAGGTAAACCCATAAGTTAAAGATGGGTTTTTATCAAGTTGTATTGCAGTTAATATATTCTTATATTTTTAATAAAAAAATTTTTTTTTGACAAATTGTTATTGAAAATTAACTACTTTTTTACATTATATTTTGTAATATGCTGATGATGAACCACTAGGGTTCGAAACGTCCGTTTTTCTTTAATTATATAAGAAAAATTTAAAAAAAAACATTCTGGATCACCAAGGCCTTTCCCATTTTTTCAACGATTTCCCAGCTGATCCTTCTCGACTCAACTCAACAATTATTATTATGCATTGCTATCAAAATTTCGATCTAAATTTTTTGGTTGAGTCGCTTCAACTTTAAGGCTTGAGTGAGTTGTGTGCGACTAGGTATTAGTCTAAAAAACTTCGTTTTCATGATCTGTTACTAGCGAAATATTAAAGCAAAAAAATTAATTCTAAAATATAAAACATAAAAATACTAGCAATTCTTACGATGTCGTCAGATATATCAGGTGTTAAGAAACTAACTACATCTTTGGAAAAGTTTATTGTTTCTTATAACAAACTTCGTTGTCCTTTTATTCGACAAAGCACAAACCGAATTTACAATGTTGAAATAAATCCACTTGTCAAGTAAAATCAACAGATATAACTATTGATAATTACGTACGTTTTCGTTGTTGCCTCTAAAATTTTTAATATTGACGTGGAATTAACCCCATAAGTTTTTTGGCTATTTGATTTATTTGAAAATATATACGTGTTTCGGTAGTGAATGTAGAAAATTGGTGTATTAAAATTTTGAAAGTTTTTCAATTATTACTTGTATAAATGCTGAGATACTTCAACTATGTATCATAAGACATGTATTTTTACGTTTAATATTTAATTTCTTTAGAAAGCCAATATGTATAATTACTAATAATAGACAATAAATTGCGGGTGACCTAGCAATACCTCCTATGTGATTTTAGGTAATTTTTTCAGGAACCTTTTAAAATTTAAATTACAGTGTAAAATAGAGATGCAAAACCCATATTTTCGAAGAACACGACAGATAGGATATATTGCCATGTCACCCGCGAATTGTTATTAATACGAGAAAGACAGATAGAAATATACTTACATATACAGGATGTTTCTCGGATATGGGACACCTCGATTATTTTCTTTATTATTGGGAATAGAAGAAAATCATTCAAATAAAAGTTGTTGTAGATGGAGAGCGACATTCACTTATTAAAAACTAATTTTTAACGAGTGGTTCTCAAACTAAACTCAAAGTTATATTTTCTTAAATAGGATGCTATATACTTTTAAACTCATTGGATAGAGTTTTTTTTTTCTGAACTCAGCCATGTAATCATTTAATATCCTTACATTACAAAAATATTGAGAGAAATGCAATTGTAATTTATAAAAACTTTATTTTTATATTTATTTTTCAGTAGGTTATTCATGAAAAAAAAACTTAAATTAAAACGAAACAAATATTTGCAAATAACTTTATAAATAGCAAGAATAAGAATTATGCACTAAATAATTCAAATTTACGGATAGCAGTTTTTGTTTTTCAGATATAGCCAACTGAAAAATAAATATAAACATAAAATTTATATAAATTTTAATTGCATTTTTCTCAATATTTTTAATATGCAAATATATAAAATGTTTACATAGTTGAATTCAGAAAAAAATACTCTATCAATAAATGAATGTCCTCCTTGATCTACTACAAGTTTTATTGGAATGATTTTCTTCTATTCCCAATAAAAAAAAAAAATACCGAGGTGTCCCGTATCCGAGAAACACCCTGTATAGAAAGGTTTTATTTCATTAAGAGCAAATATAATTTTAAACAAACTTTTTAACCTTTTAGCGAATGAATAATTTAGATCAGTAGTTTCAATTATTCGTCTCAACATATTGATTTATTTGGATTTGTGATAGGTACTTGCTTTGTGTGTTTCTGTGAGAGGTTAACTTACCTATGTTTCTTTTCTCAATCCGGAGTTCGTTATGTTTTTAAAGTAATAAGAATGTGTTAATTTTGATTTAATTTTATACAGGATGTTTCAAAGAAAGTGCAAAAAAAATTAAGGGCATATAGTACTAACCAAAATGAGTGAAAAAAGGTTAATCAAGAAAGGTCTGATCTTCAGCTGTTTCCGAGAAAAACGAAAAATCGGAGAAAAACTGACGTAGATACTGATCTAACAAAATTTTGTGTGTGTCAGTAAATAGATTATAAAAAATAATAAAATTGTATATGAAATATTTTTCTCCATTTCTAATAGTTAGGAAGTCAATTGAAAATTGAATATTGGCAAGGTCGCCACAACATTTAATATAGTACAATTATTTGATGTTAAAAAAACAAAAGCACATTTAAGATGATCTCCGAAAGGTAAACAAAAAGTCTCATTTAATCAAAGTCGTAACTCTTATAGTTTTTGAGATAGCAGAGGTAAACCCCGTATAAACTCATTTTTCACTGCCTCATATCTCGGTTACTATTGAAGGTCGGACCCATGTTGATAAAGCTTTTTTTATTCATTTTGGTCAGTACTATATGCCCTTAAAAATTTTACACTTTCTTTGAAACACCCTGTATACACTAATATAGAATTATAATTTTTCATATATTGATACTGTAACCTAAACTAAAAAAAGATTTAACAATCAGGCATTATAAAACAGGATGTAGTTTCTTAAGTTTAAAATCGGCATTTCAGCTGCGTTGTTGAGTTCACCACGAGGGTCTCTAAAAACCTAGTACGTATACACTTAAAAAACAGTGTAATCTGTAGTTTCATTGAGATTTTAGGTAAAATATGAATATGTGTCCCAAGAAGTATACAAAAAAACTTTCGTTTCCTACCGTAAAACGTTCAAATCTGATGTAAAAACTGTTTTACATAACATGTCTCCAAATCGCTCCAGAAGAAGTTTTCTGGGCAAATGCACACTCTTATATCTTGTAAAAATAAATAGTTATCATTATATTACTAAAATTCAAAAAATCTATTTTAAATATAAATTTATTAATATTTTATATAAAAACTGTATTTTGAAACAGCATGCCAAATTTCAATTCTTAATTATTAACAGAAGCTGATATCTAAGACTTTTACTTTTTTAATTGTTATAAATAATATATAATTAAATCGGAAAAAAAATAATGTTGAGAATATTCACAAAGCCTATGGTTAATATATTATAATTTAAAATTTTTCCTTTCATACTTGTCATTAGACATCAATGAAGTTGAACATTTCTGCAAATGCGCTAAAATGGGTGTCATATATTGTCATTATTTTTTTATTATAATTAATTTAAAAATATGAAAATTAGTATAATTACTTATAAATGTATAGTACATAATTGAAAGAGTGTTTCATATTTGAATTTTTTTAAGCATGTTATTTAGTTTGAAACTCAGCTGACTAAATTCTCAAATGGATAGTAGTAGCAGTCCTCGTTACACTATGCTCGATCTGCACTGCAAAGTGAAAAGAGCTACTTTCAACCCTTAGTACAAAAATAACTATTATAATTAAATATTATCTTTTTCTTATTGCATTATTTTTGGAAATCCCCATTCCAATCGAAATAATAATTTTTTACATATACCTATAAACGCATTGTATATTGTATTGAAATTCGTATGTTAAATAGCTAGATATTTGCAAATAAAAATATCAAATTTTGTAGGAAAATAAGTCGTACAATGTGGCAGATCGCTTTTGCTGGCAGCAGTAGGGTACCGCGATCTACGTCATCGTTGCCGTCAGCTCATTCGGTAGGAAGGAGATATGTCAATCAAAACTGCCGATCTATATACGCGTCGTGATTACATCTTGATACCTTTACGGCTGCTATGGTCGGATGGGGAAAGTAATTTCAACTGATTTTCCATTTTTCCCCATCTGGTGGAACGCCGACGTCGAGCGATGAGCGTCGCGTCGATCGCTCGTGTGTCATTTCATTTGTGAACGTGTGACGCGTCGAAACGCGAACGTTCACCACGGCCTGTGCAAGTACCGCTATCTTTACAGTTCATGCAGGAAATTGATTTCGGATATGATTGCTCTTCGTTCATCGTTTATGTTCAACGTTTTTTACTTGCAAACGAGGGCTGACGTCACTTGTGGCTGTGATGATAGATTTATGCATTTACAGCACTTGTCGTTTGTCCAAAAATAGAAACAGATTGCATTTCAAACCACAAAAGAACTCATTCACTTTTGATTATTCTCTTTTACAAGTTTACTAATTTTAAGGTAATAGTAACCAATTTTATTTTTATTTTAATGGTATCGTGTATTTTATGATGGGCCTGATATATGTACTGAGAGTGTATTTTTATTTATACTTCTAAATAATTTTAATAATTTTTAAATGCAATTGGAACTACAACAAATTACAATTTTCGAGTTTTCAGTTTTACAGTATAGTTGTAAGATATCTTTCCAAACAATACTGTCTGCAATAGCATTCTGTTTTCGTTCCTTTAAATGCAGCACCATATGTCTTCGTTATAATACAAAATACGCCTACAAAATAATACTAAATTACAATAAGCGATTTTGGAAAAGTCAAAAAACACAGCTATACTCTGTTACATGATGTATTTTAATGAATGTTACGGTAAAAAACACACAATAACAATTGGCTTCATTTCTGTGTTAAAAATTATCAGATTTTCTGTGTTAAAATATGCGTGTTACAAATAACATAAATTTTATGTCAATTTTACATTTTTAGAAATTTGAGCTTGGTGTTAAAAAATTCGGTTTAAAAGTCTTTTCAAACACACAGAAATATGTGAAACCAAAATAATAAATAACTTAATGTCAAACTTTAAAATAACACTGAATTCTACACACAATAGTGTTATAGTGACACAGTTCTGCGTAAAACTAACACCGAATAAGCATTATCAGACTTGCATATCACGCAGTTTGGCAGATTTTTCTAAAGAATATTGGTCGCATCCATGTAAGTACTTCACTAAATCGTTTTTACAGTATCCTTTATTTATGTATATAGTTTCAGTGTCGTTAAAATTGAAAATGTAATTCTTGAAGGTATGGTTTCCGGACAGAAATAAGATAGAAGTGTTGTGATGCAAGGTGCAAGAGATAAAAACTTTGTTATTTTTTGATTATATATATATATATATATATATATATATATATATATATATATGTATTTGTAGGATATGTGTAATGTATTATTTATGTATTAATTATAGAAATTAATTTTATACTAAATAATGTAAAATATATACATTTTTGTGCAACCGGACGCGAAATAAGCATTTTGCAGCCGCAATACAAGCCGCAAAATTAAATTTCGCGACCGTTGTTATGGTAGCGGCCGCGAAATTAGGTAAATAATGACTTTGACACTTGAAAATTGCATGGTTTTGTTTATCAAATTTTAATCCCATAGCCACCGTGAAAGTTAACTTTCTATATACGATGAAACTGTTTAAAATTAATAAAATTTGTAATTACATATTGTTTACGGTTGCACAAAAAATATTGTGTACACCTTGTCCGCGAAATCCTTTAGCGCCCTCGAGATTGTCTTGCCTCGGCCGCAAGCGGCCTCGGCGACAATTTTTCTCTCGGTACGCTAAAGAGTGATTTCGCGGCCTTGATATACAAATAACTATTAAAGGTTTTACGGAAATATATGTTACAAACAACACCGGCAACATTTAAATTTTACAGTACTGAATGTTAAAATCAAGTAAAATTTATATTAAAAATAACACAGAATTAACACTAATACATATAAAAAAACATAAAATTGTTTTTTTCAACAATTTTCTTTTATATCATCTTTCTTTGCACAGTTTATAGTATTATTATTTGAATACTGACCTGTGTTAATGTGATACACGTAGAAAAATGTAAATTTTTAACACATTTCTGTGTGGACCAAATGGGATTCAGAGCGGTATTAAATTATGTAACTATACTCCGTTCGCTGATACTAGAGAATGTGGACTTAATTCTTGAACAGAAGCATTCTTTTGGTCAAAAGAGGATCATTTTGAAGCCAAACCAGTAGAATGCATTGTTTCTATTCAAGAATTAATTCTACATTCTCTCATTTCAGCGAACGCAGAATACTCGTAGTGAAGACAATGAAATATATCCGTTTATTTTTCTTTTGCGGCAATAAACTAATAAAATAGGTTATTCATTGAAAATAATTTCATTCAATTTTATTTTTATACGGTATATGGATGTGATAATTATTGATGAAAAATGGTACATACAAGCTTGACGTGTCTTGTATTTTGGAGAAGCATGGTGGGAAGATTTTCTTGTTCTCTTTTATTTCGGGTCATAAATCATGTACGATCCATTAGAATGTCGGATTGATGGTTAATGTAATTAAACAAGCTACAAAAAATAGTACTACTGGCTTGTAAGGAAAAGGTAGCGTTTTAATTTGCTTTTGTAATGAATGAAGCAATTTATTAGACGATTAAAATACAATGTGAATTATCTACTGGGTACTCAGTGTATGTCAAAGCGTTTTATAAATTATTTATTATTAAAAGAGAATATCTACACATAATGTTCCACAACTTAGGACAAAAAATTAAAGGGTATATACTGTAAAAAAATCGCAATGTTAAGGGTAGTTTACTTGAAGTAGACATTTTTTGGACCACTGGAGTAGCATTCGTCGTAGAAAGAAATGTTAAATGAAATTAATTATCAAAAAAACATTATGTAATGTTCGTTAGATTTAGAGATAATAATAGTTTTGAATACAAAGTATTTTCTAATATTAATGCATTGTTGTTTCGGTCTGCTTATACGCACTGAGTACGAAAGGAGTTGGAGTGGATTTTTGTCACGTGACATCGGAGCGCTCTACCGCTCTGGAATAAACAAGAATACCCGAACGAACGCTCAAACGATCTGTTCATTTGACAGTTTGTTATCTTTTAAAATAACTTACATATTTGTAAAATAATATGTGTTTCTTTTTGAATATTATTATTCATTTTACACACAAAATTAATAATATCTGAAGCCGTGGTAAGAGGTTCAGCATCAACGAATGTCATGTGTAAGAAGGCAAAATTCATATTGCGCATGTCTGCTCTGGTGTTCTTTCAATGGAGCGAGTATTTTTTGCTCGACTCTGAAATACCCGAACGCTTTTATAAAAGTAATATTCACTCCAAATTGAATATTCGAACATACAAAGTGCATTTAGAGCGAAAAGAGCAAAAAGATTGCTATACCCGAACGCATCTTGTATTTAATATTAAGATAATTTAGTAAATAACTAAACACATACCTGAAGCACAAAACTACAAATACTGTTCAAAATTTGCACCATTCATCCCCACAAATATTCCAGCACGTTGAATTAATAATCTAGTACAGCCTTGACACGAATTTTGTACTCGTATTGTTTCTACTGAATTTTCTATTTTCTGCCTAAGTTCTTCTTCGTTTTCCGGCGTATTTTGGTTATCGTATACGAGTGATTTAAAATGACCCCAGAAATAAAAACCCAGCGGATTTAGGTCAGGGGATCCAGCAGGCCAAACTACAGGACCACCGCGACTAATCCACCTGTCGCCAAACACTTGGTTTAAATGTTCTCTTACATTTACAGCATAGTGTGGTGACGCACAATCGTGATGAAACCATGCCTGCTGACGCACATATAAAGGCACATTTTCAAATAGTTCTGGCAAAGTATTTTGTAAAAATAATAAATAATTAGCTCCAGTCACCCTTTATTGTAGAATGTACGGCCCAAGTAACATTCCATTAACAATACCTGTCCAAACATTTATCGAGAAACGATACTGAAAACTGCCTCGTATAACAACGTGCGGATTTTCTTGAGTCCAACAATGAGAGTTATGAGGATTATGACCTCTCTCCCTCGAAAAAGTTGCCTCATCAGAAAATATGATGTACGAGGGGAAATTAGAATTTTCAGTATATTTTTGTAAAAGCTAGTTGCAAAACTGTACTCTAAACTGATGGTCAGATTCTGTTAGCTCCTGTACCCGTTGAAAATGGATGGGTGGTATATGATCTCTTAAAATTTACCATACTGAATTAGGCGGTACTCCTAACTGTTGAGATACTCTTTGGGTATTAGTAGTTGGTTCAGCATGTACAGCATCTAAGATATAATTTACCATATTATCGTGTTGATGCTGGCGGCCACCACCTCTCCTCTCTCCCAAGATTACGTCGCACAGATCCTGTGTCTCGAAGGCGCTGGACTATCTTCACAAACAAACGATGAGTGGGTAATCGCCGTAACGTTCAGCATAGAAACGTCGTGCCAATAACGAATTTTGCCCTGCTTCTCCATAAAAAAAACACAATGTCCACTTATGCACTGTTACTAAATGCGGCTAAATTGCAGTTTATCCAGAATTCAAGAATTTTATATTAATTGTTATATATACTTAATAAACCATTAAAAACACTAAATACCACTAAAAATTGGGTGCGGAAAGCTATATTTATAGAGATTTTGGCATTTTTTCTGAAAAAAATTAGGTTAGATGAACTACATATATTTCCATGTTTAAGTAGGTACTTACGCTTTCATACGAATAATACTGTTTCAATTAATGTGTATTTGTAAAATTATGTCTTATTTTCGTTCTTATCCTACGTTTTATAACATTTTTTATTTATAATGTTGCGTTTATCTGTCAAACTATTGTAAACTAACATGAAGATAGTGGGCCGCTGGGCCGAGCGATGTCGAATGTGCGCCTGGTGTGCGTTAGGTATTGTTTTTGTCGGGACTTTTTTAAAATTTCTTAAAGAATACGTGTGCGTTAGGTATTGTTTTTATCAGGATTTTTTAAAAATTTCTTCAAACATTACTGTGCGTTAGGTATTGTTTTTGTCAGGATTTTGTTTTATTTTTTCATAAAAATATATAAATACCTGTTTCCGCGCTCCAATTTTATGTTTCCTTATTATATTTTAGCTAAAATAAGACATCACAACAAAAAAATGCAATTTCTACTATTCTGGATAAACTGCAATCCAGACCTAAATGCATCTATTTTAACAAACTGCTATTCTCTGTAAAATTAGAACACTGCACCAGCAAAGGTAAATGATAATTAAATTAAATTATTAATTACACAATATTAGGCATTTATTAGTATTAGATATTATGTAAAAAAATACCTTCATTGTAAAAGATTCGAAAAAAATTATTAAAAATAGCTACCGACCAGTGGCAAAATAATGTTTGCTTGAAATACGATGCAGTTTTTTAAAATTCGCAAAAAAATTGCATCGTATTTCAAGCAAACATTTTTTTGCCACTGGTCGGTAGCTATTTTTAATAAATTTATATATATATATATATATATATATATATATATATATATATATATATATATATAAATATCTACTTTCTAAGAAATTTAACAGTTCTTGGTACTGTTAAAATAACTAGCTTGCTATTTACAATATAAAACATATTTAACATCAAATAATTCCAAGTATCCGATGACATTTACGTACAATTTTGTATAAGAAGTATCTTCATGTTGCATTTAGTTTCTTATCATAAACGATACTTGCACAATTCATTATTTCGTTAGATGACAAGAGACTTCTCCGTATTGCATATAATAAACCAAGCTACCCTACCTTTGTCGGCGTTGATGAATCACAAATTCTGGGAAACAAGAGTTGATTAATGCATAGCTATACACAAACTGTAAAACCACACTTGCAAATTCATTTATTTTAAGAATACCTGATCTTATTAGAATATTAAGTCAAAGAGTGATTAATTCTTATTTTTATTTCATAAATTAAGTTTGAGGGACAGTTAAAAAAATTAAGGGACGTTTAGTTTTGAATTTCGCATAAGATCGTCGTGAATATATGTAAAGCTGACATCGCCCAAACATTGTCGAAAAACAATACTGAAAACTGCCTCGTATAACAACGTGCGGATTTTCTTAAGTCCAATAGTGAGAGTTATGAGAATTATGAACTCTCTCCCTCGAAAAAGTTGCCTCATCAGAAAATATGATGTACGAGGGGAAATTAGGATTTTCAGTATATTTTTGTAAAAGCTAGTTGCAAAACCGTACTCTAAACTGATGGTCAGGTTCTGTTAGCCCCTGTACCCGTTGAAAATGAAATGGGTGGTATATGATCTCTTAAAATTTACCATACTGAATTATGCGGTACTCCTAATTGTTGAGATACTCTTTGGGTATTAGTAGTTGGTTCAGCATGTACAGCATCTAAGATATAATTTACCATATGATCGTGTTGATGCTGGCGGCCACCACCTCTCCCACGATTAGGTCGCACAGATCCTGTGTCTCGAAGGCGCTGGACTATTCTCACAAACAATCGATGAGTGGGTAATCGCCGTAACGTTCAGCATAGAGACGTCGTGCCAATAACGAATTTTGCCCTGCTTCTCCATAAATTAACACAATGTCCACTTATTCACTGTTACTAAATGCATCCATTTTAACAAAAGCTACACTGCTATTCACTGTAAAATTAGAACACTGCACCCGCAAAGGTAAATGATAATTAACAGCAATGTCAACGAAAGAATTCCTTACCACCTATCAAATTAAATTAAATTATTAATTACATAATATTAGACATTTATTAGTATTAGATATTATGTAAAAAATTACCTTCATATTAAAAGATTTGAAAAAAATTATTAAAAATAGCTACCGACTAGTGGCAAAAAATGTTTGCTGGAAATACGATGCAATTTTTTTTCGAATTTTAAAAAATTCTTTTTGTTTTATGATCAGCACGTCGTATAGTATATACCCTTTAATTTTTTGTCGTAAGTTGTGGAACACTATATATATATATACATATATATAAATAAATATCTACTTTCTAAGAAATTTAACAGTTCTTGGTACTGTTAAAATAACTAGCTTGCTATTTACAATATAAAACATATTTAACATCAAATGATTCCAAGTATCCGATGACATTTACGTACACTTTTGTATAAGAAGTATCTTCATGTTGCATTTAGTTTCTTATCATAAACGGTACTTGCACAATTCATTATTTTGTTAGATGACAAGAGACTTCTCCGTATTGCATATAATAAACCAAGCTATTCTACCTTTGTCGGCGTTGATGAATTCACAAATTCTGGGAAACAAGAGTTGATTAATGCATAGCTACACAAACTGTAAAACCACACTTGCAAATTCATTTATTTTAAGAATACCTGATCTTATTAGAATATTAAGTCAAAGAATGATTAATTCTTATGTTTATTTTATAAATTAAGTTTAAGGGACAGTTAAAAAAATTAAGGGACGTTTAGCTTTGAATTTCGCATAAGTTCATCATGAATATATGTAAAGCTGACATCGTCCGAACATTGTCGAAAATGCACAACGCTATTAGCGTGTCCGGAAAATTCATCGCCGGTAAATTGATCGCGGAAAATTTATCGCGGAAAATTGATCGCGGGGTAAATTCATCGCCGGTAAATTGATCGCTTAGAAAATATATCGCCAGTAAATTGATCGCCGGAAAATTGATCGCGAGGTAAATTGATCGCCGGTAAATTGATCGCATGGAAAATTGATCTCGGGGAAAATTGATCGCCGGAATATTGATCGCCGGCAAATTGATCGCGAGGAAAATTGATCGCCGGTAAATCTATCCCGTGGATGTTTATGCACACACAAAATATTGTTTATAAAAATACAATTGATACAAATTTTATTTTAATAATTTAATTTTTAGGTCTCTGAACCTGGAACAACCATTCCGGCACAATCACATAAAATCAATTAAAAAATTTGGTACTCGTTAATTACTAATTAATTGCCCAAAAACCAAAGTTATTACGGTTCTTTTTTTAAAAAATACATAAAATAATAATAAAATATTTACTTGTGTTACAGAACACAACAGTACTAAATTTTGGCCAACATTAAATTCCAGCCCCTCCTTCATCCCAGTTAAAACCACGTTTAATGTAGTTGTTGCTGTTCCTATTAAGTTAGGGATATTATATTAAGCATCGATGGGAGCCAACAAGGAGTGAAGTGGAGTGATTGGCTTCCGGCGGATCACAAGTTGGAAAATTGATCGCTAGGAAAATTGATCGCCGAAGTATTGATCTCGTAATTGATCACCAAAAAAGGATATTTATGCATATAAAAAATAATGTTTATAACAAATCAATTGAGTTAAAAACTTTATTTTAATTTTTTTTTGTTGTGTTTATCTATTATAATACAAATAATTTAATTTAAAAAACTTACCTACATACCTATTAAAATATTTCACTTTTTAACTAGATCTGTTTTAGACTTATTTTATTTATACACATACAAAAAAATATTAGAAGGAGATGATAACAACAATAACTATCATGTATAGTAGAAGAAGACGGTTAGTGATTTGGGCTTAGGTATTGTGTAACTACTAATTAGATAACAAGTTTTAATAAAAACTGTTACAACTGATAATCGGCAGTTTGATTATTTATATTTTATTTTATTATTTTCTCCGTCCCAGCCGCATCTTTACAAAATTCTGCAGGTGGAGAAAATAATATAATTTTACTTTGTTGGCGAACAAAGTCTATGAATTCCCATTCATGTCTTAGCAAAATTCAGGGAATTATTTATATTACAACTACAATACAATAGTCACCACCGCCGTCTTTTTAACACCTCGGTGTACCTTGAATATGATGAATTTCTTATGTATACATTAATTTTATAATTTTCTTGACATGAACATATGCTATATTAGCGACCAATTTTCTGGCGATCAATTTACTGGTGATCAATTTTCCTCACGATAAATTTACCGGCGATCAATTTTCCTCCCGATCAATATTCCGGCGATCAGTTTTCCTTGCGATAAATTTTCTTCGCGATTAATTTACCAGCGATCAATTTACCTCGCGATTAATTTTCCGGCGATCAATTTACCGGCGATCAATTTTCCCTGCGCTGAATTTACCGCGATAAATTTACCGCGATCAATTTACCCGCGATGAATTTTCCGGGAACCCGCTATTAGTTTTGATTTACTGTTTTTTATTTTTCAATATTTTACTGTTTTTCTTAATTTGGACAATTTTGGCTTACAATTTTCCTAAACATACCTACCTTAACATAACCTAACATAACGCACAAAAGTCGTTTTTGTATATTACTAAAAACTATAAAATATACAAAAACGTTGTGCATATCTATCATTATTCGCGCAATGTAAGTTATGGAAATCTTTTGAGTGCCAATAACACAGGTATTACTTTATTATGAACCCGTGCCAGATTTGAAAACGAGAGACGTGAAATTAACATGTGTTCGGAAGCGAATGTTATAATACAAATTTGTTTCAATTTGAGACTAGCGTTTCTGCTGCACAGACAAACGGAACGACGCGTCCAGACCGTATTCATGAAGCAAAATCAAGTTTGGTGGCTAATATTCAACTCCTTTATAATACCGTCAATTCGACGATCATCACTAATCATTCACTTAACTGTTTCAATGTTGTTGATGGTCGTCGTAGTGGAAGCTTAAACTGACCGATTTTCATCACGTAGACAAAACGTAACACTGATTTCATTTCTTTCTTGGTGTTGGTGCAGTTTAATAAGGGAGCATGCATATTAAATTGGTATGAAATCACAAGGAAAACAATACACTGTAACCAAAGACAATTTGACGTTGTGATTAATAATGGCATATGCAGTGATGCCAACCATCTAATTGAAAAAACAAAATTGTCCTTTTAGTTTCAGATTCGTATATGTATGCCTTCAATTCTTCTATAAAGCGTGTATGTAAGAATTCTATTTTCCATTCTTTTGTTGGAAAAGAAAGTTTGTGAGAACTTACCGTAGTAGCTTCTACAAGAAAGGATACTAAGAAATCTTTATATAATCACGCTATTTTCCACTATGTGGGTTTGCACAAACCTTAATTCAATCACGCAACAATCATCCTTTTCCACACATTCTTTTCTAAACACAATTCTTTCGCCTTGTCACATTTATAATCGCATTCTTACAGGCCTCCTTATTCATAGCACTCAAAAACCTTCTCTCCCTTTATTACATATAATTTATCCATTTATTTACACTCTGGGTGACCACACAAATAAACACCTTGAGCCTCATCAACATAAATGTGCTTTACTAACAGTTCACCCGCCATTCTCTCAAGATGACCAAACTATGTGTAGCCATACCTCACACGATTTCACTTCGCACATGACGTATTTCCACAATTAGAATGACCCAGACCTTCCTCTTTGAGTTGGGTTTTAACATTATTAGTTTATTCGGGTAAGGGGACACCTAATGTCATTATCAAAAACTGCAAATAAAAAATGCGGATGGGCACAAAGTTTTATAATACTCGTATCAGTAAAATAAGGACACAAAACGCTGCCAGCCATTTTTGGAATGTTTTAATATTTAAAAATAAGTAAAACGGAACATAAAAAACTGAATTGCATTTTCACTTTTTTCATTTTTACTCGTATCAACCAACTGTAAGAAGCTTATCCTCAAATTTCAAAGTATCCTGTGCAGTTTAAAAATATTCCGTATAAGCATATAGAGTTCATTAAAGTTCAACTAATAGGATGCGTTAACAATCTATTAAAGTTTATAGAATTTTCCACTATAGACACTAAAAATTATAATGATGTAGAAAAAGGCAGCTATTAAACAATGAATAGCTAAACAGCCAGATGGTCTTTCAAACTAACAAGTCTAAATAATTATAAATTAACAAATTATATCTTACAACATTTATCTTAATCATTATCTCCATATATTTATTTTTATTACTTTTTATATATTTGAGTAATTATTTCACAGTTCACACCCTAATCCTAGATCCTAAAATTGGAATCGTTTAAGTCTACTCGGTTTGGCAAGAATCCAGAATTACAGTGTTGGGGTTGAAATCACCCCACGATACATAACGACTACAGACGAAATTTAAGAACTCAAATGTGGTCAGTTGGTCATCCCATATAATCTACAACAGTCGCTCTCTGTTTGTACTTCTTTATATACATACATCCATAATAGTTACTTATGTATTAAGGGCATAATCAAAATATTGTAGCACGGGGGAATGTTTAAAGCTCGACGCGTAGCGAAGATCTTTAATTTTCCCGAGTGCTATAGTATTGATTATGCCCGTGGTACATTTAACGTTTTATTTTATTTTGGTTCTTGAAATTCAAGTATTTAATAGGTATATATTCGGTGTCGTTGTGGTGGCGTTGTGAATTTTAAATCTGCTGTGGTTTCTAGCTATATTGTTTGTTTATGGCCAATTTTAAGTTAGTGTCAAATGAAAATGATAGATATCGATTATTCAAAAGAAATATTGCATGAATTTGAGGCTGCACAGAACAATTTGGTTCCACAGAAGTCAAAAAACGTATACGAGAAAGGACACAAAATGTTTTGTGAGTAGGTGAGTTCAAAAAATGTGATTTAATCGAATTCATTTTTGTCCGACTTATATATGACCCGATTTGGACGTTTAAATAGCTGTTGCTTGGCAACTTTATGTGCCCTTGGGCGATAAAAGCCAAATTGCGCCCGCTTTTGAGGGCGAATAAACAAGTTTAAGATTCTAAAATAAAATAAAAATTATAACAATGGCGTCATAGCTGTATTTTTTGGCGCCGTATGTATTTCTGTTTTATTTATTACATATACTATATTCGAAAATAAAATAATAACTGAAAGGAAAATGTAAAAATACAATTGGAAACAGAAAATGTTGAAAATCTGTATATATATACTTGACTCGTTACCTTAGCAACTCAACAATGTTTCGAGATTTTACAGGAAATTTAGAAAATAGAATTTTAGAGTCCACTTCCGTAGTTAAATATTTATATTTATTACACATTTAAAAAATATCAAAAACATATTTACTTTCCAAACGATGACAAAATATTAAATATTAAAAAATCGACATAATTTTTAAATTTCGTATACACCAATACACCTTCGTTAATATCAGGTACAGATGTATAAAATGATTACTGAAATAATATTAGTTCACTATGTAGGAAACTCACGGGAAAAATATCGAATACAATAAGTACAATCTACTCCACTCAGTGAGGAATTTTGAGGGGAAGACTGAGTGTTGTTAGTGCATCTAAAAGAATCTCAGATCAAACAACAAGGGGAACGTGAAAATGCTTCACATAGAAAGCAAAATGCTTATGAAAGAACCGGCATTGTCAAAAGGCTTAGTACTTCACTACTGTTCTTTATTAGTATCCCACGCGATAAGATATTTATAAATACTTGAACACTGGGCGGTGCGTCATACGAAGAGATTCTATTTTGTAACGAACCATTTTGTTGGAAAATAACAAAGGCTTATGTTTCTGTTTGGCATGTAGGATATATCAGTAGGCTGGATACTTATCAAATACGTTACAGATGTGAAATATATTTGTGCATATTCCAGACTATATTAAACAATTTGAAACTATAATGTCTTTGATAATGTCGTTTAAATTCCATGTTTATGCATTTGAATGGAATGTGGGACCCGCAGAATTTATTGGCGGCATTGTAATCGCGCTCAACTTTTTTTTTTTCTTGTGAAAAATGATGGAATCATATTTCTCGATTTTTTTGTTGTACAAACAGCACTCTTTGATGTACTTTATGTCAATTTTCTTTAATTCGCTTATTTTTCATACATTTTCAAAAGGAATTATAAAAGTTTGAATCTGAATTTTTAATTTCCATTTCCAACAAAAGTGGCCACTTTGATGCACTCTCTACGATAAGATTGCTTAGGTTATGTTCATGTAGGTAGGTATATTGGCACGTCATAAACTTATGCGACAATGTTCGATGACTAAAATATCCGAACAACTTTCAACTTGTGAGCTCTTGTCTGAATTAGAACACTCTAGGTAATACTGATTTCACCGATAGTTTCCAGACAACTAGTTTCCTAAGCGTACCTAAATTTGCCAATCACTGTAATGTCTAAACTTGTTTTGTCTAATGCGATCTACTTCAGTAAGTAGAGTAGCATTTCTCAACTTATTGGAAAACTCTTATTTAGTGCTCTTTATTTTAACTTGAGATCTTACGTTCGTTAACTCAATTACAACAAAAACATCATGATTCAATTGAATTTAGTATATAAACGTTTACTAAAATGCGCAAAGGTTAGTTGATTTTGATAACAATCAGCCAAAAGCGATATTTTATTAAGTTATTAAGAGTATTTTCTGAAAAACACCTATTATAATAAAATGAGCATCGCTATTTGAAAGAGCATACAATTTTTGAAGTATTATTAGAGTGATAATATATATGTAGCTACGTTTGGACCCAATCTTGCGGTAAGGATTATTTTATCCTAAAATTTTAATTTGAAATATATTTTTCATATAAGTGTGTGAAAACTGTCTAGACTACAGGAATGTTCTAAAGGTTGGAAGATATTTTACATGTTTAAATCTTACTTTAGCGTCGAGAAATTTTAAGTATTTTACAGCATACATTGGATGATATACTGATTTAAAACATTTTTTATAATTAACACTTAAGCCTCATTCACGGCAACTTTTTTAATGCATAACGTTAATAGATAATGCGTAACGAAGTTTGTTACATGGCAACGCCCAGGATTATTCACAGATACTATTTAATGCTAACGCATAATGCATAAGCACAATGCATAGCAAGCAATGTTTGCAAACTCCAAACTTTTATGCATTACGCATTATGCTTTAAGTAAATTTGTGACAGCTGTCAAAATGAATTTGCGAGAAACCTCAAAATCTTCAATTTCGAAGAATACATATAGCTGCATCTAGTGCTACATTTGTAATACCATGTGCTCAAACAAAATTAAACAAGGAAATAGGCTTCAGTAATACTTTCCTGCCATGATAAACTTCAATTTTGACTGGTAATTTGAATAAATACAGATGTCAACTATCAATTAAATATTGTTGCAGAAAATACTATGTTTTTCTTAACCTTACGCATAAGCACTATGTATTAAAGTCATGTCTTATGCATTATCATTACGCATTAAAAAAGTAGCTGTGAATGTAGCTTTATTCTGCTTAAAGCCGAATTTTTTCTTACGTTTATTCATCTCACACAAAGAGGGATTTCAATTGACAACAAATATATAGAAAACAAGTTCAGTGATATGTGCATGTCATGAGTAGAATTAATTCAAAAGACTACAGCTGCATTCAGAACCAAATTATGTCAAATTCTAATTTGAATTTCTACATTGTAATTTGTACTTTGAATTTGATGCCTTCTCAACTGACAACTGACTTTAAGCTTGCAGCACCAAAATTGAACTCACGGAGTTTGGATAAATTGACATTTAATAATTTCTTTTATACTTATGTAAATTATTAAGAACTACTGCATTTCTAAAAGTAATATAAATATAATGGATAAAATTAATGCTTATACAACCGAACTAATGCTATTATCTTACACAATTAACGACAGTTCCGAAAATGGCACCAGATGTCATATTGCTTAGTCAGTTGCAATGACGCATACTCAAACTATCAGATTCCATGTGCGTATATTGTGTTTCGTGTCACATTTCTGCACATCGAGACTTTTGACAGAAGATAACTAAAGCTGAAGGGCATTTTCGCGGTTGATTTCTAATGTTTCACAATAACCTCTAAATAATGACAGCTGAGCTTAACATCTTACGTTTGACGTTCTGCAACACTATGGCATGCGTTACTTAAAATTGGAATTAAATATTTTGGACCTTGCAAGGTTGGAATAGGAAAATGAAATTGGAAAGTGAAATTATGTTGTGAACGTTGACGCAAAGTAGAAATTCAAATTGGAAATTTAAATTACAAAGTGAACTTTAAAAACGTGTTATTTCTTTAATAAACTTCGAAAATAGGCATTACACTTTGCCGATCTATAGGAATATACGAGTATAAAAATGAACAAAATGGTCTCTAATCGCAGTAAATGTGTTTTAGAAAGACAAACTGAATTCTAGTATTATTTCATACTTATCTGTAAAATAAAAAAATACATTTTCACCTTCGTCTGGTGTCCTATGCATTTTCGCATAAACAATATACCACGAAAAATGACCTCCCAATGAAACTACTTTTGTCGTAGTAACATTCTCTGTATCTCTTATAACTTTGGAGATTCCCGTGCAGGTCAAGTTATTTTGGGACACCTGAATACGAGTAGAAGGTAGAATTAAGTGGAAAGACATTGAAATAAATATTTTTTTTTATATGTATGGCCTACATTTAATATTTAAATACTGTTTACTCTCAATGCATGCATAGTGCAGTATATTTCTTAAATAATAATTTTAAACCTTGTTCCACTTTACCAATTCAGTATTGTAGAGCATAGGGCATAGTTTTGAACTCTCTGATTGGCTGAAATTGGAAACAAGTTTAGTGACATTGTACGTAACATATGACAAGCAGGAAGATACTTCTTTATATTTCACACCTACTATCTATAATATACAAATTTTGGGAAAATTTTGGCTTTTAGGATCGAAATAATATTACATGAAACGTTTTGTTACATTTCTTTATTAAATTTGGACGTTTCGGCAGAACGAAGCTGCCATCATCAGCATTTTAAATATAACAAATTTTCTTATACACAAAAATATGAAGTTATTGTGGTACTTATTTAGATTATGTTATCTGCATATGTTTCCCTTGACGGTTCTAAAACATTGGCTGATCCGTACTGGGATGTCGATAACTTCATATTTTTGTGTATAAGAAAATTTGTTATATTTACAATGCTGATGATGGCAGCTTCGTTCTGCCGAAACGTCCAAATTTAATAAAGAAATGTAACAAAACATTTCATGTAATATTATTTCGATTCTGAAAGCCAAAATGTTCCCAAAACATATCATACAAGGATCTTCAACAAACCAAGAAAAAGTATAATATACAAAGTTTCGATGACATTATGATGCCTTTTTAATATTTTAATAAATTTTCACATGCCAGCAGTTTGATATCGCCATTTTTAATTTCGGCTTTTTAAAGCTGGCGCTGATGTGAGCGCCATCTGCTGAATTAAATGGAGCAGAGTATACGTTTTATAATTTCGATCATAACAATGTATTGCATGTTAGAGATAAAAAGCGGTTCCCTGCGTAGCAGGCATTTAGGTTGTGTTATCTGCATGTGTTTCCCTTGACGGTTCTAAAACATTGGCTGATCCGTACTGGGATGTCGATCCGAACTATCTCAACACTTATCAGGTGCTTGACGTTGCCGTAGCTCCTATCGCCTGCCGAACAAGACTTAACAGAAGTGTTAGCTGCTTCCATAGCTTCATTGTCGACAAAAAATTCGATATAAAAGAACAACGGTCTGTTGAATATCGAAACCTTTTTAGATTAACATTTTCTTCCTTTTTCACAACCTACATACAAGCTTATAAATTCGAGTATGTATTAAAAATAAAATAAATATATTGTCGCTACTTTTCACAAATTTCGGCAATGTCATTGTTTTATCGAGGAGGTTATTTACACTGCGTTACATTACAGGCATTCACACTTGGTGTGAAAAATTCTGTACAGGTGCAAGATTAGTATCCCAGATTAGTATATTAAAACAGATGGCAACCTGTTCTAGCACACGAGCGCGTATTGGCGAGTGGGCGAACAAACGAGTGCTTGTATACCCTTCTGTAACGAGTATTTTAATTTCCATCAAGAGAATTTTTGGTAGAAAATTTAAGTTGGTCGCAGTGATTTGTATATTTTATTCTATCTGTCTGTTGCTTTGCTTAAATAATATTGTATATATATATATATATATATATATATATATACAGAGAATTTATTTTAACACGCAACATATGCTCAATCACTTCCATGGTTACATACTACTGTCAAAATGACAGCAATGTAATTTTTGTCCATTTTAAAATGCAACATACAAAATTTGTAATTTGTATTATCAGTACTTATTTTCAAAAAATTAGCCTACCTACGATTAACAAAAAATCAAAACTTTAATGTAGTACATCTTAACAAACTTTGGCTTACAAAAATTTATAATTTTAATGTAATAAATGTTCAAAAATAGCCCCATTTACACTTAGGCAATATCCTAGGCGATCGTAGACAGAATTGACACCATTTGTGATGAGTTCTGGAGCAGTTTCCTGTGCTGAAAAACGATTTATGGACAAATATTATATTGCTGTCATTTTTTGACAGTAGTGCGTAACCATGGAAGTGATGAACCATATGTTGCATTTTAAAATAAATTCTCTGTATATATATATATATATATATATATATATATATATATATATATATATATATATATATATATATATATATATATATACAATATTATTTAAGCAAAGCAACAGACAGATAGAATAAAATATACAAATCACTGCGCCCAACTTAAATTTTCTACCAAAAATTATATATATATATATATATATATATATATATATATATATATATATATATATATATATATATATATATATATATATTTATGTTGCAGTCATCCCTAGCAAACAATAAAATGTCATCAAAAATAAATTAAGATTGAAGCTAACGTCAATAAATGTGCTTGACATATGACATTCTAATTCCGAAACTAATAAATAATTTGCAAATAAATTATTTTTAATCACAAACAGAATTAATCATTTACCGATGCAAAAAACTTGTATGCCAAGAATTTTTGCTTTTATTTTTTCTATGGACGTAAAACGTTGTCCTTTTAATGTCCTCTGCATCTTCAGGAAGAGAAAAAATCACAGGGTGCTATGTTTGTTGAATACGATGAAATTAGGACAGTTATTTTTAACAAAAAAAGTCTGATGTGGCCAACACCAAACCTCCCGCTATTTAATTTTTATTAATTTAAATATACATACTTACATATTTAATTATTGCGGAAATTGTATTAAGATCCATTCCATATAACTAGATTCCTATTTACTATTTTCTTTTTAAAACGTTACTGTTATTAATTTGAAATGATTAGTTCTTTGACAGTTACATTTATCTGTCAGTTACATACAGGAGTTGTGCTTGTTTAAAGCGTAGGCTCCGGGATTAAATTTATAGATAATTTTATAAATTTATCCATACAATATATAGAAAAAGTATTAATGCAAACCTGTAGAAAATTTAATAATCTTTAATTTTTATAATAACATTAATCTCGAAAAAATAACATTTAAAGATATTTTTCGAAGAAAAACTATTTTGAGCTTCTAGTAAAGTGCCATTTTCGGTTATCCGATTTACACCAAAATCTAATGGGCTCTTTCCATTACAGAAAAAGTTCGAAATACAAGGTTTCAAAATTTTCTGAATGATAGTATTTGAGTAAGAGTGGAGGATTCACACACATATACACACATACACAGACATCATCGTGAAAATGTTAAAATTGGATTCTAGCAACCTTAAAACGTGGTCATTTACCAAAATCTCGATATGCGATTTTTAGCACGATCCCTGTACCTCCCTTACCAAGGGCAGCGGAAGGTAAAATTACGACCTGTGAGCCGATGCGTTGTCGTGATGTAAAAACCAGATGTACTTTAATGTGATTCGGCGATTAGTAAGTATAATATTTTAAATTTTTGCCATATTTCATTATGGCTTTCTTGAAAATGTTTCTATTATTCATAAACCCTTGGTTTTGATAAAACAGTCTCGCAAAAAGCCTTATCCAATATCAATGTAGAATATGAGAAATTATAATTTTTTTATTTGATGTGTAAGAATTACCGGAAACGAAAAAATCGTCACACAGGCAGACATACACGTGCATACATTATCGTAAAAATATGTGTATTATATTGTAACGTGAGAGTACCTACAACATTTGGTCCGCGAGGCCCGACCGGCGCGTGCGAGCCGATGCTTATGAACAGAAACTTTCTAGTAGGGAGGAGGAGCCTAGGTAGATGATCGATAACACCGTGCATCGCGCAATAGGCGGGCGACGTAAGGCGGGCAGTTAGGTAAACAAGGGAAGATAAGCGTAATTACACGCGCATTCTTATATGGTTGGAGACGTCACGAGAATGTTCCAGAAGGTGTTAAGAGCCACTAACGTAAGTGTGTACGAAAACAGACAGTCACACAGAGTGTTAGTCCGTCAGAAGAACAGTTGCATAGATAGTAAGAAGTAAGGAGTCAGTGAGTTGAGTGGCACAGTAATATCGTGGTGAGCGTATGCAGTTTGGTGTTGAGTGGAGTACTCGGGAAGTTACTGGTATACTGGAATAGCTGTGGAAGTGATTACTCGATAGTGGTGTTGAAGAGCTGTGGCATACGAACATTAGGTGATATTGGGGCTGTGAAAGTTAGAGTGTTAGTCCGTCAGAAGGACAATTAGACAGTTAGACAGTTAGTTACATAAATAGACTATGAGGTGAAAAGTGTGAATTCTTCCTAGGCAGTTAAATATACAGACGCTGTTGAGTCAGTTGAGAATATAGACGCTGTGGAGGTCGGTAGGTCGGACAGTTGAACGTGATATAAATAAATAGTGACATAAATAGTCGAAACAATTGTAATAAATAAATAAATAATGTCAGTGTTTAACTAGTTAATTATATTCGTAGTCATAAATTAGTATTTAATATTTATTTAATATTAGTAATCGTCATTGTTATTATCTTTTAAATATTTGTTTTTCGTTTTAATAAATATCTATTTTAATTAAATAGTAATAATTTTTTGATTTTTACACTTCACCCAAATAAATACAAACGTTACAATACATTAATGACTTTCAATGTTAAAAAATTAGTACATAATTAGAGTTGCTAGTATCAACTTTACGTTCGAAAAGAAGTTAAAAATAACTCTTTTAGAAAGAAATATGATAAAAAGCGCTTATTAAAATTGGCACTCTAAACTTGATATAGTTAAAGCGTGTCTCGACGCTTAAAGGCTAATAATTAATTAATCAAAATAACGAATTCTGTGGGTGGAAACTCAATGATGTGAAGAGGTCGTTAGTTAGTCCTGATATATTTATTACGAGAGGGTAGCCATAAACGTCCAATCTTTCACGATAACGCACCAAATATTTACACATTCAGCAGTTGCGAACTCTAACAACCCTAATGAAGAGAAAGATGGGGTGATTAGTTACTTCGCGCTACTCCTTGTCTTTCATTTTCATATTAATTTTATTACACAGTTAACTATTTCATATCATTTGTAATACAACCACCATTTAACAAATTAATTGGATTATATTTCTTGTACAATAAGTAGCAACTTGTAATAACTATATTTTATTGGTTACTCTTTATTAGAATTTTTTTTTAAATAAATGATCAGTAACTTACAATAAATAGATACTTTTATATTCCATGCCTTTCCTGTATTTCTGGCAATGTCAGCACTGTTTCATATAAATATTTGAACCGACTTTTCACTCCGCGTGACATATCTGTCAAGGCAACAAGACCTGAGTGCCAACAACGCCATTATATATGGAATACGGTTTTATTATGTTTCTTAATATAAATTATATAAGAGTGTCCATGTTACCTTGTCTAACATTGGAATATAGGTCACGAGAGTTTACATGTAGTTTTGAAACCGTTTTCAAAACGTTTTTAGTTATGAAAACGCCATGTATACAGTGTTAAAACGGTTTTGAATTGTCTCAAACCAAAATTAAAATTAAATAAAAAAATAAATATATCATCACGGCTTATTACCCATTGCTGGGTGTGCCAATCTGCTTTGTACACATATATCGGTAATGATGAAATATTTGCACCGTGCGGGCGCTTACCAGGCGTCACCTCACGGGCACTCATTGCTGGTGTGGAGAGTGCACCACTGGGGTCAATATTGTGTTATTTCAAATTGGAAATATTTGGCGTCAGTCGGGATCGAACCCGGTTCTCCTAGATTCGCGACCTGACACGCGGCCACGAGACCCCAAAAAATTAAAATTCAGTTTCGACATTACGCATGCGTAGATAGCATAACGTTTCTCCCGCCATGTGTTACTTTCAGACAAACTATAGTTTAGTACGTAGTGGCACGAATTAAAAAAAGTGGTATAATGGCAAAACGAAGCATTTGAGGTGAAGGCGATCTGTCACTTACATCAGCCAAAAAATGCGCATGCGCTAAAACTGTTTTCAAATGAATCTATAGACATGTTTTGAAATTCGAGTAATTTTTACCGAAAACCAGAACTAGTTTCAAACTGCATGGAACCGTAATAAATGTAAATTTTGCATTTTTTTATTTTTGAAAATAACTTTAAGTATGAAATAGTAATAAAATTTGATTTTCACTACTTTACAGAACTTTTTATGCCTCTCTAGAATGATAATAGTCATTTCTTAAACATTGTTGAATTTCAAATTATTGTATACACGTCATGTTATCTGGTTTAAGAATGCAGAGTATTTGGTATCTATTTTGGGAACCGCAGAATAACATGCGACAACTAAATTAATGATGGCCACTAAGACATATCATACATGTAAACGTCAAAAATCATCGTTTCGTTTAACATTGAAGTATGTTTTCACGCTTTGATTTTACAATTTCATTCGAATGTGTGTGAAAAATAAGCGAATTAAAGAAAATAAACATAAGATACATCAAAAATTGCTGGGTTGAAAGGTGTACGAGTACAACAAAAATTGAAGACATATTCCATAATTTTCCATTTCACGAAAGGAGATTATAATAAAATTACAACTATTGACAGTATTGATAAATAAAATTTGTAGATTCATTGATTTTTCTAATATTTGTCCCCGTAGACTGCAGTTCCTTTTTATAAATGTCACATGTCAAGTTACGCCACAAGTAGTATTTAAACCCGAATTTACGAATTGTTGCCCCTCCATTATGTTTCTTGAAGAAGGATTTGACTGAACAAACTAAAAAATCGTATGGAGTTGAACTGTTACAATTTTTGGGTCAGAAAACCCTCATTCAGAATGTAAACAAATTTGACATGTTCTATTGGCGGCCATGACAGGTAAGCTTACAGCACTGCCAACGAATTCTGCGAGTCCGAATAGGGACAATATTTCATAGTTTCAACTTATTTTTAAATTTATAAGATAATGATTCACTTTGAATTAAAACGATTTTATCTTGAACTTCCATTATCTTTATTTGTAAAAACATAAATTCTTTACAACGTTTCGAAAGCGAAAATCTGCTGTCGTCATCAGGTGATCTGACACTACTGACTAATTCCTTAACATACGAGCTTTATATCTGGTGTTATGGGGGTTAGATTAGATTAGGTTAGCATTGAAAGAAAGGTGTATCAAGTAATGAAGAAGCACAAGCAGCATCTGGACGATTCTACTAGATCCAGGCTGACACCACACCACAGCAAACCGCCACATCTTTGTTGATTACCAAAGATACACAAAAGGATCTCCCTGTTACAACCTGGCTAAATATCTGTTACCAATTATAGCTCCACTGGCAGGGAAGAGCAACACATTTGTTAAAGATTCCAAACATTTCATAGACATGTTGACGTCAATACAATTGGAACCAAAAGACCGCTTCATCAGTTTTGATGTTGGGAGCCTTTTTACAAATGTACCCGTCGATGAAGCATTACAAGTGGTGGCGAAGGAACTAGAAGAGGATACAGAATTACACAGTAAAACAAATTTAACAATCAACGCAATACTGGAACTGTTGGAGTGCTACCTAAAAACAACTTATTTTCAAGTTCAATCCGACTTCTATCAACAAACCGATTGACTGCCAATGGGATCTCCACTTTCACCAGTCATCGCCAATATCTACATGGAGTACTTCGAGGACACCGCTATAGGCACAGCCCAGATCAAGTCGAAGAAATGGATAAGGTACGTGGATGACACCTTTATTATCTGGAACCACAGTGACGCAGACTTAGAAGATTGTCTTTCCCATATAAATTCTCAAAAACCGAGTATCAAATTCACCATGGAGAAAGAAGACAACAACAGAATACCATTCCTAGATGTACTTGTGGAGAGAGTGAACAACACCATACGAACATCTGTTTATCGCAAACCAACACACACAGGACGCTGTGAACTATGAATCCAACAATGCCGAAAACACCAAGATGGGAGTAGCTCACGCGCTACTTGACAGAGCTAAATCACACTGCAACACAGAAGAAGGTTATGAAGCAGAAGTTAAGGATGTCATTAACACACTTCAACGAAACGGATACACGGATAAAACAATCAAGAAAATAGTAAAGAAAAACCGACCAATAAGAGCGAAGCAGGTAAACAGAGACGAAGGAAAAAAAAATGAATTATACATTCCTTATATAACGGGAGTCTCCGATAAAATCAAAAGGATTGCCAGCAAGTTGAACATATCAACCAGATTTCAAACAACAACCAAAATCAAGAACATCCTATCAACAACAAAACCAGAACAGTCACCAAAACTACAAACAGACATCTACCAGGTGGATTGTGAATACGAAAAGACATACATAGGAGACACAAAACGACCTTTGGACATTATAATTAAGGAACACAGACGACACACTGAGAGAGGAGAAACGTCAAAATCCGGACTAGCAGACCATGCGTGGGAACACCATCACCGTATTCAGTGGGAGGGAGCAAGGATCCTCAAGAAAGAGGAACATTGGTACAAAAGGAAGTTCAAAGAAGCCGCCATCATTCAAAAGAACAAAAAAACAGTGTTCAGCCAGCCGAGTGTGGAAATTCGGCCAATCTGGAGGAAACACATCGCAGCAGACTCCAGCCTAACCATTGCGACCCAAACACCCAGGACGATCGACCCACCCATTGGACCCAACCAGCCACCCGTCACTAATGTTCACCCCCATAACACCAGATATAAAGCTCGTATGTTAAGGAATTAGTCAGTAGTGTCAGATCACCTGATGACGATAGCAGATTTTCGCTTTTGAAACGTTGTGAAGAATTTATGTTTTTACAAATAAAGATAATGGAAGTTCAAGATAAAAACGTTTTAATTCAAATTTCATGGCTTGTTGTGATTGGTGCAAATGAGAGACAGTTTTAAAATGTCCCAAAATTATGTAAATATTGCAATATTTTTATTGTGTGTTTATAATATCTAAATTTAATGTAACTGAAATAAATAATTTTAATATAAATATAATTATAAATAACTAATAACATTACATAAAATGTTAATATAATACAAAAGGCACATAATCTGTAAACATCAGAATATATTATTTTGCATGTTTGATCAAAATAGTTTTCAAATGGATGATTTTGAAGATACGTCACCTCCAAATGATGTGTTTAAATGTTTCGATTATTGTAAGATTATTATTTTATCGAAATAAAACTTAGATTCACATTGAACCTTAAAATATCGTAAATCGATCTTATACTAAATAGAGTATAGAAGGTTACACTATTGAGAACGGTCTTCTGTGGTTGTGCGGTTTAGAACGAGGTCTAGAGTGCTCGCCTGGCATACAAGTTTGCTCGTGTAGGATCGCAATCGAATCCCACACGAGTCATATATATATATATATATATATATATATATATATATATATATATATATATATATTGCTTTTCAATTATCTATAATTTTACTATTTTCATTTGTTTCAAACGACAATAATGCAAAAATTATTAAATTAATAGGGTACAATAATGTAAGTTGCAATGAAGAAAAATTTTAGACGTGACATAACTGAAAGCCAAAGATGGAACAAATTTTGTCAACGAAAATATTGTATTAATATTAATAAAAGAAGAAATTGCAGCCACACCTAGTTATTGCTTGGAGAATACAGTTTTTGTTGAACCTTTAAAACATTTAAATGTCCCTGAGGTGTCTTCGAATTTAAATTTATCAACTAAAACATCTTATTTAATCCATCCAGTATCTTATACAAATACGGTAATATTAAGCCGGATTTCCACGGCGCGGGACTTTGTTGAACCTGGCTCGTGACTCGGCTCGCTTCGCGCCGTGAGGTAGGGAGGCCGTGGCTTGGCGCGGCTAGCCCGTTCCCGTTTGTTGTCTCGGTAAATGTGATACGAGTCAAAAGAGGCGAGTCTACTAGGGAATCGTCTTACGCAGGTGTTATATGTTTCACTACACTTGTGCGTTTAGTAGCTTTCGAATACCATAGGCGGAGGATGGAATGGTCTCAATAGGTGCGTGGCTTAATCTATAAAAAATAAATATCCCTTGTTCAGTCAACGAATTAAAAATGAAAAAAGACTCATTGATGAGTATGAAAACGGGTTCAGATATAAAGAACATTTTCAAACCAGATTTGTTTATATTTAATGCAATGCAGCGCAAGCAGGTATCCATTCTTGGCTATTACGCATGTTTAATAATTTTAAATTTAAAAACCCATTTCTTCACCAATGTTTTCGCTTTGAACAATTTTGGGTAAACTCTTACATGCTTGGCAAGTTTGGAAAAGTTAAAATTGACGAGCCTATACACGCCGTGGGATAGGTTTACACTTGTGACTCGAATCTTGGCGTGGAGCTTGCCGAGTTTGCATGGCTCGCCGAGCTCTGCGCTGTGGAATCCGTTTTTACTACACACTTTATTTTCAGGTCACAAAGACAAATACAATTATAACTGTAATCATTTCTAATAATAAACGAGATATTTTTCTAAGTGGTTTTGTTGCTTGTACCTCATACGTTACAAATGTATACTAGCATATTTTACATTTGAAATATTTCAATATTGAAATATTCCAAGAAAAATTGTAGAGTACACAGAGTTTCAGCACAAAGAGAAATATTTTCCTACCGATAAGAAATATGTCGAGAATATGTAAAAGCTGAAAAGTAATCATGCAAAATATCTCTGTGAAGAAAATTAGATATCTGCTGCCAATTCTGTATCCAATCCAGTAAGTTTTTATTTACTCTTCACGCCTTTAGTTCATACTTTTATGTTTTATCCCTTTGATTAAGTTCTCTAAAGAAAAATTACAATTTTTACATTTGTACAACTGCAAAAGCAATTTTTTAAAATAGCAGAAGAAGAATATAAAAGATACTGTATTTTATTAATATACCTGCTTTGCTTTTCGAAAGTTCATACTATTAACTTATATGTATTATACATTTTATTTAACAGTTTCTTTGTAAGTAAAGTAAGTTTATCATGGCATTCTTTTTATTTTTTTTTTTTTGTTCATAATTATGATTTTTTAATATTTAAATTATTTTCGTTTGCACATTTTGTAACTATTTATTCTTTTACCTATAGACAATAAAATAACTTCTAAGGAATTAATAAATTATTTGTATCAAAAATAATAATTTATTTCAAACAATTAGCACTAATTAAAAGTATAGTTCATTTTTAAACTAAACGTACACGCATTTATGTTTCTGATTTTCTAGTGCTCATCCTTCTTTACACAATTAGTTGTTTTGATACATTATTGAAGTTATGATTTCTTATGGGAGGGTAATTCGCTAAGAAATTTAAAGCTGTTTCCTCATTCTAGCGTCAAAGCTACCGCTGAGAGATGGCAAGCCAGTGCTCGTGCAACTCGTACTCTCTAGTTGCCAACGAAGCGGCACGCACACTCCTCTTGTTTTTAATATTTTATACAATGTTGTCTTCGTAAATAATTTATCGAATATAACTATTTACAAAACATAAATTTATTTAATTCAAACCTTTTACCAAATCATTAATACGACACATTTCCATTGTACAAATGCTGATCAAGCTACTGCGAATATCATAAGTAATAATCATTCAAACTATTTAGCCCTTAACGATGAAATATAATTATCAAATATAATAATAACACTAAAATACAGTAAGTGCACAATTCTAGATAATATGTCAAATGTTCTCAATAAATTAAAAATTACATTCCATCTCCTTTGAAAGCAATTATAAATTGTTTGTTAGAAACAGGACATTTTCCTACTGAACTAAAGAAATGTAAAGTTGTTCCATTATATAAGGATGGGACAAAAAATTCAGTTGCAAATTATAAATCATTAACCTTGGTGTCGCCTTTACATAAAATATTTGAAAAAGTTATGTATATAAGAATTCAATCTTTTATTGATAGACATAAAATTATAATTGAGGAGCAAAATGGCTTTCAAAAAGGCTTGGCTTTGGCAGAATTAACAGAAACAATATACTCGATGATAGACAAAAAACAAACAATAGTTGATACTTTCATTGATTTATCTAAATCATTTGATTGCATAGATGTGAAAAGTAAGGTCTACGTGGTACTTGCCACAATTTGATTTCAATCTTTTTTACACAATCGCTAGCAAGTAATTCAGATTAATTTAGTACAATCCACAGTATGTATTAACAACATAGGAGTACCACAAGGATCAATACTTGGACCTTTCTTGTTTTTATTACATATAAATGACATTGAAAATTGTATTAGAAGTGGCCGTTTTGTTCTATACGCAGATGATTAATTTTGACTCGTCTCTTCCTCCCGCTATTCACCAATCAAATGACACTATTCTCAATATTTCTGAAGGGTTAAGTGGAAATAAACACATACTCAACAATGAAAAATCTCATGTAATGAAATTTTGTATTAGGCCTGACAATAGTGCAAGCATTTTAATTAATTTAATTTAATTTAATTGATACAATTGAGTACATATGTTCTAAGCTCAATACAATATGTTATGCGATAAAACGCCTAGCAGATATTGTTAACACACATACTGTGAAATCTTATTATTACGCGAAATTTTATTCTATAATTAGTTACGGCATTATCTATTGGGGTCCAGCTACAGTGCCACAGACGCTTCTAGAGTGTTTATAACTTACAAAAGAGCGCTGCGCTATATGTCTGGTCTATCATGATGTGACAGTTGCAGAAACACTTTTGTTGAACAAAAATTATTAACTTTTCCATGTGTCTATATATACAATGTTCTAATGTTTGTATTTTTTAACAATTTCAGAAAACACTGCAAATATTACACATATAACACATGTAATAAAAATGAATTAATATTGCAATCGCATAAATCAACTATGTTTGAAAAAAACATTTATTACATAGGAGCACTTTTTTACAATAAATTACCTAAAGTAGTAAAACAATTTCTCAAATAAAAAAAATGTAAGAAAAATTGCAACTTTATCTAATTAATAAATGTTTCTATTCAACTGAAGAAAATATGTCTAATTAAGATCTTACACACGAAAGAAAAAGCTAATCTTCTTTAGTGACTAATATACATTCCACACGAGTGTACCACAACGTTTTATCCTACCCTTTTTTATGAACTTCTTAAATCATTTTTATGTTTTCATTTATCGTTTGACACTGACAAGTCAATTGATGTAGTATTTTAAATTACAAAGTAGCCATTGAATGGTTGTTATGGTTTTGGTATATTGTTATTGAAAAAAAATTGCTGTAATTATTGTGTCATTGGAAATTATTTGAAAGAAAAATACATTAAAATGGGTGAAAATAATAATAATAATAATAATAATAATAATAATAATAATAATAATAATAATAATAATAATAATAATAATAATAATAATAATTTATTTAAACTGCAAATATACAGGATATACCCAATTACATAGTTACAGTGATATTGAATTTAAAAATTGATTTTTTAAGTTCGTTTTAAATGAGGACCTTCCTTTTAAACGTATTCACTTAGAAGCACGAACAGCATCTTTGAATTTAATTCCGAAGCAAGTAACCACTAACACGTTTCTCGTTTTCGTTTCATCAGCCGTACATGTCATTGTGTAAAGATAAGTAACCTATTTTAGCATAAATGTTAATATTATTTAATTTAAATAAATAAGGTTCCTAATGATAAATTATTTCAATAATACAATAATTTTGTAAAACTGCTTTTTATTTATATAAAAGAAACATAGAAATCAGTAATAATGCCTTTGTGAATTCTAAAATATTCTCTCACGGAGTGACTAATGTTGTACATTAGTTATTTCAAATAACCATAGTAACAAGTATATTATGAGTCGGTAACCTAACCTAACCTTTTTTTACGTGGGTAGGGTGGAAATCTTTTACAAGACACCAGTACGCTGTGTAACTGTTTCTCACATTGCATCTCCAGCGTGCTGTTGCCTATATTATTGTTGTGCCCTCTTGGCCTTTTCGGCTTTTTCCTCTCTTATTTTCTCGCTCATAATTACTTTTAAGAAGCTTTGGATCATAGCCCACTTTTCCTCACTTTCCAGCATCACCTCCATGAGGTTGAAAGCCTCCTATTTAGCTGGTTACGTTTCTTCTCCCACTTAATACAATTGAATATTGTATGGGAGGGTGTGTTCTTCTTCGGGCAATACCAGCAGGTGTCCGTTGGCGTCTTCCCTATCTTCTGCAGGTAAGCACCGGAGCAGCCGTGTCCGCTGAGGCATTGGATCATGTGATAATCTGTTTCCCCATGTTTCCGATCTATCCAACTTGTTATGTCTGGCATTAGCTCTTTGAGCCAGTTATCAGTAACTTTGGCTATCCATCTTTCCTGCCATCGCATCGATCTTCCTTGTGCCAGTATTCTCTTCTCCTCTTTCGTCATCTCGTATCCGAGAACTCTCTATTCTGCCACCAGCTGTATCGGCATCAGTCTTGCGAGTACCGACGCCACCTCAGTCCCTCTCGTGCAGTACCCTCTGCTGATGCCGATAGCTAGCTACCGCTGCAGAGCATTAAGGAGTTTGTGTCCTACCTCGTATCTTAGTGCGTTGGCCCATATTGGCGCTGCGTACAGCACAACTGATTGCGCTGTTGCTGCTAGGAGTTTACGTTTTTTCTCGCTTGGGCCTTATATACGGGGCATTAGCCTGCGAAGGGACATTGTCGTCTTGTTGGATTTGTCCACAGTGTGTCTGACATGCGGTAGGAATGTAAGTTCCCTGTCAAATAGTACCCCCAAGTAGCACACGGTTTCCTTGGGCGTGATAGTTGTGCTCCCCATGGTAAAAATTACGGGGAACTCCACACATCACCTCATACTCCCTACTACTACTATTTTTACCAGGTACGGTGGGAATTTCACATCAATCATTGCATCTAGTATCCCCTCCCAGGGCACCGTATTGAACGCATTGAACCTAACCTAACCTAATCTAAACCTAATCTAACCATAGTAACAAGTATATTATGAGTCGGTGTTGGATAAATATCATTATTATTCTGCTAATACTTAAACAAACGATAAAATTACTTTAACTTAAAATAAATGAGACAAAGTTATCACTTCTGTTGGGCATTCGGAGACTCGCATTTTTCTATGACATAACCAGCAACCACGTAATCGTTAACTATAAAAATCTAAATTTAAAAACCTATTCACTTATGAAAAGTAAAATGGGTTGCTTATTCATGAAGTTTCAGGCGAGTACAGTCTATCTGCCGTTATTCTGGTCCACTTCAAAACTTTCCCTGAAAATTGCGGTCTCATACAACCCGGGTTACTCGAGTACAATGTAGACTTTCTACCCCAAAGCCATAACCGTTGCCCTTACAACATAACAACATACGACAACTATAAACATGTGTGGAATAGAGTCAGAACGTAAATAACATATAAAAAGGATATAAGAAATCAAGTTTTATAAAATAATGAATGTGGACAAAGCGGGAAGTGAGAAGTCAGCACAAAGTAGGCTGTGAGATTCCACGTACACGTTTCCCATTAAGCGGAATGTACAGAATTTCATGAAGCGTATCAGAGTCGTTTATAAACTCGTAAAACCGACGCCATACTTAATCTAGTATAAAAGATTGCCGCGAGATGTCTCCAGCCTCAGTCGCTAAGTTCTGCAAACTGGTCGCTAATAAGAACATGACAGAATTATGTTTTGTTGTTACACAAACATTTTTTTCTTTGTGTTTTAGGTGGTAATGAAGAAAGATGTTAGAAACTGCCGAGCATAAAAGGATGTAATGATGTTGGAAATTTCAAAAGGGTTTATTAGCTAATTAAGGGTTTTATGTATGCGAGGATATAATCCCTTGTACGTGGAATTTGTAAATGAGATTTAGATCAAACTATTTCAGATACATACCAGGGATGTTGAACTAATTTCTAAAATATACTGGAATTTTCTTCCAAATGATTCATTTTTGGCAAAAAGAGATGAAGAATTTCATTAATTTATTGAAAGTGTCTACAGTCCCGACCGCGGGACCTTGTTCAAAAATTATAGTCCTGAATAGGCGTAGTTTACACAATTTCATTAAATACATTTTAACATTATCTAATCTAACACACAATTCATGTAAGGCCGAGTTTTGTGCGTTAAGTATGGGTGTTTGTTGTTGTTTTTAAATAAATATACCAAGCTAAATAAGATGTTCAATAACGGTCCCGCGTTACTAAACCACGCTTCACCGTGATTTAACTACTCCGCCACGCCTCTTCGGGACTTTAATTTTTTTAACGCGGTCCCGCGGTCGGGACTCTAGCCACATGTTAATTTGTTTGGAGAAACAACCAAGAGTAATTTAATTAATAGTATTACTATGCGTTTCTTCCCCATTTCTAATTAAATGCTGATGTAGGTACGCAGTTCACTTGAAATACAGAATTTTTTGTCAACTAAGAAGTTTAACTTTCCAAGCATTTATTATATTTTTAAATAATTACTCGAAATTATTAATATGAATCCCTGTAATTTTATGTTAACTATTTCCCACAGATTTTTAATTCATTAAGATTAGGAGACTATGATAATTTTATGTGATAACACAAGGCATTTATGTAATAGATTCTAAAACTTGAGAAACTATCTTGCTATAAGTATATGTTATAAAAGAGAATATCATGCTCAATTCAAATTGTCAAACCAAGATATCCTGTCTTTAACTCTTGAAAATTTAATAACATACCTTTGATTTACTTACATTCGTGTAACCCTCAATCCACCATCACTCGCGCTATATTGGAATGCCATTATTCCCGTGTTGGATAACAATACATAAATGTGGATTTAAAAAAATGAAACCAATATTTGAAAAATACTTTACTTAGGGCCGCTTTTACCACCTCCGGTCAAAGTTTCAGTTTCTAAAACTCCCAACCGCCAATTAAAAAGAACCCATTGTTAAGGAAACCAAAAGTTAACAGTCGGTTTCCATAACAATGGGTTCTTTTTTATTGCCTATTGGGAGTTTCAGAAATCGAAACTTTGATCGGAGGTGGTAAAAGCGGCCCTTAATCACAAAAGAATACAATAATAGGATAAACAAAGGAAAAAAATCTGATGTGGCCAGCACATAACCTCTCGCCAGATATTTTACTTGGTTGTACGCATTAAACGAAAAATATTTTTAAATACTAATACATATATTTAAGTCTCACTACAAAATAATTCTCACATATATTTGCAAAATCTATAGGATATTTTAATATAAATTGTGTACAATACCTTTATATTCAATATCCTGAAATTTTCTTTTTCTACTTTCCTTTTCTTTTTCTTTATATTCGTCATTTTTTCGCAAATTCCTTTTGTAGCTTTTTACGTATATTCTTTTGCGTTGTTGACTTTTTTTATTTTCATAATCTTCATAATGATGTACAAATATTTTTGACAGTGGCATACACATATTTTTGACAGTGACATTTATGTGTCAATTACAAACATTTGAATTTCTTGCCTTGAAGTAGTTTGATCTGAGATTTTTTACATCAAATTATTTTATATGCATTTCTATATCTCTAAATCTATAGAAGATATAATAATGAATTTATATTAATCGAATAAAGAATTTAACGCTCTTTAATATAAATATTTGCATAAATTTTCGATAAATAATATTTAGATGATTTTTTTCTTGTAACTGCTACTTCCGGTTGTCCAATTGTTACCAAAACTTAATCAACTCTTCCCATTATTGTTAGATTGAGGA